>OU974009.1:10000000-10600000 GCA_918843925.1 Eulithis prunata
GAGGTGAGGTCACTTATCTTTTCTGAAAAAATTGTGAATACATTTTGTTATAATTGTCTTGCAAGTGTAGTCCCTAGTCCTTTCACACTGATATTACCTCAGATCATTTGGTACTCAGAATTTACAGGATATCAGACTCTGAGACAAGGCCAGATAGAGCCAGTTATTTCATAGCTATTTCCTTAGGAAATCAGATCAGATCTTTATCTAATCAAGATTATCTTTAATGTCTGGGGCCACTCTTTCCCTATGCCTCAATGAAGCTACAGTACTTAAAACTAGATAGTTATATAAAATAATGATATTTTTGTTACCAGATCTTCAGTAAAAAGAATATGTCAATCAGCAGTTCGAGAAGACATCACAGATGTGATAATAATCAATGAAAACCAGAAGCAGCCCAATGGATTCTTACTAGTCCACCTACCTAATGGTCCGACAGCACACTTCAGACTATCCAGCTGTAAGATCACACCAGAGCTGAGACGAGACTATAAGGAAATCACCAATCATCGCCCAGAAGTAAGACTTTACATGTGTTTTTAGTCAAAGTATTATACACAGTTTTCTGAAGCTAGGTATTAAAGGCTTCTTTCATTCACTTTGTCACATCCACTACATTCTTTCATACAAGAGTTTTTAAGCGCACGCGCACCAATTTAGTATAGCTTCACTTTCCGACACAACTTTGCTATGCTTTGGATAATCTACCTAGTGATATTTGATCATAAAGGTGTAGATATTTATTACAAGTATTGTTTCCAGGTGATCCTGAACAACTTCTCAACACGTCTCGGCATGACGATAGGACGGATGTTAGGTGCCGTGTTCCACTATGAGCCGCAGTTCAGAGGCCGTCGCGCTGTCACCTTCCATAATCAACGAGACTACATATTCTTCAGGCATCATCGGTTAGTTTTACACATCTATCTGCTATGAGTTTATGATATGGGGTAGCTACAAGTGCATACTCACATATAAAGACGAAAATAATGAACAGTTTGGTATAGCTGAGCTTAGAACTATTTTCGGAAAATACTACCACCATTTCTGGGGGTCAATCGCGCTAAGTTATAACGGCTCACCGGTCACTGTTACTCCTACGCTACGGCCGATTTTCACTGTGAAAATCGACCTTATCGGCCATAACGTGGCAGTAACAGTGACCGGTGAGCCGTTACAACTTAGCGCGATTGACCCCCTGGGTGGTGCCTCTGCGTCGCGACGGTTCAATCACAGACACATGAGTGATGGACGCAATGCAATGTCTCTCAGGGTACGTGCGTTGTGTCATATTGCACTGCATATTATCAGCAATCCGCTTCTTCAAAAATTATTTGGAAATGAGACTTTCTAAACACAAATGTTAATTAAAACTTCTGTTTCAGGTACGAGTTCACGAAAGACGGCAAGCGAGCAAAGCTGCGTGAGCTAGGCCCTCGGTTCACGCTAAAGCTGGTCTCTCTCCAGCAGGGGACTTTTGACTCTAAACGCGGGGACTTTGAGTGGATAATCGCCGGCCGCAGACACCAGATGGAAACCTCGAGGAGACGGTTCTTCTTATAATAACCTAATGCTAGCTTTGTTTGTAAAAATGATAATAAAAATATTTCTAAGAGATTTTGTTTGTTCAATGCTTGCACCTTTTGACCTCGTCTTGGTAGAAAAATGTGTGCAGGCCTACCAAGACAAGGTCATAAGTTTAAAAAGAAAAATAATCTGTGTACTGTACGTACAGTCAGCAACAAAAATGGATTAATTGAATTTTAATAATCAAATGCTGCAAGTTGCAGGTGAAAGATTTTCCTAAACTCAAGAGGTGATCTTCTTACCCTGTTCATCAACTTATATGTTCCTGCCTGCACTTACTGAGGAGCTCGTTATGGATTAAACTGACTCCATTTCCTATTCCTAGAAGGTATAGTGAGGGATTACATCGACACTCCCTACGTATCTTTGCCTAAGTGCCAGATACACACTTATACGTTTTATGCATTTTTGGCATCTACACATGTCAATCTATCATAATAAAATTAAAAAAAAATAGAAAGTCTACTCTAAGTACCTTTTTCTTGATCGTATAACTGTCCAACTTCATAATTTGCCCGATAGACAATGTTCTATCTGCCTCATACACACTTTGACGCGGGGAGGATGAGGTGCGGATGGCGGGTAATTGCCTCTTCCACAGTTTTTGCGCGGGCAGCGAGTACAATGCGTGTGCGATTCGAAAATATTTTATTGTCTCAACTATGACCAGTGAACATATATTTTTGATAAGTTCATATTTTATTTTGATTATCTACGTACAAATATGTAACTACGCACTTACATATTTATACATCGGGATTCAGTATGATCATAAAGTGTATATAGGCACTTACACAGTTATGCTTCGAAAAGATGTTAAATCATAATTCGGTAACTTACTTTTACATAATTTTACATCGGAAAGATATTCAATTAAATTTGTAGACACCCATGCACTTACATAGTTCTGCGTTTGTTTCTTCATGTTATTTTAGTAAAATAAACAACTATTTTATTAATTTTTCAGACTAGTTGATATCCACGACTTCGTCCGCATGCGAACTTTCTACCAAAATATCTGTCACCAGCATAAATGATGAACTTTTTTTTGCATAGTTTAGGCAAACAATTGACCACAATATCACCTGATGTTAAGCGATGATGCGGTCGACGGTGTAGCACATTTGCCGAGAAGATTCAAGATGCTATTCACTCTCCTCTTGAAAACATTCAAATTATATATAAGTATTCAGAAACACAGACGCTGCGCTGGCAAGAAGTTCCACTCCTTTGCGATCCTCAAGATGAAAGTTGAGGCAAAGCGCTTAATGCGGAGGTGGCATGTCAACCATGTAGATATGGCTGTCCGCGTTTCCGTACGCCTGGTGGTTCGATGATGGCGGAACTAGCTCATAGAGCTCCATCGCACACTCTCCACAATGTATCCGGTAGAAAACCGAAAGACTGGCAACTTTTCGCCGATGCTCGAGGCTCAAGAGCTTAGCCCACCAGCGCATCATTACTTATGAGCCTCGTCTGTCTATGGTCCTCAAGGCCTCAAGCTGGTATTTAGCAGAGCCATCCCAAAGGTGAGAGCAGTACTCCATACACGATGGGACTTGCGCTTGGTACAAAATAAGAAGCTGTCCCCGTGTGAAGAACTTCCTCACCTTCGACAAGATGGCTAGCTTTTTTGAAGCTACCTTGGCCTTGGACTCAATGAACGAGCCAAAATTTAGCTTAGGTGTGAGCGAGAAACCTATAGAGCTCAAGCTGGTCGGAGATCGGTACGGATACACCTTGGAAAGTAGGAGTTAGTTGAAGTTGACTCTTCTTTGCGGTGAACAGACCCGCCTGGGTTTTTGAAGCATTTAACTTGACAAGGTTGGCATCGCCTCAATCGTCAACGGCTTTTACGGTTAAGTTCAATTGATCCACCATGGCCTCTCTGTGTGACTGGATTTGTGATTCACTGGATCGTGCCGCGGTTATGTATCTCTCAACAACTGGGCAATCATCTGCGTACCCAATGATACCGGGCCTAAGGAGATCATTAATGTGTAGCAGGAAAAAGTGTTGCTGAGAGAACTGAACTGACCCCTGGGGGACTCCAGCATTAATTGCCAAGTGATCAGACGAGCAGCCGTCAACTACGTTCTTTCCTGCTGGTGTCACCGGCCACCGCGACAAAACACGACAAAGTCGTTTGGCGTTGCGTCTTTGACAGGTGGGTGGTCACTAACCACGGCCACAGCCTTCCACCATTGTGTCATCTTCTTTGCACCACCCAGGGGCCACGTGTAGGGTTTCATAGGATATCCTCCTACGGACGTGGACGACTTGACATAACAACTCAAAAACTATTTGACCTAGAACAAAAATAAAAACTGTTTTGGAATGTCTAAACAAAGCCCAATCATAATATGACACCCCTCATGATATTTTTATATGCCTTTAATTTTTTTACTCCCTTAGGACCCTCATAACTTTACAACCCCTTAACCGATCTACTTCATTTAACAAACCAACATTTAAGAGCCAAAAATAAGCTTAATTTCGTAAGCAAGTGAGGGAATTAGGGCCTGGTGACCTGTAATACAGGTCACCTGGCCTAACAGGTCACCTAATTGTCGAAACAGATGTAAAAGTATATTATAAGATTATATGTTTTCAACGTTAAAACATGTAAGTACCAATTAAACAGAATAGATCTACGAAGTATATCCGTGTAACAGGCAGTTACGATATTGCCGTTCTATTAAGATCCCACGAAAAAGTATGTATGTGCCACATACGACGTTCTCAGCACCACGTAAAAATATGTACGTGCAATAAAATCTAAACCAGTAAATATTAAAATAAAACATAGTATCCATCTTAAACTTGATCTACAGTAAGAGCCTCTTACCAATTTTCAAAACAATATCTCAAAAAGGGCTAAACTTATAGCAATTTCAACGTTTTCAAATCTTTAAAACGCTCTCCTGTAAAATTTGTGTTTTGCAGATACACAACTGTACGTAGGGAGTGTCGACATTAGCTAAGTTAATAAAATATGTATCAGATTAATTTTAATTATTTATTTCAGTTTCATAGGTACCTACGAGGGGAGGTCAAAAAGTCCGCGGAATAGCGGGGAAGGGGTAATAAATTAAACATGTTATTATTTTTCCTTTTCAATATATTCTCCCTTAAGCCTAATACATTTCTCAGATCGGTCGAAAAGTTTGTTTATACCTTCTAAAAAAAGTGTGCGTTACTCCAGCAAAAAAGTGTTGAATCTGAAAATTCTAAAAATGCAGATAATTAGAGCCCACTGCCCTGTAATTGTGCCCCAAGTTTTAAATTTGTGCCTATAGCCGTTTGGAGTTATTCAAGAAATTCACTTTTTGCTGGGGTAACGTTTTTTGCTGGGTCGATTTTCGTTCCTGGTTGAGCTAGCCGAATGAATGTTAGCTTAAAAGGGGGCTAGAATTTGTGCCTATTAGTGCCCCAACTCCTGAATTTGTACCCCCGAGGGCTTCGGAGTTATTCCAGTTTTTGCTGGAGTAACGTTTGGCTATCTCCGAAACTACTGGTCCCACAATCATGAAACTTGGTCAGTATAAAGGTATTTCTATTTAGAAATTTGTGCCAGCTCTTGTTTTCCTAAAAAAGGCTTCATTCGCGACTTATAAGGCTTTTATTAAAAATCTAAAACCCGCTCCTAGCTCGCTAACCATTACACTGAGGAACCTATTGAAAGTGTCATTCTGTACCTCTTATTACGCTGCAACTGCTGACGAAGTTTCTTATATCTATTTGTAGTGGTTTACGAGAAATAACGATTTTAAAATTGACCAGAGATGTCATTACTTTGACCCCGAAATACACCCATTTCCTCTAAAGCTGTGGTACTGATTCTTTGCTAGGAATTAGAGCCCATATTCAAATATATGCACACGAAATTTCAGCTTATGCTATATGCTATAATTATAAAGATATCGATAAATAACCTACAAGAATCATTTTCTAACCCATATTGGTGGTTAACCGGCTAAATTCAAATGACTGTTAAAAACGTCGATACATGACTCTCTGCCTTGCTTGAACAAACCATGCCACTTATAAATCATGGTTTTTCCAGGGCAAGAGTTCCCATAAACAGATGACATTTCTTCGAAAATATTTTGAGATGTTTTTCCTTGCTTAGTAAGGAACTTTATAACGGCACGAAACTCAATTTTATACATGTTTGGCGATTTTTTCCCGATTGAACTGCTAATATAGTGATAACTAAAATGTTAATGACCCGTTTTGTCTAAAATTTTGTATTTATACCTGAATTGAGTACCTGGAGAGTACCAGGTAAAAAAAGTTCCCCCACCCCCTTCTAACCCTTCCATTCCGCGGACTTATTGACCTCCCCTCGTACATAAAGCACTATTTTAACCTCTTATTTTAATACAATCCATCAATATCCTGTTGATAATCTGTAACAAAGAGAACATCTTATTAATTTCCACATTTCACTTTTAAAATGAAAACTAAACTTTTACTACACATGAATGTAGTAGTCTTAATAACCGAGACGACGAATCTGTCGCCAGAACCGGCAGTTTTTGACTACATTGCTCTAGTTTGTCTGGAAGATGTTCACCAAACCTACTAGAGTGAACACTATTGAAACAAACAGATTTTGGATTTCAGGAGTGAAAGTACAGTCAGCTTCAGAAGTTGGTCACTCTCACAATTTAAAATTGTTTATTATTAGGCTCTAGTCATACTTTTTTCCTATTTATAGAAAAGAAGTTGCTAAATGGAAACGTTTTGAAACTTTGTCTAATCATTTAATAATGATGTTGACTATACACAAGGACAAGATGAACTTGCAGATATATCTATGTATATATTATAATGTATATAGGTATGGTATGAAGTTTTGCAATCGTATTTGTAATAAAACATGCCTCACCTTGTGGTGAACTTTGGCAGCTCGAGGCATGCTGCTGATCTGGAAGTAAGAAATATTATTTTATAAACCATTCTTCATTATTTATTAGCTTTTTGAAAATAGAAAGATCAGACATGTTTGTGTGGTCAACATGGTGTTATGGGTTCTCTCTGGTGAGGGAGACCTGAAGGTCTAGTCATCATTCGAAGGTCAATTGTTTTGGATGTGTACTAATATAATATTTGTAAAAAGTGCAATATTAAATTATTAGATATATAAGTAAGTTGTAGCTAAGACCAAATTGTAACACTTATTTAAGCAAATTAACATCTTGTATCTTAAATACTTAAATATGCCACCTAGTGCATATGTACACCTCAACAAATTGCTGTGCCCTACCAGGGTTTATGTTTGATACACTACCTTTTGTACAACATCTTTAAAACAACATAAGTGCAATAAATGATTTGAATTTGAATTTTACTATTGGGTACGTACAGGTACCTACTAAGTTTTTTGCTATTAATTTATTACAAATAGCTTAGCGCTAGCTTCCGCCCGCGTCCCGTTGATTTTTCGGGATAAAAAGTCATGTGTGAATCCAGGTCACAGACAATATATTCCAAGTTTCATCCAAATAGGATCAGTAGTTTTGCGTGAAAGAGGAACATACATCCATACAAACCTCGCGTTTAAAATACGATAAAAAAATATACTTACTTATAATGCTGGGTCTGAATGAAAAACAATCTTAAATTGTTTCATTATTGTGCCTGAAAAAAGAAAGTTCACTTATTATTTAGTAAAAATACAACAATTTACAAAGTTATTCAAAATTGTTGTAATCAGACGTGTTTGTGTGGTCAACATGGTGTTATGGGTTCTCTCTGTTGAGGGAGACCTGAAGGTCTAGTCATCATTTTAAAACCGTTATTTCGCTCTTAGATTTCATTATACCTAATCAGAATCAATATGTAATTTTTTTTATCTTTTGTAACCAGAATCTGTAGTAACTAAACAAGAAATATCACATTAAACTTACTTACTTGTATATCATAGTTCTGGGCTCAAAACAGTCTAGAATAGTGACATCATTTGGTCTGAAAAGATAATTCACTATAAGTAAAAATTACCCAACAATTTGCAAGATAAATAGTTATTGTTGTAATCAGACGTGTTTTTGTGGTCAACATGGTGGTATGGGTTCTCTCTGTTGAGGGAGACCTGAAGGTCTAGTCATCATTTTTGGAAGATTTCATTTAAAAAAATATAAAATAATGCTTACAAAATTAAATAATTTAAGACAAGGGTAGTCAAAAACAATGTACTTGAGTACCAAAATAAAAGATATTTATTTAATAAAATCACAAGGATTGTTCACTTTGTGGCTTTATATAAGTGGGCAAGTCAGGCTGTGAATGATGATGATGAATACTTACATAACCTTGTGGTTTATCTTCTCAGTAAATCCACCTTTTCTGTGAAAGTTATAATATTTAGAATGTTTCAATGATAATACAATTTTATAATAAAAAATTGTTTTATCAGTGTGGATAGTTATGATAACAGCATTATAATCAGATGTCCCTATCAAAATTCATCATAAAAATATTCAGGCTATAAAAGTAATATTTTAACAACCTTAATTTTCTACATGTATTTAGTCCTTACCTTTAAAACAATTCATAAGGTTATCTGGAAGAGATCTCTCAGACCCATTGAATGAATTTTATGCAGTGGTGAATATCTGCAAAGAATTTTATTTGTTACACTTTTTGAAGTCATAAACTAGATAGATAAACGGGAAATGTGAAATCAGTTTGGATAGTTATGCTAACAGCATTATAATCAGATGTCCCTATCAAAATTCATCATTTGGATTACAAATTGGTGGTGTTCTGTGAAATTGTCATGTACAAGTTTCTTTTTATATATAAATAAAAAATGTATCCAGGACCAAAAAGATGCACAAGTAAAAACCATGGACTAATTATTTAAAATCAAAGTTGTGGATAAGGATTCAAATGAAAGAATTTTTTCTAAAGTTATTGATAAAGACAAGATGTTTAAGAACATATGACAAACTAGTATAAAAGACTTTTATCATTAAAAAACAAACCTGCTTTAGTGTGGGTTGTTTCAATAGTTACATTGCGTTGTCGTTCTGGTGAATCTGGAATAATAAAATACTTCTTGAACAGTCCAAGAGATCCAAACAGATTTTTATTACAATATGATTATAATCAGATAGGAGCGAAAGACATATGCAAGTTGTTCATCAAAGTGTTCAGATGAACTATAATATCATCATTTCAGTCTATTCTTATAGGTAATCAATATTCAGGGACATGTCACACAATGCCTTCTGATCCCAAACTAAGCGAGGCTTGCACTATGGGAGCAAGACTGCTGATCAATCTTAACTTGTTAGTCCATCAGGAATTAAAAATTATGGCATTCAGAAACTCAGAAAAAACAATGTTTCTAACCTGTTGGGTCCTAGAGTATCGTTTATTCTTAACTCTCTTGACAACCTGAAAAAAAGGTATGATTAAAAATTGATTTGCTATGAATAGTCTACTTTTTATTTTTAGCTATAACAATCAGATAGGAGCGAAAGACATAATGCAAGTTGTACATCAAAGAGTTCAGATGAACTATAATATCATCATTTTAATTAGTTTTACAAAAAAATATGCAATTTTTTTACAACACTATTATAACTTTAGTTACAATACAACACAGCTTACCATTTCTTTCAGTAAACTGCCGCAGGATGCATAAACTATGACAATAAAAAAAAGTTTTTAAAAAAACTATCACAAAAATGCTTTAAGAATTATCTAAATGTTGGTTCAGAGGTGCTTATTGAGCCTTAAGCTTTGCATCAGACCCACAACAGGAGGCCCTAATCTAAAATTTTGAAGAATTGTTGAATTTCATCAAGTTTCAGTTACGATGAAGCCAATTGGGTCCCTACACTAGTAAACACCTGTTGTGGTCCACCTGAAGTTTTCAGATGCACTGCGATATCATCATATAAAATTATGTGAATAAAAAATAATAAGAAACTATAAAAATCATACGGAAAAATGGTAAAAAAAAATTATATATATGTAAAAATAATTACATTAAAATTGATACAAATCAATGAACTAAAAGATAATGGATAAAATGATCGAAAAATTGACAATTTTGAACAGAAAGGTAACTTACATCTTTCATCAAGGAATCCGTATCCACAACAGATCTGTAAAAAAATATTATATTTGTTTATAAAAGGTTGATTTCTTTCTGACCCAAGATGGTGTAAAATAAAGGTTCAGCTAGAGCTAATATACATGCAAATCACGGTATTCAATATATAGCATTATCATCATTTAAAATATAAGATTGTTAACTTTTTAAAGTTTTGCATATTATATATTCCTTGTGACTGTCAAGTTTTTGAAAGTTAGTTACTAATAATAATCCCAAGGGCCTGCAGATATTTTCTAGAGGTTCCTACATCTGCAGCCCTGACCCGTAGCTTGGGCCCTCCCTGTTACTATTATAATATCCAGAAATTAAATAAAAATAACAATTACCATTACAGATATTCCTTTCAATGTCTTCTCTAGAAGTCATCGCTGTTTCTTTCCCATGGTTAGTCTGAAATTATTAACTGATTTTAGATACTAGATATTAATGCATAATGTACATACAAACCTAATTAGTGAAGTATGTGTTCAGCTAGAGCTAATATACATGCAAATCATGGTATTCAATTGTTAGCATTATCATCATAGTTAAATATTTAACCATTGGTATGCAAGAATCAGATCTATGAGACCTAAGATTTTCTATCGTGTCTGGAATTTAGTACAAAATAAATGACAACTGCTCTACAGAGAGACCAGATTCGGCTGCACCACAAAAATGTCTTACCAATGGCTGGTTTCTGATATTTTCCTTGCACAAAAATACGAGGCACATCGATTCCTTCTTTGAAATTGACAGTGCGACGCTGCACATAAGTATTCATCATTATCTCAAAGCCAGCTTCAGTAAACAATTTGGCTAGCTCTTCTTCACTGAAGTAGTAACTCCTGAAAATTTAAAGAAGGTTAGGATAGTCATGATTGTCACCTACACAACAGTGAAGTGTTCAAAATATGGCCACTCAGGTTATTTACTGCACATAACCTGAATAACCTCAAAACACATGGCTTTCACCATTGCTACCTTACTAACCTTGTGCCATCTTGCCTCATGTAGAAGTTCTCAGCTATCTTATGTCCAGGTTTGAATCTGAGCTGCGCCATGTCATACCGTCCATAATCCCTGAACAGTAGCATGCCTCCGGGTCGAAGCACTCGAAACGCTACTTTAGCAACATGAGCCCATGTCGTGGGATTTATCGCAGAGAGCACAAAAATAAGACTCGCCATGTCCACGCTGCTTTCAGCAACATTCTCAAATATGTCATCAGTGGTGAGATCAGCACAAAACGCTTTTATGCGGCTCTCGTCGTACAACTTGTTCGCCTTTACAAATTCTACAGCACGCGGTGAAAAATCACACGCATAGAAGTAAAAATTTGAGAACCCTTCTCGTATCAAGGGAAACACCATGTTCCCGACTCCGCAGCCGAGCTCGAGGAATGTGATTTGTTCATCAAGCTCAAAATTTATCAACTCTTGAAACTCACGCGTGGTCCAATGCCTGTCTCGAAAGAACTTGGTTTCGTTCCGTTTGTAGAAAATATCCCAGTGGCGTTTTGCTTCTCGCTCCAATTTGGCAGCCTTCGCTTCGGGGATCAGGCGAGAGTTTTGAGATTCGAGACATTGCTTCTCTTCTTCGGTGAGTTCCTTCAAGCGATGGACGAAGACGTCCCCGTTGTCGCCGATTCGTTCCTCATCTTCATCTAATTCCATCTATCTGCCGGACTTCGTTCATGGAAGGATTATTAAAGAATTCGAAACGATAACAAATAAACGACGACACGCTACAGATATTTATAAATTATTAATTGGTTACATTATTGATTTATGTGAGAAAACCACGCACGAGCAAAATGAAATGTAATGAATGGATAAAAATGGCAGCAAATAATTGAGTACGAACGTACATGACATTTATGACATTGACTTGACGTTTTGATTTTGACAAAAGAACGCATTTGTCAGTGTTGCTATCTAAACGTACCTCGCTAACATTTTTATCTATTTTGGTGAAGATTTTGGTAGATTTTGGTTCGAGGAAATCGGAGATTGGTATTTTTATCACATGCATCATACTTATCTTTTCCGCGACTACCTAGCTTGTGTACATAAATAATGTTCGTTTAATACATTATTATTCTGTCCATCCAAAGGTTGTCTGGGAGAGATCGCTTATAGCGATAAGACCGCCCATTGTACCTCATACTTAAAACTTATTTCTCTTCTATTGTTTTTCTTCTTTTCTTGGTGTGCAATAAAGAATATATGTATCTATCTATCTATTGTAAATTAGTTTTTACCTCGAAATGGAGAGATATCCTCCACTCAACCTCGTTTGAAGGCCTCTCGAATTTTCCTTGAAAACTCCCTCATGTCAAATCAAACCTTTGCAAAGGTCAAACCAAAATAAATTTTTTAGTCTGTGGTAATTACTTAATGCCACGATGCCACGCTATGACGCTACAAACAAATGTCGAATAAACGTCATTCCTATTTCATCCCTAGGCATAGAAAGTACCTAATCAGTAATCACCCCAAGCACACCGATTTAATAAATACACCACTACATAGGTATTATATTTTTATTTTGTGGCGCGGGATTCAAATACTTTGTGGTGGTGGTAGCGGCGGCGCCGGGCAGCGCCAGCGAACGACCAACGTTACAAAACTCTTACAAACAATCACGCTGGCAATTTGGTCATAAAGTACCTAACAAATATAGAGGGATAGTGTGTTAGCATTCACATCACATCGCTACACTGTAAAGAGATGGCGTCGAGGCAAATATTTAGTGACGCTGAAAAATTGTGCCTGCAACAGTTAATAGTAAAATATAAGTTACATAAGAGAACGGCATTTGGGGGAAGTCAACATGCAAAGAAAACTGCTTGGGTTCACCTAACAGAAGAGTTTAATACAATTGAAACAAATGCAAAGGTATGTAGGTAAGTACTCGGGCCTTAAGCTCACTTCGGAAGAGATTTTACTATACTATGGATGACGTCATAATGATGTCGAAGACTCGGTTCACCGGGTGAAACGAGTTTTCAGACGATACAATATTGGGACTACCTACACGTTGTGTGAAATGTCCAAGGATATAAAATTTCTGGGATTATGAAAATAAATAATCCGCTTTAGAAAATTTCGAGGAAAATGTCACGTACTAGGTACGTACCTTGAAATAACAATTCCTCTACTGAGGAAAATGTCGAGGAATCCTTGACTGAAGATAACTGGAGGTAATTTTTAGAAACTTAATTTCGAGGATGAGTCGAGGTGACGATATTTTCGGGGTTACAAGTTATAGTAGGAGAAAAATTCCCATCGGATATACCATCTACATAGGTACTGCTGTGTAATCCTGTGATGTTTATTTCAGAGAACAGAAAATCAACTTAAAAAATGTTGGGATAACTTGAAAACCCGCCATAAAACTAAATTGACGATAGAAAATAAGCAGAGAATGAGGATTGGTGGGGGAACACATACAGAATCTGATGAGCAACAGCTTGATAGTATCACATATTCTTTGCCTGATGGCAGCAGTCATGAAACCCTCTCAGAACAGAAGCATAAAGACCTACGCTACGCTATTGACGCTGATACATTTCAAGGTACTTACCTAAGTAGTTAGTAATAAATCCTATAATTAGGGAAACACCTAGATTTAAGACATTGGATTATCCTTCTTTGTATTTTAATGTGTTATCTCTGTTGGATACCTTTATTAATAAAAAAAAAAAAACTAACTTTACCTAAGTAGCAAGTATCTACTTAAGTATAAAGTAGATTGTCTTTTTTGCGTGTTTTGGAATGTTTTGGTTTCTTTCTAAACTGAGATCCGGAAACCCATTATTTACGAGAAAATTTAACAGTACCAGGGATTGGCCACCAGTGGACCAGCAGATGAAATCATGAATTCACGAGTAACTGCGAAGTAGAAGGTAGAAGTAGGTAAGTAAGTAAGTACTTACCTACCTATATAAATTCAAACAAATTTATTTTATTTTTCATTTCAGGGAAACGAAATGTACGGACACGCACCAGTCACGATAATCTAAGAATCGAAAGCTATAAAAAAGCTCAGAAAAGAGAGGATGAACTACATCAGTTCAAAAAGAAGGAAAGAGAGTTTTTGTTGATGGCGGCTGAGGAAACGTATCTAAAAGCAAAAGTCGAGAGAGAAGCTGCTGAAGAACTGTTGCGCCTTAACCGAGCCAAGAGAGAAGAAGCAGAGTTCAATCTTTTAAAAATAAAAAACACTGTGTAATAACTTTTCTCTTATTGTTAGGTAGATGTTTCTTTGGATTTCTATACTTATATACGTACCTAGGTATGTGATTTCGAGGAAAAAACTAAAGTTGCCTAGATACCTTGAAATAATCCTTTTTTTGAGGAAGCCTCAACTGCAGCCGCGAGGCCCAGCTACGGTTGTCCCTTACAAAGCTTTTCGTGGTACCTAGCTCCTCCCCTGAATCGCCTAGTATACTTAGGGATATTTCACCAATCAAATCGTCGCAAGTTACGTAGGTGTAGGTATACCTATGTTTTGCACGTATTTATGTCAACTCTGCGATTGCAATCTGAGTGCAATCTGAGTTGGCACACAGATGGTAACTCTAAACAAGTCGTGTTTATACAATAGTCACGATGAAGCTTCGGTACAGTCAGAGCCCGTAGTCTGTGCTAGAGGTGTTTAATATTTCCTTCAACTAATAAAAAAAACGAATAAAAAAAAATAACACAATCATTCGATAAAAAAAATGGAGGTGATCGAATATTTTTAATAACACATGTTATTTTCAAGACTACGTATGTAGGTAATATTTTTATTATTCACTTTACTGCATTGAAATTTGAACCTACGCTTGCTAGATATAATGAGTAATTTTCATATTTTCATTAGAGTGACCAGCCTGAAGGTGGTGCTATGTGCTGGGAAGCGGCCGTTTATTTTAACTTCCGGGGTGTTTAATTTCTTTTCCGGTTTCATCTGCATTTTTAACTGTGTACTCTATTATCTATAACATAAAGCTCAATATAGAATGAACCACTACTTACGATAATTAAGTCGTTTAGTGTATATTTAACAACTGTATATTTAACAACATTGATCTGCATTCAATTGTATGCTTTAAGTTGGTTAAAATAAAACACAATATAATTTATATCCAAGGATCATGAATACAATTGTTATTTTGGCAAATTGAATGAATGACAATGATTGAATGAATGAGACCTAAGAGACGAAAATTTATTTAGACTTGTGATTTGCATTTTTGCGCCATCGTTATATGGAAGAAAGTGTTTGTTTCGAAGTCATATTATGTGAAAAATGCCGAGAATAAGTTCGGATATATGGAACCATTTCGATCAATGTGCGCGCCGATGCGCCGGTACATTAGAATAGAACTGAATAGAATAGAATAATTTATGGCAATAAAAATTATTCTATACTATTATATTCTAATGTACAGGCGCGGCGGCGGCGGCGTCGCAAAGTTGGCTACCTGCAAAGCAAATACTGCAAGAAAAAGTTTTAATTTTATTGAAATATGAAAAGTAAACCTGTGTAGGATGCCCTTATATTTCTTATCTGTGGACCGTTCGTGTGAACGGTGAATGTTTTTGTCTATGAAAAATTGTCTGTGCTCGCTCTCTGCTAATATCAATCATTCACTCATGCGTATAAATAAATTTATCTAAGCGAGTTTATCGAATATTTATTCAAATAAAATTAATCATTAAAAATAACGATATATTTTTTTATCGTTATAACATTAACTAATAAAAAAAACTAACCGATATTGACACCTCTAGTCTGTGCATTTGTTTTACTTTCGACTCGATTATAGCACACGCAAACGCATTCGCAAAGCGAGAAATTTTGTATGAAACCCGGATTAGCGCCTCTAGCGGAAGATTTTGGAATTATGCAATTCCCAACAACAATTCTCGCTTTGCGAATGCGTTTGCGTGTGCTATAATCGAGTCGAAAGGTGGCACAGACTACGGGCTCAGCTATGTGGTAAGTAGGTACTTGTACTTGATATCCTCGGTAGTGGTTGCAATGACGCTGGTAAAGTACCTTCAGCATGACAGTAAATGTAGGACGGGTGACTAACTAATAGCACACTAGTAATGGAATTTACAACAAGTTCTTACCGACTGTTACCTACGATGAACTCAGTTTTTTAGTAATTTCGACGTCATGCGCGTTGAAATCTTTTGCAAGTAAAATAAGCTCGTAGCAAAGAGTGCTACGAAACTAGTAAGTATCTACTGTGGAAGGTAAAAGTAGGAAGAAACCACTGCCTAAAGATATATCAATCAGGCTAAATAATCATACCTAATCATACAAAACGTAATGACGATTCAAAGTGATAAGTGAGATTTTATTGAATAAGAGCTTTTTGACTTTGACTTTGAAACAATTGTAAGGATTTTTGTTGAAGACTGTATTTCAGCAGCTGGTTTTAACTCTTTGCACCTGTCCGTTTCTAGGACGAAGGTCTGTAAGTACATAATAGATAGCTAGTATTGTAAGTCAGTTAGGTACCTAGGTACCTACCTGCCTACTGGGTCAGTAGTGTCGGTCGGTATCTACCTAGGTAGGTATAAAAGTATTTACCTCATCAAAATGTGCTAAGCAACAAATTGCGAATTTTTGAGTAGGTCAAACTAATAAATAAATTTAAATAGGTACTTATGTAAGTATATAGGTAGGTACTTAATAATTATAATTGAATGGGCTACTACATACATAGGTATAGGTAGCACTGTATAATTTTCTTTTGTACCTATAACTGAGTATTAATTTAGTAGGTACCTACAACGTGATCAGGGAGAATTAATAAATACTACACCAACTAATTAACTCCGATCAAACTTTATATGAGTTAGGTGCTTATTTACTTAGATACTAATAGGTAGATAGACGAACCCAAGGTTATTCCAATTTTCATGAAACAGTGCCATGTTATCTCTGTGTATCAGCGAAAGTATCAACTAGGTACCTACCTACTCACCTATTTGTAATAAAAATACACTCACCTATATTCACAGGAACAGCAAAATAAGGTCACCAGCACCTACCCAACTGATAATAATGTCACCTATCCTCTGCACAAGTGCTTCATTCCGTTTATGTGCACTATGTCAGCAATGCAGCGAAGAACCTACCTCTTTGAGTTATAACTAAAGAGTATTGATTTCAAAACACTCAATCGCGCTGGCCAGCAGTGTTTTGAAAATGGAAGACCGTGGATGACACGACGAGCGACGGCAGTGATGAGCACCGATTACCGAACACCTATAGTGAGACGTGTCAATCGAAAACAATGGCAAAATATGTGCGGCAGTGGAAATACGAATTGTTACGGGAAATACTATCATAAATAAATTAAAGCTTTGTATAGTAACTTAGATTCTCATAAAAATAAGTTCACGAGTGTCTATGAAAGGATACTCACCTCAGCCACAGGTAGACAAACAAAGGTCAAACGCTTCTCTTCAAGGTTTCCCAGAAACCGTGGTTCGTTAGTCGCCGTGGTCAAACAAGTGAACAAAGCACTCCATTTGACAAGTGTCAGGAAGTCTACGAACACCACTTTATAGCGGTTTTTTTAGACAAAATATGTAAACGGTAAAGTACCTTACCGGTAGATATTATTTATAGAAGTAGAAGATAGACCTAGATGGTATGGATGGTCTGTGGTTTTTTACTTGGATGGTGTAAGAAGGAGGCACTGATATGAGTCATGTAGGTACATTTAATTATTGTAACGAAATGTACATTACACTAGCACCAATGTAAATAAATCCTAACAATATGTCTATTGCATATTTTATTGTGTTTTATGAGAAATATCTGCCTTGATAAATTCATTGTAGCCATTGAAGTTGTTCATTTGAGTCAGCTTAAGTCACATTCATTAATTTAGCATAATCATCATGGTGACGTTTAATTACGCGCATGTAGATAATTAAAGAGATATCAGTTTGACCTATTAGAACACACAGTGACCTTTGATTTCATACTTACTCATCGCATAGCTAGTCTAGTATTATATGATCCTGTGCTGATAAAGTCTTTAGCGTCATTCTAAATGAATTATTGCAAGATTATGGTGCCTACTGTGCTTAGCTACTTATATACCGTAGGTTAGATAGGTATCTATTTTATTGTCGCACTAAAACACTATCGTTAAGTAGCGCCATTCTGTAACTTATTACTTTTGTCAATAGATGTCGCTACTAGGACGGTTCCTTGGCGTTGATTCATTTACATCAAACAAAGCAAAGCTGATGAAGCAATTTTAGAGGTTTTTTGTTTACCTTCAAGTGAAGCTGATTCAGCATTTATAATTACTTACTAAAAGTGTTTTTATATGCTTTTAATGGAAACAAAGATATGTGTAGTAGTAAATATATTCAGAAAATATTATCAAACATGATCGACTCGATATCGTCAGTATAAAAGTTTATACATTCAAAGGATAGGTACCTATCCGTCTCGCAAGATTACAATATTGTCAGTATTTCATTCGAATAAATGGAAGTCTTATAATTAATAGTTTATTGCTATTAAAACAATATCCGATAGTATATCGAGTAAAACATTCGATAACAAAGACATTAGGTACAGATATAAATCGTAGCTATAAGCCATACGTGCACACGGCCATGCACGATAAACACTTAATTTAGATTACTATAATAATAACATATCACAATGAGACGTCTCTTTAACATCATTCACTCGCACAAACAATACCAAATACAAAATAAAGGCACGAGATCTACCTGCTAGTTCTACAACTACGACTATATTTGTAAACATGTCCCAAAAACGTAACGCTAAATGCATGTGCGCCGCGGCGCGACTCAGTCAAAGTGTTGCGTTTGGAAGATTTGAAGCTTTCAACCCATCCTCAGCTCGGTGGTTGAATGTTAAAGCGGTTCTGGAATACAATGAGTACGGCCCGAGGAGGTCGTTCCCCGCATCGGGCTTGGTAGTGGAATGTCGACATGCAGCCGCTCCCGACGGCGGCGCTCTTTGTGTGCGCCGGACGACGGTGTGCGGCCTAGAGTAGGCGCAGTAGCGGGCCAGGTAGCGCCGAACCCTCAAGCTCACTTTAACTTTAACACGGCACAAGTACGACCCAAAGTCCATACAGTCTCCTCGAGATAATTGAACTACTACACTGTGTCTTTTCCTTCAAACTTTTCGGCGAGTTCTGTCATGAGCTCCTTGTAAATTAGAGGGTCGATATTCTTTCCAAGTTGGTACAGGACAAACCAATCTCCAATCTGCAGCTTGCGTGCTACGGTCTCCACCTGATCCTGCGGCGCCAGACGGCTGCGGGCGCGCAAAAGGTAGAGACGCACCTTAGGGCCAGCCACTACGGCCATACGGTACAGCAGTGAGATGCCACTCAGGATCGACAGTATCATAAACCAGAACCACAGGAATACGTAGATCTTTTCGTTGACAATGTTTAATGGCAGTACGCAAAGTCCATCAAACTTCTGCACGGTTCCTGAAGGACCGTATTTGTGGAAAGTGCATTTTGTTACTTTGGGGAACACCCTTGCCATGGGGTCAACTCGCTCTTCCGGCTCCATCTCAGTAAAACTGACTACATCGCTTCCGTACGTAGAGAACTCACCGTCTAGGAAGAAATCCATGAAAAAGATTTGACCGACGACGTTGATGAAGTTCAATACCTCGCAGATGAAGAAGCGGAACGCATAAAAGTTCTGCGTATGCAGGTTTGTATGGAAGTAGTCTACGAGCAGCTTCTTTCTGTCTTTTTTGCAGTCTTCGCCAACAACCGGGCAGTTGAGGTCAAGCACGAGCATCTTGATGCGACCTCCTTCCCAAGTCTTCCATAAGTAACGCGGTACGTAGAACAAAATTGCTTGGAAAAATAGCACGAAACACACCCACTGGTAGTATTTGTGGTACTTAACTTCATCTTGGCCGTCCACGTGTGAAGCCACACCGGCTTGCACGACATCCTTTCCCACCCGGCCAACAAGCCTGTTGGGGATGGTGAAAGTAGAGTAAATCCAGCAATACGTGTCCATAACGGCAAGCGGTATTTCATCAACAATGCAGTCAATCGGGTCACCGATGTACTGGCGCGAGGTGACGAGCAGCGAGAACGCAATCAGGATGATCACGGTGGCCTTGTAGTGCAGTCGGAACACATTGTTGTCGATGCAAACAGAGTCGAGTTTGAGTAGCCCCTTCACGGAGCCAAAAACGTCAAACATGGCGGCTGTGTTGTGTGAGCCGCGGGTGCGCGGCGCTTCGTTCGCGGTTTATAGAAACGGGCGTGCGCTTCGCCCTCGCGTCGACTGTAGAATGTAAGGCGGTGGGGCGCGACGCTGTAGGAGGGCGCAGGCCCGAGAGGGGTATGGCGCAGGTAGGAGGGGAGCTGGCCCCGCGGCCCGCTGCGAATGTGCACGTTTGCTGCAGACTCCTCGCCTCGCCTCGCCTCGGATCAACGACACAGCACTGACCTTATTTACGAGCCTATTCGTGGCGTCTTCTGGTAGCCAGGGCGACGTAGGTACTACCCGTTGGTTATGCATCTCAACTCTCTCGTTGATAGTAGGTAGCATGATTAATCCATGATAGTACCAAGTCGGTACTTAGTAAGCATCGGTACTTTTTAGATGCCATAAATTATAAGTCAAGTGATCATCACAATTATTTGGGTTCAAAGCTCAAATCCAAAGTATGTAATTTTCTAAACCTCCAACCGAAAATCGGAAGACGCGTTATAAGTTTTGACGGCGTTGTCTGTTTGTCTGTGCCTTTGTAAGCCCTCCAAAAGTTGGGCTAACAAAACCGTATTCAATGAATTCAGTCAATTTTGAAGAATCTCAGGCAATTGCAGTTTGAAACATTTAGGTAGTGCATCTCAATGATGTAGGTATTCAGATTAAATGAACTATAGTTCAAACTTTGTGGTCTGATAGCAAGCCAGCAAGCTCGTAGCTCTGGTGACCATTAACTAGGCGCTTTTAGGCCGCCTGATGATGACCAGCAATGATGAAGATAACCCAACTAGATCTTAATGGTCGGGGAATTAAATTTTTTATAAAATTAACTTGTGACGTGAAAATACGAACAATGCATTTTATGCATTCAATGATAGCTCATTGACATTTTTGTTTATTGAGTAGGTACTTCCGTAAACGCACTATTCGATAAATTCACACTATTGAAACAATGTATAGTATTCTATCATCAACTAGTTCTCATAATACAGTTTAGGACTAGAGAGCGTTGTGTGTAATGTCAAGATTTTTTTTTATTTTTTTTTATTACATATTTATTAGGTATATATTTATTATTTATTTATCTATTTGATATTTATTATTTATTTATTAAAGAATAGGTATAATCTGGCCGTGTCTGGCTAATTGCTACAGGTCGACTCGATAATTACTCAACATCGATTTTGACGGTAGCAAGCAACCTACACATAAAGGCAACAAACACCGGGCTCCTTCGGACTATCTCCACTATCTGTCTGAATGAATGAACGGATAATTTCCACGAACATTTTTTTTTCAAAATGATACATTTATAAATAGTTAATTTGACTAACAAAGGTATTGAGATAGATACTCATGAGCATTCGTTTTGTTTTTTAATACCTACGTTGTTGTGGGCAAGGGGTTTAGATTTACGCGAAAAAATAAATTTGAGATGACGTTTTTGGGACGGCGCGGCGGCGACAATGCAAGAAAACTTTCCGTACGATTGTTGTTTAACCCTTTAGCATCAAAATACTCTGAATCCTTGAGAATCCTTCAGATATGCTTGGTAAAAATTAACTTACATAAATTAAAAAAGAAAATTCCACGATTCTTTATACTAAAGAATCGTGAATTTTCAGTGCTCGTTGTTCACAAGAATTTTCTTAAGTCATACGGATATTCGCTAATCTTATCTAAGTCATACGGATATTCGCTGTCCAATCTATTATTTAATTAGTCTATTTACGTACATCTACTTTAATATCATAATGAGTTTAATTTATTTTTTTTGTAATAAAAATAGTTTTCGTTTGCTAATCTTAATATTTCTCATTCGAGTCTGAGAAATAGATGCGTGAAAATCTACTTACTACAAAACACTACGGTCACTCACTACGATCTTACTCACTACAAAAGTGTACGTCATTATTAGATCTATAAATAAACTATTATTAAAAAAAACGCGACTCCGCCGAATCGAAGATGGCGGAAGTCGAGACTCAACAGGCGATAAATAAGTACCTAGGTAGTAAGTAGGTAGATATCGTATATAGGGCCTCTCAGTTATACAGTACCTAGTTGCTTTTAAAGCTGCAACCTTTGTTTAAAAAACTGGAAAAGGTTAAGCAGTTTATTAATTGTTATCAAATTAAACCACTCTATCATCTTGAACATTTCATGGAGACAAACTTTGCTGAATAATAAGCAACGGGCGAGTCTCACCATCTCCTTAGTTAAGTTATTAGATCCTCGTAAACGAAATCGCGGGCAGTGTTAGCTAGTGTTACATAGTTTCGTCATTTATTTGTAAAATGTACCTACCAACTCTAACCTGAATAGTGTGCTTGGACATCATTTGTGGAGGCCAAAGTGCAATGTCCATAGAGTCTCCTCGACATAACTGAACTACTACACTGTGACTTTTCCTTCAAACTCTTTGGCAAGTTCTATCATGAGCTCCTTGTAAACTAGAGGGTTCATGTTCTTTCCAAGTTGATAAAGCACAAACCAGTCTCCAATCTGCAGGTTGCGGGCCACGGTCTCCACCTGATCCTGCGGCGCCAGACGGCTGCGGGCGCGCAAAAGGTTGAGACGCACGTTTGGAACAGCCACCACGACCATACGGTATAGCAATGAGATGCCACTTATAAGCGACAAAATTATAAACCAGAACCACAGGAACACGTAGATCTTTTCGTTGACAATGTTCAAAGGCAGTACGCAAAGCCCGTCGTAGTCCTGCAGGGATCCCGACAGCCCGTAACTGTGGAAGGTGCATTTTGTCATTTTGGGGAACACCTTGATCATGGGGTCAACCCGCGCTTCCATCTCCATCGCGGTAAAACGCACTACATCAATCCCGTACGTAGAGAACTCACCGTCTAAGAAGAAGTCTATGAAAAATATTTGACCAACGACATTGATGAAGTTCAATACTTCGCAGATGAAGAAGCGGAACGCATAAAAGTTCTGAGTATGCAGGTTTGTATGGAAGTAGTCCACGAGCAGCTTCTTTCTGTCTTTCTTGAGGTCTTCTTCGATGATCGGACAGTTGAGGTCGACCACGAGCATCTTGAGACGACCTGCTTCCCAAGTTTTCCATATGTAACGCGGTATGTAGAACAAGATTGCTTGGAAAAATAGCACAAAACAGACCCACTGGTAGTATTTGTGGTACTTGTCTTCACCTTGGCCTTCCACGTATGGACCTACACCAGGCTGCGGGACGACCTTTCCTACTTCTCCTGCGAGCAGCTTCGGGATGGTAAAAGTAGAGTGAATCCAGCAATACGTATCCATAACAGGAAGCGGTATCCCATCAACGATGCAGTCAATCGGATCACCGATGTACTGGCCCGAGGTGACGAGCAGTGAGAACGCAATCAGCATGATCACGGTGACCTTGTAGTGCAGTCGGAACACAGTGTTGTCGATGCAAACAGAGTCGAGCTTGATTAGCTTCTTTAAAGAGTCGAAAACTTTAGGCACGGTGCCATCTGGGGCTGGCATGGTGGCAGTTCGGGAAATCCACGAGCAGTTTGTTCACAATTTAGAGTTCTAGAGGAACGGGCGTGCACTGCGCCCTCGCGTTAACATTGAAATGTTAGGTGATGGGGTGCGGCGCTATACTTAATATGTGTTACGAATATTCACATTTGCTTATTCGAGTGATTTTAGACATTCGCGTTCGCATTCGCATCCAGTGATGCAAAAGTTTTTTGAACGTGTACGTGTCTTGCCTGCTGCCGCGCGTATATTGATGTACATAAAATTGGTTTCAAAGTTATTTATTTGAAGAACCGGCATTCATATACCTGTGTCTGATGATAGACCACCATACGATGATGAGGATTTAACTCAAATTCACTTTTAACTGATTATTAAAATTTTTATAAAATATAAATTCAAATTCAAATCGTTTATTGCACTTAATATGTTGTTTTAAAGATGTTGTACAAAGTTAGTGTACCAAACATAAACCCTGTTAGGGCACAGCAATTTGTTGAGGTGTACATATGCACTAGGTGGCATATTATTTAAGTATCTAAGATACAAGATGTTTATTATATTATTTATATTATATCTTACTTAAATACTATACTTATACTAAGAGATCAGGCTTAAAAAGTCCTCTTCGTCATATTATCTTATATATGACTTACATCCGGTCATTTGACTCTGGTTCTTCAAATTTAAATACTTTAAGATAAACTTAGACATAAAATGAGTGTTTATAGCTGCTGAATATCCTCATAATCGGAACTTCAGGGCAACGAGGCATCAGACAGACCTTTTTGGTCCGAACTGAGCGAAAACTAAAACAAAAGAAGCCAAACCAGATTAATAGCAGATTATAGTAACCAGTGAGAAAAAACATTTCTACTGGTTAAATGGAACACTTGATGCCTGCTCCTTGCCCGCTCTGAAGCATGCGTAGATCGACAAACCATGTGGCGGGTGAGACACGCACTCAAGTTATATGCGAATGATGAATACATATAAGCCAATTCGCTAATACATTGAGATACATTAATCAGGTGAGATTGTGGTCAAACGATTGCCTAGATTGTATAAAAAAAAAACATTCACAATATTCGCATTCGCATTCCTGTGTATGCGAATATTCGTAATTAACATCCCTGGTTGATAGTAGGTACCTACCTAATCAACTTGGGTTTTTCCTTATTCGTACAATAAATAGGTACAGTGTATTTATGGTGTAGGTTACAGTTACAAAGAACAATATTTCAACATGTAGAAGTGGTTTTTCTAGGTAAGTATGTAAGATTAAAAATTAAATATCAAATATCAGACCGATTTGTAGGCGTTTGTACTTAGACAATATCGGATTACATAAAGTCACATTTCATATTATTAATTTTACAAGTAGACCGGTCGATATTTTTTTTTCACTTTTTATTATTTTTAAAGACTTCTATCCTGGTCTAAAGAACTCATTAGGCTAGTTTAACACTTAATATATCACTATCGAGAGAGATCGACTTTAGGTACCTAACGGTTGTCTATACGGCCACATGCACCGCGCCCTTTTGGACTATCTCCTCTGTTTATTAACTTTTTGTTCAATGAACGAATCAAAATCTTTAAAAAAAAAAGGTTTAATGTTTTACTAAACTTATGCAACAAATGGACAAGAAAAAACCCCGGAAGCTGAAAAATACTCTGAAATCCCAGAATCTATTAGAATGTTTTAGGTAGGTACTCGGTAGTCGGTAGGTACTCAGTAAAGAATTGTGCAATTTCAGTGCCCGCTGTTCACAAATCTATCTTATCTCATACAGTCAGACGGATATTCGCTGTTACCTATCGAATAATTTTGTCATTTTTTGTGTTTATCTATTCTATACTTCCTAAAGAATATGTAATACGTGTGTAGTTCCTACTAAGAAGAAGCGGTACTCCCATTCTTTGTATGAAACGAGATTTAAATTTTCACCCCCGCTTTATACATTGTTCCTAAGCATTGTTCGTTTTTCGAAAGCACGAGTCTAGTTCGAGAGTTTCGCTAGTCTGATACTACCTATCTACGTAGATATCTATGTTTTAGAACAAAGTGGCATATGACCACGGCGCTTCTCTGGACATCACTATGTACCTACGTACCTAGTGTACCTACTACCTACCTACCGTACCTATAACAATGTTAGATGAGAATATTTTCTTGTTTGTGTGATTTTATGGTAGATGGTAGGTAAGTAGGTAGTGTTTAAACTTGCTTTTTACTAAAGAGTCATTCGCAATGATTCTTGTTTGATGATAACGGTATTAATCGTTGAATAACGCCGCGCCCTATATGACTAATTTATTTTATTAAAGTAGGTACCTACTTGTAGGTACAGTCAAAGGCATAGTACCTAAATTGGGCAAACGTTGCAAAATAAATTTTCTTGTTATTTTTATGGTTTCAAAGTCCGTCGAGCAAGGAACCTGATTCTTCTTCTTCTTTTAAACCTATATGGCCTGTGTCCGTCATTTCGACGGACAATTTTTCCAGTGTCAAGTGATGAATTTGAAATCTTTTTGAAATAATATAAGTGAAGTCTTCGTCAAGTCGGCTGTCGTTTGTTTTGAAGAGAAAATGGTGGAATTTCTCTACAAAACCTGAAACGAATTTTCACATTCAGAGAAACCATTTTACATACATTTATTCCAATTGCTCACACATGTTATGATCTAAGTATTATTCTTTAAAATAAGGAACCTGATTCGCCATGTTCATCTGATTGTCTGCTCGTCAGCTTTTGTCAGCCTCGTAGACCATTATTAAAGACTTCCTGTGACTGTACAGTACCTACAACTTGACCTTGCAATTTGGGCGCGGTCAAATTGATAAGTCCCGATAAAATGTAATTGTAAAAAAATTGTGTTTGATAATGAAATAATTACCTACCTAGGTAATAATAAAGATTCCATCGCGAAATGTTTGATGATAGTGAGTAAATAAAATGATATTTTTTTTGTACAATTCAATGATGGAACAAGACGATGGTCCGATACTTATATCTGGCGTACCTAGCAGGCGTACGGTAAAAAAACTGTGACCCCTTTCCATCAGGCGTGCCGTAGGTACCTACCTACACTTGGTTGTAAACTTTATTGTAAGAACCCTAGATGTTAGGCTGAGCTGTTAGGTAGTGAAACCATGTAGGTTCTCTTATTTCTCTATTATTTTTATATAGGTAGTTTGTGGTAATACCTAGGTACAGATAATCAAAATATTATTAGGTAACAATGTGTTATTAAATAAGATATTATATGTTTATCAATATGTATCTTGATATTTTAATAAAAGGAATACCTAAAACTATTTTTTTTAATAAAACTTTAAGACTAAGTAGCTATTTTATATAAAAGTATAATGCTCTTCTGTGTTATCCATCGACATGGTTTTTCTAAATCAATGGAGTCATCAATCAATTATTAGTTTATTGTTGATCCTTTACCTTGTTCTTTAGACGTCGTCATGAGGTAAATATCTACAGCATTTTGAACGTCATAAATTTCGTGCACCTGCGTGATTGCTATGATGCATTCATTACCTAAGTTATGGAGACGTCACGTGGTACCTTAGGGTAACTTTTATATAAGTACTCTTTCTATGGGACGCTGCAAGCAAAGCCAATTCTGGGACATGTTTAGAGTCTAAGGCCCGTATGCTCAAGCACTGATCCAGACTCAGATTAGCTGAGTACAGATTCAGACATAAATCGAGACCCAAGTCACGTTCTTATTCCGAAGACGCAACAAAATCTCTACTCAAGCGTTTTTCGTCGAAAAAGTAGGTACAGATGAAAATGCTCACAGATTTTGATGCTTGAGTACTGTTTTAAACTATTCGACACTCAAGCAATGTTTCGGAATCAAAGCTCGACTCAAATCAATGCTCAAGCATTGACCCAGCCTTAGTAATTAAACTTTCATCTACGTCTGTGGTCTAAGCATATACTTTGGTTAGATGAAGACTAAGTAGACTTGTCCTACTAACACCTAACAGGCCTCTCAGCCGATACAAGGTGTTCCAGAAAATAAGTATTACATTCAACAGACGCATGAATATGGTAGGCACAAATGATTTCATCTTTCAGCTTTTATCAACAGTTTACTGATTCGCCAAGATAACTTAAGATTATGAGATTTTCTCATCTGTAGATACCGCTTATCGGAAGAAGGTGAATCGGCTTCTTTGTACCTTCACTCATGCGTAACGACGAAATTATTTCGATAAAATTGTGACTACACTTTACCTACTTATTATGAAATATCCATGAATATTTACTTATTTTATATTTGCAACAGCTTTGCACGCCACCATACTTCTTGAAGCTTGCTATTTCATGAACACCTGGGGCTAAACTGAAGATTTTTTCCTTAGAAAGACAAAAGTAGCAATTATTCCGATATCACATTTCCATCTACAGATGGGTTTTCTGAGGCCTCGATAACAAAAAAAGAAAAAAAAACATCAAAATAAAGTCTGTGCATCTACGTAATTACTTCCAGCCGGGTAACCTGCGCAGACGCAGCGGGGAGATGGCAACACGGGGGGGCGCGCGGGGGAGTGACTGAGTAACACGGAACCCGTCAAACCTGCAACCGAGACCCGTCTCGCGAAATACCTTACACACCACTCGATTATACACTTTATATTCATTGACTTAGAACACACAATACTAGTTATGAGAGATTCTATTCCTACAACCTCTTTCGAACGGAAAGCCTTAATATTCATTTAAATAAAGAAGCCTCTCTGTATTTGACATAAGGGTCCTATTAGTCTGTGATTTATTTCTAAGCTATCCATCATTTTCTTTCTATTTACACCCTAAATTCAAGGTTATAGAGTAGAATTTTGAGTGTTTTTTTCGAAAGTTACGTCGTTTATCAAATTATCTCGATAATGCACAAGACATGTTCAGCTTGGAAATTCTCAGAATCGAAAAGCTCTGTCGTTATGTTCAACGTTGGTTTTTGTAGGAAAATTAAGTTGTCTATATTTGATAGCTATTGGACTAAAAGATTTAATTTTGAAAAAATAATCTAATGGTAGGTATAGGAAAAATGACGCTGCTCGTATGTGGTCTTAATATAACTAAACAAGAATGCCTGAAGTAGAATAAATACAAATAGATGAATGAAAAAAAAATTATAATTGATTTTCTGTAGGTCTAGCGTCTGTCGTGTTTCACGGTCTACTGTGACAATAAAAAAAAAACTGACACAATATGAACGGTGAAAATCGGTTCGGTGATAAATTCGTATAGATATTATGTGAATTATGTAGAGGTACTTACCTACTATGAGTACCTATAGTATCAATGGAGTCTTTATATAATCGATATTAGACTCTTACCGAAGCGTAAAACGATTAGTTAAAAATCTATTAGTGAGACAGATTGCGAATGTGTTTGTTGGGCACCCTGTATTTAAGAGTGGTTTTTGTACAAGCTTTTTATTTAAGAAAAACCTATCTAGCTACCTTTAACTACCTGTTATGTGATAAAAGGTATTAGGTATCTAAAAGAAAGTGTCTAAAATAAAAGAGAGTGTCTAAAATGCGGTCCAATCAGTCAAAAAAAAACCGTTTACTCTCTGTAGATCCAGTGATCAAGATCCAATTGGTTCTCACGTAAGATTTTTTTTTAATACAATATAGTCAACCGTTATGACGTGGTCGACGATGTAGCACGGTTACCTAAAAGATTACTAAGATTCACTCTACTCTTGAAAACTTACAAATCATTGTTTATTTTGTCTATTTCGTAACTAAACATTAAATATTCTATTCAAGCCATCTAGTTAGGATCCTAACTCGATGATTCAAGCACGATGAAACAGTTCAAGCTAGGGATGGGCAAATGGAAAAAAATATCGATATTTTTCAAATATATCGATATTTTTTGCCCAATTTGCAATTTTTTATAAATTTTGCCCAATTTGCAATTATTTATAAAAATTGCCTAAATTATCGAAATTTTAAAGCAAAGTCCAGTGCAGTGATACCAACCAAACCAACAAGCAATGTCATTGTCATAGACAAGCAAGTCATAGAGAGTAATTTTTGTTTGTGTTTGAAGCAAAGAATCTAAACCCATACAGCCTACTGCATATTTTCTAAATTTAAGAAATCGGATTGGTCAAAATCATGATGTGACGCATGAGCAGACAGCAGAGCTTTAAAAATTTATCGATTTTGATATCTGAAAATAAATATCGAAAATTGATATATCGCGGGAAAAAATATCGCTGATTAGTATCGATATTTTTCTGAAAAAATATCGATATTTTGATATATCGATATTTTTTACCCATCCCTAGTTCAAGCAATAATGCAGCATGCTCAAATTCATGTCAGGGCTTACTTCGTCCACAACTCACTGATTTTATAAACATACAAGAACAATGTTATTGCAACCTTGCGATCTGGCTGGTAACAAACCATAGCCGTTCGTTTATTAGGTATGCCTTAAACATAGAGTATAGTGGCTGTTTTTCAGTTGCTTTTTTCTCAACAAACCTAATTTGATAGCCCTAAAATTATAGCCGTCTTTGTCGTTTCAGTTTATGAGAAAAGAACAAGAATATTGTTATTACCAGAAGCAGAACTAAAGCCAATGCCGCCTATGATTGTATTGTACTAACCAGGCAAGGCAAGGACCAATTTGTTTTTTAGTCCTTGAACCCTTGAATCTAAGCATACTTACTAATATTATAAAGAGAATAGATTTGATTGTTTGTTTGCATTGAATAGGCTCCGAAACTACTAGACCGATATGAAAAATTCTTCACTGTTGTGGGAAGTTACACTAACTCCGTGTGACACAGGCTATTATATTTTCAAATAATTAGGGATCCTTACTAAAACTCTTAATGTAACCCAAGGTGTCAAAAATTACCTAAAATATCTTTACCTAAGATATTTGGCTCATTCCAGTTTTCCCCTGCGTGAGTCTTGTGAAGCCGGGACAGACCGCTAGTGTAATATAAATCTAGTAAAGAATAAAATATAACTAAGTACCTAGGTACTTGGTCCAAGGAGAGAACAGTCTGTACCTAATTTATTTGTGAAGGAGTCTGTTGCTATGTGCTATGTATGAGATAATCTCAGCGACACAACACGCGTGATGTAATTCAATATCTACTTACTAAGGTAGGTAGGTACATAATGCAATATATACTTATTTACCTACCTACATGGCTTGAGATGATATGTCATATGAAAATAATACGCGAGTAAAGTTGCTAAATTGCAACATCCAATGCTTTAAAATGGTTTTAAAATATGAAGTTACTACTTTTTAAAATACTAAGCTTTTATTCATTTAATTTTATTTCTTAGTTAAGCTTTGGCTAAGATTAAATAAAAAAAAACTCAATAAAGAGACTTCAAGGACTTCCTTTGTAAAATTAACTACCTAGTTGCAATGTTGTCAGTCCATCGAGCAAATCTATCCTTCGCTTCAAAAAACAATTTACTTTTTATTTTTTTATTTATTATTAATTAACTTCAACTTCTTGGTTTGTGGCTTTTGTGGCTAGTTGTCACAATTCTGCCAGTGTCGAGTTCGCTAATGCTAGTGTCTTAAACAAGAGGGGAGTGCGGATAAGAATATGGTCAGTGTACAGAGGGAGGTACAACCAAAATTTTGACAATTAGATTGATCTAAAACAAGAGACAGTACAACGTTAATATTAGTAGTTAATAATATTTGAGCTTTAGTAAATATTAATTATAAAAGTAATGGAACAAGCTGATAGCTCACCTGGGCCCTTATTCTCTATGACATAGGAGATTCCTTGCCGTAACCGTGTGACGTCACACCGTGATCGTAACACAAACACGCACGATACACGCCTTGTTGTGGAATCGAAAAATGGTATTCTGTATGCCACAAGACTAGTTGTCTATGCCCCGTATTTTTAATTTCACATGATTCGTTCAAAATCTTACATCTAATCCACTCGGAAAATTATCGGTTTAATAATAAATTAGTAGGATTATTTTTAGTTCCCAATTTTCAACTCAAGTAATAAATATCTATAATTATGATTTGTCAACCATCAATTGTTGAGTTTGCAATATTTTAGAGTAATTTGAAAAATTTAAAGCCCAAAACTATTGATATTCTATGACATTCAAGTCACGCTTGACAAGTTTCGGAACGAATAATTTAGTTTGATTGTTTGACATAACCTATTACCTATCCGAACTTATTTATCTTTGAAAATGCAAAATAAAATGGATATTAATCTGCGAAGACGACGCGTAAGACGTTGGCGCCAACAAAACACTAGCACACTTGGGATCCTTGTAAGCAGGATGGTGTCTAAACCTACATGGAAACCCTAGAACCATCGTGGAGACCATAACAGGTCACTGTCCACTGAACAAACTTCTCTACAACATTGGAGCCACAGACAGACCACTCTGCAGAGGCTGCCTGTCCAAAGAAGAATCAGCTGCCCACGTAGGTTGTCCTGGAATGCGAGGGCGTAGCCTCTCAAGGACAACAAATCCTAGAAACCCCCAGGGTCACTCCTCCATGTCTGTGAAGTCCATGGACTTCCCGCGGTCCTAACAATGTCGTCAGTCCATCGGGTAGAAGGAAATTATTTTATTTTATTTTATTAATAAATTATAAACAGAAATAAAAGAAAGATTTTTTTTATTTATTTACAAATACTAAATTTACGCGGCCTTGTAGGGTGCTGCTTATCCCCGCAGCCATTGTCGGATGGGCCTGCATGTGCTCAGCCAAAGCTGTTAACTAGGCTGAGGCCTTTTGCATTCTTAATCCAATGAACATCTTCGCCAAAACATGTGTGTTTCCTTCAATAACAACTAAATTAACCAAACTAGGCTTCGAATAATCAATGCCTCGAGTCTATTGTGATGAATGATTGAGTAATTTGATATTGTTTTTCACGCCTTTTATTTTAAACCACTTAGATGATTAGTAGATTGAATTTTCTTTGTTGATAAACAACTTTCAAGGTACTGTCACAATAACATAACCTCAAAAGATGCGCAAAAGAAACGAGCCGCGCCATACTAACTATATCGGAACACACTAATCTATACCATAACACGCTAGGCAGCGAGCGTGTTCATTTGACAGTTCAAATCGTGCCCCAAACGCGGTGATGTCACAGTAAGGAATGACATTATGGCATAGGGAATACGGTTTTAGGCGATTTCACGCCCGTGTCTTGTCGTGCTGTGTAACGCGTTTGCATTTGTCATAGAGAATAAGGCCCCATTTGTCATAGAGAATAAGGCCCCAGGGGCCTTATTCTCTATGACAAATGCAAACGCGTTACACAGCACGACAAGACACGGGCGTGAAATCTTGGTGAAATCGCCTAAAACCATATTCCCTATGCCATAATGTCATTCCTTACTGTGACGTCACCGCGTTTGGGGCACGATTTGAACTGTCAAATGAACACGCTCGCTGCCTAGCGTGTTATGGTATAGATTAGTGTGTTCCGATATAGTTAGTATGGCGCGGCTCGTTTCTTTTGCGCATCTTTGAGGTTATGTCATTGTGACAGTACCTTGAAAGTTGTTTATCAACAAAGAAAATTCAATCTACTAAATGGTTTAAAATAAAAGGCTTTAAAAACAATATGTAATTAGTGATAAATGGATGTAGTACCTATCAAATTACTCAATCATTCATCACAATAGACTAGAGGCATTGATTATTCGAAGCCTATAGTTTGGTTACTATTGGTACTGGTATACTGGTATACTGGTATACTGGTACTGGTACTGGTTGGTACTGGTATAGATTAGTGTGTTCCGATATAGTTAGTATGGCGCGGCTCGTTTCTTTTGCGCATCTTTGAGGTTATGTCATTGTGACAGTACCTTGAAAGTTGTTTATCAACAAAGAAAATTCAATCTACTAAATGGTTTAAAATAAAAGGCTTTAAAAACAATATGTAATTAGTGATAAATGGATGTAGTACCTATCAAATTACTCAATCATTCATCACAATAGACTAGAGGCATTGATTATTCGAAGCCTATAGTTTGGTTAATTTAGTTGTTATTGAAGGAAACACACATGTTTTGGCGAAGATGCTGATGTTAAGTAGTAACCTCTGCCTATAACAATGCATTACCTCACAGAGCAAGTCCAATGAGGACGTGCCCTGTAAGGCAATGCACTGCATCCATCACTCTGAGACGTAAAGATCTGAAGTCTCATGTGCCTGTAATTACACCGGCGCCCTTACCCTTCAAACCGGAAAACAGCAATGCGAGCATCGCTGCTTGGCGGCAGAAATAGGTACGGTGGTAGTACTTTCCCAGACGAGCTCTCACAAAGAGCTCTACTACTAATACTTATACTTATACCTAGTTTATTTTAGTACCTACCTAATTTTAGTAAGTACCCACCAACTTATAGATAGAATTTATTTCATCTAACTAAAATAATCTTATCTGATTGTAATTTATATGAATTCAGTAACGTTTAATCATGATACACTAGGACGTGAGGACGTGACCCAAATAATTTGAACAATTGTGTTATTTCAGTTTGTGGTTGTTATCTATCAGTAGGTAGAGTAGGTATCACGTCAAACGCCTAATCTTGTGATGCCAAGGTCTGATATTATTTGACAAGTTAGAAATGTCTTCCTTGTAATTATTTTTTAAAGCCTCAGGAGTTTGTAGACGTATGACGAACTTATGTTTCCAAGATGGAACTTTTCTTTTATGTAATGTCTTGAAACATGGTATGAAAAAGTAACAAAGGAACCTACCTAATAATTTGTATCAGTTTGCGTCTAAAAAGTCTTGTAAAATGCACACGATTTTACCCCATGGCTTCTGGTAGTGCATTTTTTAAAATGTAATTAATTAATTTGACAGTACTAAAATGATAGCAGTTTCGGTCGTTTTGAAAAGGGACGGCTACAATTTTTTGTGCTGTCAAATAAAGTTAGCTACAATAGAATCGCTAGGTACATATATGTATGTACCAATATCAGTAAAACTTACAAACGTGTAACTACATATGGTCGTATCGTACGTAATGCGATAAGATCGGTCCAAATTGCAATAGTCGGTGTTCACGCGATCACCACTTGATCCCTTGACCCGACTCACTGTGGAATCATCCTTGAATCGGATACTATGGGCACACTATGGATACCAGTACAGTATCTATAGTATTATATGATCTGTGCTATTAATGGGACTTGGCTTTTTTAGTTTTTGTCCCTGAAAAAATATATAAATCGCTGGGACGCCAAGGAAGCTGCCCGGAAAGGGACAAAATTAAATGGCGAGAGCTGCATTGTTACGCCGACAAGAGCTGAGAAGTATTAAAACTTTTAACAATACCGAAGTCAACGATAGGTACCTACGTGGCTAGCTTATTTTATTTAGTTGTTTATTTAGTATTTCTACGAAGCTGCCTGGGAAAGGCAGCCTACCTCACGTAGCACCAGAATGAATCATGTCCTGCATCATAAGTACGTTAGTTAGGTATGCAAAATACATGGCAGTGAGTCGAGGCTTGCGTGCTCAAAAATTGAAGAGGAAAATGTCACCAAGAATTACAGTTTATAAACGTTTGAAAAGTCACAGTTTGCCCCACTGTATATTGGTTTTGTGACTTAGTATTTATTTTATTGTACTACACCCCCCCCCCCCCATTTTTGTTTCCCCCGACCCGCCAAGAATAGGGTAGCTAAGCTACACATAAACTTATCTTTTATCTTGTAGCTAATGCCTTTAAAATACTAAATGTACTATTAATGTAGTTTGAACCTTCGTTAGTTCGGAGAGACATAGGCAGATCGCTTGGTGAGTGATTGTTGTACGTAGGTAGCTGCATTGTGCAATAATTATTTCGAAACTTAATAATCTGTCTATTAACTACTTAGTTCAATAGGCTGTTATCAATTCCAATTACTATCAAGGATCGTCTTGTCCTCGTGTATCAGCTACCGTCGCCGAGTGCCGTCAGAGTCGCAGCCAGGCAGAGCCCGGAGTTTTATTTTGTTCATTTTCAAAAAGTGAGAGTCGAGAAACTCGCAGTTTTTGTATGGAGAAAAATCGTTTGCAAACACGCTAGAGGCGCTTATAGGGTTTTTGTAAAAAATATCTCGCTGTTCGCTTTTTGATTTTCGTTTCGAAAACTCAAGACTACGGACTCAGTGACTTGCCCAAGGCAATCGTATTTGGAAACACTGCTCAATTTTAAAACAAGACTCAAGCATGGACAAGTACAGTCAAAACAGCAGTCTTTTAACTTTTACGACCTCTGAACAAGATTGCAATAAGAGAATTGCCTTTGGTTGCTGGCGCCGCTTCGCCAGTGCGCATGTAGGCTATTGACCAAAATATTTTTACTACGTTTCCCTTCACTCTACTAGTAGTGCCAAGTGGTAGTGCCTAAGAAAATAAAGGGAAAAATTGATCTCACCAAATACACGCCCTGTCGCCGCTGTCCGCCAGATTGTTTGGCCTTTATTGCGTTGGTAAGAAATACTAACAGCCAGGGATTCCCTCAAGTCGTCCCTGTGTCGCATAGCTAGCCTACAGTAGGTATGCAGAGGTCACGTGCGCCAATTGAGACCCACAAACTGCTATTGTAATCTGTGTTCGGGGGAACCGAAGTCAATTGCTTCGGCCTTGCCGCTGCTGGTTATCCAATATGCAGATTATTGCTTGGTCCCTTTCAGCTAGGAATAGGAAGTGTGTTGCATCCTATGCATATTGCGCAGTATGGTTCCTAATACGAGTATTTATAAAACTATAGCAATAACTATGGTGGTTGGATAAAGTCGATCGCCCACAATAAGCTTTTGCTCCAACATCTCTCGAGATTGTTGTTTGCGATTTTTCATAAATAATTTCAGTACTTTTGTGTGCAAAAAAGTGTTTAATCTGAAAATTCTAAAAATGCTGATATTTAGAGCCTCTTGTAATTGTGCCCGAAGTTTAAAATTTGTGCCTATAGCCGTTTTTGAGTTATTCAAGAAATTCACTTTTTGGTAGGTAACTTTTTTGCTGGGTCGATTTTCGTTCCTGGTTGAGCTAGCCGAATGAATGTTAGCTTAAAAAGGAGCTAGAATTTGTGCCAATTAGTGCGCTAATTCCTGAATTTGCGCCTCCTATGTGGTAGCCTCTGCCTCTGCCTATGACAATACATTGTTCTTCTTGAGACAATGCGTTTTGATTGATCTGTTGTCGCAAGCATTTTGTTTAAGGGACAGGACACCTATTTCCCGATGTCCGATTTAACTGAAATTTGGCATACCTACTAGTCTTAGATGACAATGCAATAATAATGGTGACAGCAAGCTGATTTGATGATGGAGCTGAAAGGTGGCCATGGCAGCTCTTTTACTAAATGATGCAACCCCATCGACTTTGGGCTCGTTTTATTCGTTTCGACAAGGACTATGGTTCAAAGTGATATCCAGGGTCTCTGATAATAAAATTTGGAAGGTTGTCGTGAGAACTTTGTAATTAAAAGACGCAAAAATAATGATATAGATATTCCTTGTCTATGGAAGCCAGGTCATCAAAGCTTAGGCTTGTTTACCGGTTGGAATTTCCATTGGGACATCTTGCGTTGCATTACTCATAGACTCTTACTAAAAGGAAAAATGGTAATAAAATAACACGTAACATTATTCGTAAAACAGTTGGTAGGTATGTGTTACAAGTAGGTCCCTCGGTGTGAGTAATATTTGGTCATCGTGACATTATCCTTATTGAGTGAGATTTTAATAATTTTTCGCGTCCCAATGTAAATCCTATCCCACTTCCCATTAATATTATAAATAATTATGAAAGTTTAGCTATGAATTTGGATGTCTGCTGGGCCGATTTGGATTAAACTTGGAATGTTGGTTTATGGTTCGTAACCTGGATTATCACATAGGTAACTTTGTATCCCGGAAAATTAACGGGATGCGGACGAAGTCGCGGGTGGAAGCTAGTAATTTATGCAACTAAGTACTAACATTTGTATGTTGTGAAACATCAATGTTTTATTGTCACTTTTGGGGCTGGAAGACGTTGCGTGGAATATCCAAGAATATTTATTTACCTATTTATTATCAAAGAACATTAAAAAAATACTACCTTGATTACACAGTCCACTCCATCTCATCTAACTGCCCATTGAGTGGGACTACCCATCATGATAATCAAAGCCTTTTATCAACCAGCAGCCTTATCACCAAGTGTAATGGTAATGGAGTTCAAATTTTAAGAACCTTGGCATACGACGACCACGGTAAAAATCTGGTAATTTTTTAAAAGAACAGATTTTTACTATGGAGTTGGTTAAAAACATGGTAGATTGCACTAATATTGTAAACGTTTCTGATTTCCATTGCCACTACACTTGGCGATAAGGCGGCAACTTTTGATATCCAGTGATACACCCACGCTAGACAGAGATGCGTGATTGATGTGGTAGGAGGGACAGAGAGGCGGGATAAGGCCCGTTATAAAAGTAGTAGGACTACTAGATTTACGCACCTCTAGTGAGGGGATCAATTATACTGATTTATCGATAGTCATAAATTGACAATGACAAGGAGGTCAAGACAAATAAGCTTCTTGTGCCAAGAGCTTTTCATCTGAGCCCTGAGTCTATGTATTTGTTTTGACTTTCAACTCGAGTATAGCACACGCAAACGCATTCGCAAAGCAAAAAAATTTGTATGAAAACCGGATAAGCGCCTCTAGCGGGAGCTTTGGGAATTGTGCTATTCCCAACAAAATTTCTCGCTTTGCGAATGCGTTTGCGTGTGCTACACTCGAGTCGAAAGTCAAAACAAATGCACAGACTCGGGGCTCAGAAAAACTGGGCTCAAAACTACATATAAGGGTTTACGTACTTATGTAGGTATTTTAAAGCTACGCTACCTGAAACGGCAGCTAAATCTGATGTCTCTTTTAGTTGTCGTGCAAGTGACAGTGACAGGTGAAAACAAAGCATTTTTTTAATGACAAGAGTACCTATATTAAAGTAGATTGTGCTTTATATATTGTGATCCTACATATGTGTTAATTCGTCCAAGTACATACTTCATTGGTTATAATAAGGCCCACATATTACATAGCGCTGTGAAGAGAATATTAGAATCTCAAGTTTTCTTAAATTTATTTTTTATCGCGCTCTCTGCAAGTATAAAAAAACTGTTGAAGGTGTGTCTTTTTCCAGGCAACGTAAGTAATTTAACATTAATACGTTTTATAATTAGTAAAGAAGTTGCTCAAATGACCAATTAGTACAAATTACATTGATAAACACCATTGGACGTCATTCACATTTTAGCGCCGTTCACAAGAACTTGTAATGTGATCATTAGTAACAGTGTTGTACCTATTGACGTGAAACTTAGAATATTAATACCTTGTTATGGTAAAATTAAAAATCTCTGCTTGAAATAAAAAACCAAACGAATAGCAGTTGATTAAAATCTAGCTCTGTCACTGTTTGACATTACCTGTTAATAAGAGACAGCAATAATTTAAAAATGCTAAGCAACGATTATTTGCCGATGTGGGAGAGAAGGCCGCTAGGCTTAAATGGGGCTGGGCCGGGCACGTAAGCCGGATGCCTCCTGACAGGTGGGCCAACTGCGTCACCCCCTGGCTCCCCGACGGGCGTCGGTCTCGCGGTCGCCCTAAAAAGCGTTGGCGGGACGACCTCGACGCCTTTGATAGAAGTTGGTGGGAGCAGGCCCAGGAGAGAGAAAAATGGAAGATGTTGGGGGAGACCTTTGCCCAGCAGTGGGACGAAATAGGTTAGGGAAAAAAAAAAAAAAGCAACGATTATAAGTAAGCAGTACCTCTATCACGAACAAATCTGACAGTCACTGCATTACCGTATTCGAGTTATATTGCGCGTCAATGCCAGCTCGACTACCAACCGTTGTAGTGTCACCGCGCAGTGTATCTCGGATACGCTACGTTTGCGATTGTCACATTTACTCGAGATCAAGGCAGGTGTATCGATAAGTTGTAAGCCCACCCCTACCACACAACACAAGACGTGAGAAGTTGACTACCTGCGCGGATGATGACTCATTCGCGTTACCTTTCTCACAGCCACAGTATTACCTGCCTTTCAACATTTATCAACATCGCCTGGCCAATGTGATGTTTGATAAATAGTTATACGAGACGAGGCTGATAGGTTACGTATACACTTATACAGGATGTGCTAGAGAGTACTCTGGAAATCGGAAAGTATACTCACAGCCTAAGTACACCCTACTAAACAGTTACTAGACAAAATGACTGGGTGGTATTATAGCGGCAGATACAAGAACCGTAGCTTATCAGGCTTATATTAATAGTTGCACACAAAACCAGAGTCCTTTGTTATTGGTGTTGGATCGATAAGGAGCTTGGCTACCATTCAGCTAATATTGATTTGATACTGACGCGACACAACAGGCAATGATCTTTCAAATATAAGGATACGCAACTGCCACTAGCAGTCACCCATCCAAATGTACCATAGTGCCACTAGTAAGAGCAGAGCAACAATGGTATCGATTCTGTTGTTGCATTTTTCTAAACTAACCTAATTTGACAGCTCTAAAGTTAAAACAGTCCTTGTCGTTTCAGTCTATGAGAAAGGGACGGCAACATTTTTAGTGCTGTCAAATTAAGTTAGTTTAGAAAAACGCAACAATTTTTACTATCCACTAACAAAACACTGCTTGAAACATGTCAAAACATGCGAAAAAAACCATTTAGCTCTTATTGTCTTAGAATTAACTGATACCGGAGATATTAATATAACAGTAAGAAAGCGCCTCATTTAAAGCCTTATTACTGGAGCCCATGCTGCGCGTGAGTTGCGGGAACGTGTAACACACACACGCATACCCTACAAACACACCCTCGCTTGCATGGTGTCTTGTCCGTGTCTGCATGCATCGAGGTCACTGTGGTGGTCCTCTCGTAACGAGAGTATGCGTATGTGTTGTGTTAATGGTGTGTGTGTGTCAGGTCACACTGTGGTCCGGTTGAATACATTAATCTTGTCTCGAGTTAGGCCTTATTACATAGTTATGCGATCTTAGAGAAATGAGAATACATAGTCTGTCTGGTTTTACACTGGGGTGGGGGTTCAATCCACAGTCAATTGCACTAGTTTTAAATGATAATTCCAAAGTAAACCCATAGAATAATATTGATGTTAGGTAGCGTTAGGCATCCGTTAGGCGTTATTATAGGTAAGTACCTAATTGTGTATTTAGAAAATCAAAACTTTTTGAAAAATAGTTGGGTAAATAAATACTTAGCTGCTTACACCGCGTTCTGAGAGTTTTAAACTACATACCTTTTGTTATTGCTTGTTGCTAAATTAGTTCCTTTCAGTATTTCAACATAGAAACCAAACGTGTAAAACTTAACCAAAACGAAAAATGTAATCTCGCCTTATTCGTTTGACCCGTTGAAGGAATGCAGTCGTGCTGGGTCCCAGACGCACACATGCGAAGCGACGTTACGTGCGTGTGCGTGGGTAGGTTGTGTGAGTTACCTCACAGGATCTAGTGTTCACTGGAATGACACCACTATCATTGGTACTCGGACTCTTCATGTTGGAGTCGGAAAATCGAATGGATTGACATTTCAAGTCGATAGTGATGCGATGCGATGCTACTTAGATAAAAAAGTTATGTGATGCGTATCTTCATTGAATATGGCAGTCAATAAATATAATGTACTTTACTTATTTTTATGCTTTTTTATTGTATTAAAAACTTGCTTAGATACTATTTTTTGTACCAATTTGCAGCAATAATAATTTTTATACTGAAAATCAGACTTTTATTCAGTCATAATTCTAAGTTCTAATTGAAACTCTAAATTGGATGAACGGATAAAATTGCGCATAGCAAAACATTGCGTTAGGTTACTCTCGTAGCACTATTGGTAGACGCTCGTAGCACGGCGCGTTGAAGTCTTTTGTATTAAAACTTCAAATTATTGCGTAGGTGTTTAGGTAATTTGGTTTTCAAAGTTGGAAAATAAATGAAATAGCAGCTGTGTTTATTTTATTGTTGATGCAATTTCGCTGAGTTACTAGTACATACTTAGTAAGTTTTGAATAAAATTATCAACAAAACTCTTGCAAAACAACGCCACTCTTTAATTTCTAGGGCTTACGATGAACCAGATGAAAATTTAGGACATAGGTACAATAAAAACTACAAATGTCAGAAATAATATGTACCTAAGTACCTAGTTATGTATCATGTAAATTACTTGATCGCGCCGAATCAAATGGATCGATGTAAGCGTTGGCGCACACCTGACGACAAGACGTCGTTGTCGTGCCCGTTGTGACATGAATAATTATAAATATTTTTTTAAAAAGCATATTGTCAAAAGAGGTGTTTTTCTTCATACGCTGTTTTCGTTTGTAACTTTTATACTGTTTTGCTTTCGCTATAACTGAAATATCTTTTAAGAAAAAGCATATTGTAACAAAAAACTCTTAAAACAACTTGCTTTTCAAAAAAACCATTAATTTTCTCTCCCTAGCTACACGACGCGACGTCTTGCCTTCTCGTGTAGTTTGAAGTAAAGTACGGTCCGCGGCACGACAAGATGTAGTCAAATCTTGTCTTGACCACATCTTGTCGTGCTACTAGGTGCGAACACGTCATGACGTGTTCGCACCTAGTATCGATCGAGTGAGTTATGAACTTATAGTAGGCGAGACCACATCCTAGTGTGCGTGACCACACAGCCTCAGACTCTCTTGGCAGAATGGACACGAACTAACCGGTCTGGGAGAAGTTCACGTTGCGTTATGCAATATAACTTTTAGCCGTTTAGCAAGAGAAATCTGGACGTTTTGATGCCAAATATAGCCTTAGCTAAAGTCCTCCACTGAACGGTGTACGTTCAGTGGAGGACTTTAGCTAAGGCTTCACATCACAATAGATTTACAAAAAGAATAATTTTGGGTCTTCACAGGCTTCCCGTGATCAACGTCTAACAAGTTCTCGCTCGCACATTTCAACATTTTTGATGATATTAACTCACTCAATGTACCTACTTAGATGAAAAATCATTTATTAAACCACGAAGCCTTAGAGAATAACAATACAAAGGTTCATCATAAATATCGATTTGACTCAAACAAGTTTTCTGAACAAAAAATGCATCTTTTTTCTAGTTTTTGTTTGAAAAACTTGTTTGGATTAAAATTATATTTTTGCGAAACCTTTGTAAGCTTCCTACTTAGTTAGTTACATTAGTTAGTTCTCATGACCCTGTGGGATGAGTCAGGGGACAGATGACAAATATCGCGTAGGTATATTTGGTACAATGTCCTAGTGAACGTTTTGTAGTACGAGCACTTATTTCCTATGAAACATGAACAACCAGGAAAAACAGAAAACACAGGAAATAAAGTGATTACTGTGATTAAGCGTTATCTAACGCGTGAAACATTCAGATAATTTCGAATTGTGTTAAATAAACAAGTGGGTACAGTCAGCAACTTAAGTTGATTGACGATTTACGATTGTACAACCACGTTTTAGGAGCTTTAAATTAATATTTAAAACTCAACTTTTGAATCGACTATGGTGCTGACTGTACCATAATCAAGTGAGATGATGAATATTTGAAGAATTATTTGTCATGCTTGTCTTTAATCATAGTCACACAAATACAATCAGCTCATGAGGTGCGCATGACAGACTGACATCTGAATGGTTAAGCTTTCTTTTCTAGAGTTCTAGATGTACGCGTCATGTGAAAAGAACGCTGGAAACAGCGGAAGGGGTGTGTTTGTGCATGGGGAAATGGTGCCTCATCCCACCAAATAGACCCCAAAATCGCTTACTGCGCAGCTTGACCGCCAGCGTTCTTTTTACATGGACTCTGATAACTTTTTAGGATTTTTTTTTTATTGTGATGTGCGTCTTGAGGGTTCCGACGTACCGAGACGGTTTCATAGCGTTGACCTTGAATGGAGGGGAAGTATATTCCCCTCCACTTTTGCCGAGCGCTCTTAAACCGTGTAACCGAGTAAATTATTCTATAACCGCTAGAATTCCTTTTGAGTTTTGGCTTTCAGATACGGGAAATACTTATGATAAACTAGCCGTCGCCCGCGGCGTTGCTCGCGTTCTAGACCCTAAATAGTGTAATTTTTCAAAATTCCTTTCTTAGTACACCCCTACACTATATAAGGATACTACCCTCAAAATTTCAAACCCGTAAGACTAGTATAGTTTAGGCTGTACGTTCATTGTCAGTCAGCTTCAAAAGAGTATTTAGAAGATAAACGAAAGCTTTGTATATTACACTTTATCTATTTTATGTGTGCCTGAGATTCAAAGTCTTATCAAGCAGACAGACCGGCATACAGCAAATATAGCTGGGTTTTTTTTTCTGTTGAGGTATGGAACTCTAAAAAAGAAAAAAACTGGTGGGCATAGAATTGCTTAATCTGTGGTTTTGGGCGGGACTTATCATACCAATAAGATACCAATAAATATAACAGTCATTATCTGACGCAACATTTCTTGGTACTTTATCAGAAATCACAGTAGGCAGCTACTTACAAAACAAATGAGTACTGAAAAAAACATTACTTATTAAAATTGATATATTTTTCCTGTCGCAAGAGCTTGGCTCATCAGACCCCTGTCGTCATCTACATTGTCACTAATAAAGAGGTTGTATAGGTTAAACAAATACACGGTGTAAAAAGTTCTCACTCCTGGAACCCAAAGGTAGGTACACGGCCAACAACATAATGCCACGGACCAAATGCTTCGTGATATGTGATGACCACATACAACACTCTGAGAATATCAGCTGTTTCATCCTACTAATCCTATCCTACTAATACTATAAACGCGAAAGTTTGTATGGATGGGTGTTTGTTACTCTTTCACGCAAAAACTACTGATCCGATTTGGATGAATCTTGGAATATATATTGTCCGTGACCTGGATTAACACATAGGCTACTTTTTATCCCGGAAGATAAACAGGATCCAACGGGACGCCAACGAAGTCGCGGGCGGAAGCTAGTAACTTCGTATTGTTGACCTCTAAGCCTGGGGGTCAATCGCGCTAAGTTGTAACAGCTCACCAGTTACTGTTACTGTTACGTTATGGCCGATTTACACTGTGAATCAATCTAGTTGAAAGAACTCCTGGGAGTCAATCTCTCTGGAACACTGTGAAAATCGGCCATAACGTAACAGTAACAGTAACTGGTGAGCTGTTACAACTTAGCGCGATTGACCCCCTGGCTGTTTGAAATTTTTTATAATTACTTACATTCAGTGATTTTATACTTCATCTTCAAAAATGTTGTTTTGGGGACAGTTTTTTTACACCTTGTTATGAAAAATAAAATAATTGATACCGGCCTACTTTTCAAATATTGTTTGTTATTTACAAGAGAGCTAGATTAGCGGTTAGGTACCGGTCCAGGGGCTGTGCGGGTTTGATTACAGTAGGTATAGGCACACCGTCCCCTTGTTTACTATGGAGTTCTGGCTCTGTAGACTTTTTAAAGTAGTATTTGAAAACATATAAAGTTTAGACTAATAAGAGTTTCAGATAAGGTAAACTTACGAGTTTCAAATCACCTTGTAAACCTTTCACTCAGCTCACGATAAGAGCCGTCTAGTTTCCGATAGCAGTTCGATAACCTAAATAAGCTGAAGAAAAACCTTACTTCAGATTACCTAGGTACACTAACTTACTACCTATTTCTGTGTAGAAAAACAAAGCCGTACATAACTCGAGTTAAATATGACAGATCATCAGCGCCGTGGCCAAAATCGGCTAGGACATCATTATCATCATCAGTACCATTTTAAAGCATAGGTTTTTAGCTAGGCGTTTTGCTTTCATTTTCAAATCAATCCCTATGAAAGAAAAAATATTTCATTTCATTTTTAGGTATTAATTTCAAAATAAGACTACCTAAGTAGCCTGTGAAAGTGTTTTATTTAAATACACTTGATGCTCAGATTACTATTTCATGCAAACGTAGTAAGTACAAAATAAAAATAGTAAATAGTAGTCACATTTTTAAAAAGATTTTCTTTGTTTCTTTATAGGCGCTCCTAAACGGGCTACACTTTTCTGCAAATATGTGGCCGCACTATGTGGCAACTAAGTGCCCAACCATTACAAAAATATTGCTGGAACACTACTGCAATATTGCATAGTGTGGCTGGTTTGCCAGCAATGTTGCCGGCCATTGTATTGCAGCCACATATTGCAGAAAAATATTGCCCGTTTAGGAGCGCCATATGAAAATCTCACAAAAAAACCTCTAAACACAGAAGTGCGTACATGCCTCAAAATCAAAAGACTAGTTACTATAGTGTAAAGTGGTGATAGGCTTAAAGGACTTAGAAAATAGTACTTACCGCTATCAAAATAATAATCTTGTAGCTAGTATTTGAGTAGTTATAAGATTAGGTAGTTGATTACCAATAAATAACGTTTAGAAATTAGATTATTTTTACGCAGTAGAAGTGCTTTTCAGACAAGTAGTGCCATCTGTTGCGCTAAAGCTATAACTAAAGAAAATAATTTAGTCAAGTGTGAGTCAAAAAGTGTGAGGCAAGGGTTCCGTAACCAATATTCTGGTTGATAATATCTGAAAGTACTGTCACACTTTTTGTAACGATATTGTTCTAGGAGGGAAGGTATCTACCACTTACTTAGGTACTGTCATTTTGATAAACCATATTCTTTCAACTCAAACCCATTCCTTGGCATTCAATTGTTTTTTCTATATACAGGGTGTTACCAGACCACTTCCGAAAACGAAAGGGGGAGCTACAGCACACCAAAACATAACCAAAAAAAAATCAGTTATCCTGGTAAATAATTATAGCCGGAGAAAACAATGTTTAAAGATTTGTATTTATTTCGCCAGCCCGCAATGTACGCATTCACGTAGGTAAGGTCGAGGCGTAGTACTATTATTTATTCTGTGTCGTAAGTGCCTACTAACGTAGGTCGCTCGCACGTCGCGTACTTGAATGACCCGCGATGAACTCTCAGCTGTTCATGCTGTAGTAGACGTAATCTGCGTGCTGCGTGTACATTGCTGCTTTATTTATTTTATTTGTTTTTTTTTGCTTTTTTAAATGAGATAATTAGGTAGATATGTCTTATTATGTTGTACTGTGTGTATGTAACTAGAAAAAAAATTAAAAAGAGTTAGTCAGTAAATTTTTTTTACGCGATTTTTTTCGTTTAATGTTTTCAGTATCATGGTCTGATTGGAACCTCCAAGTTTTCGGAAGTGGTCTGGTAACACCCTGTATAGTGAAATTCCATCAAATTTTTATCAAACATTGTGGCGGCTAATAAAAATGTCATTTTCTTGATAATTATTAATTAATTTAGATCTTGAGAAAAGGATATTTTTCAGCCATTTAGATACCTACTTATAACGATAATATAAATCAATATGTTTAACCAAATTCAATAAATATTTCAAACTCATTTCAGGTTGGAAAATTGACAAAGGTGAAGCATGCTGGATCAGAAAAAAAGCTAAAACAACAATGAAGCTCATTCTAAAGTATAGTACCTAACATGTACCATGGACTAAATATATCACGGTCCATGATAGTGCCAATGAAAAAAATGCCACGCCCTGCTGACATCACTTCTGTATCAAAGAAGTATTTTTCACAGAAGTAAGTATAAGTAGGTAGGTATTATATTAATTGAAAACCATATCCAAGTAATTTGAAACAGTCTTTTTGAACAAGACGTCACGTTTTGTAAAATGACTAAGTTGGTATTTGTGGATCATAATGACATTTTGGCATAATTTAAAAATAACTACAAACTAGTGCATTCGTCATTAGACCACTTTTCCTTTTCTTCGGCGAAGTGACGAATACACAAAGTTATCAAAATTCTTATCGTTATGTATCACAAAGATACGGTTAACATAGATTAGGTAGATACTCGAATCAGACCGACAAGTGCGGCACGTCGACCATGTCCGATTCTTTAGTGATTGTGTAAAAAGCGTTTTAAATTATAGTGACACATATATTTTACTGAAGGTAAAATAAAACCCTGAAAAAAAAACAAAAGCCTATGTACTTATTTGCAAAACCGTTATTACTTTTTCGATATTCAAATTCAAGACGGTTTTTGTAACCAGTGTAAACTGTTAGTGTTTTTGTGGTTTGGCATCTAAAAAAATTGCTGAAAAAATGTCTCTATCTATCTAATTAAGCAGGTATGGGTAAAGTCATTTCACTCTTGAAAAACAAAGTATCTGGTACTTAGGTACGTACCTAAGGAATGCGATAGTACTCTATCATGTAGTATGTTAGAGTAGTTGTGTTTGAAGAATGTCCTTTTTCCAAACACACTATACTTATCATGACGACTTAATTTCAAGTCAAATAAAAATGTTTTAGTGACAAATAAACGTATTATCTATCTATCTAAATAAATAAAATAACGCTGTAAAGTCTAAATCATATTATTTACCTCCTGTCAGGTCTAAAGCTAAGCCTTCAAAATGCTAGCAGCGACAATATCTACGCTGACGCCGCGGATGCGCTTCAAGTTCCTGAAGCCAACCATAGAAAACGTGGTCTTCAAACTCCACTACCAGCTCACAGTCACCATTCTCATAGCCTGTGTGATCCTCGTGTGCGCGAGAGAGTACTTCGGAGAACATATCCAATGCATCTCGGATCAGGGAGTGCCGAACCATGTGATACAGACATACTGCTTCTTCATGGCAACATTTACTATTGTAAGTGCGAATTGTGTTTGGTTTATAATTTAGGAGCCAAGGGAGCCATGTCAGACTTAACTGTTAAATGTTAATGTCTTGAAGCCGGTGGGAGCGAAGCAAGTGGCTGGTTACACAATTTAGAAAACCAATAGGTATATAACCTCACCGCAGATGTTTAGAAAAGTTAGAGAATCAGCCCCTGATGTTCTATCTTTTGATGAGAATTTGAAGTGTCACACTCTCAATATCAGTTTACTGGTCGCTGATTCGCTGAACTATATTTTTATTAAGGTTCTGACGATCAAAACTAGATCTTCAAATATGCTGGGTTTAGTCACTCCTCGTACTGCAAAAGCGTTGGTAAAGTTGTTTGTCTAATCTTCTCAGAATCTGAATGAGTTCTTGTAGCGGTGAATTGCGCCAGAACTGAGCTGTTTAACTGCAGTGGTAAAACTCGCCATAAAACCCGACTACATAGGTACCCAATAATCCAGTCCAGTAGGTCGTTCGAGACACGTTTGAAAATAGCCCTTTTGGCCCTTCCAGGTCATAGATAAGATATCTTTCCCAGGTGCGGCATTACAACGAGAGCCTGCTGCAAACTGGTTTCCTGCCCCACCCTGGTGTAGGTCCAATATCAGACTCGGACGAGACGTTACATCACACGTACTACCAGTGGGTGCCGTTTGTTCTCCTCATCCAGTCGATCTGCTTCTACATGCCACATTACGTGTGGAAGAAGAAGGAAGGTAGGTACTGCACTATAAATGGTCCACGATAAAAATATTGGCCAATGGGTGTTAAACCACGCACAGAAAAGGCTTCTGAAGTCAGGATAAGGTGCAGTAAATTTTGTTTTAATATTTTTTTTTGTTACGTGTACGGAAGTTACGGAACGGATACACTGCAAAATAACCTTGCACTTAGCATTATTAATTACTTTATGGTGCCTGTGTATGGTGCTTAATGCTAATGGTCTGCTAGTAAAACGGCTCTATGTACATACGACTAAAGACAGACGGACAGACAGACGGACATGGTGAAACTGTAAAAGGGTTTCCTACTAAACTTTGGAACCCTAAAAAGTTTACGATGTGTCAAAGTGACAAACCATAGAGTACAGTTTTCTAAAGAGTTTCTAAAGCATAATATAGGTGATATTTATAACAAGTAACTATTTCATAATGCATGGACTTGTCACTGCCTACCTTTAAAATATTGACTAAAGTCTAAGCGGGAAAGTTTACCGCGCATACTTTGAAAGAAGCTGCGTGGCGTGAGCCACAAGTATTCATATTTTTTTTAAATCTAAAGGTGGCAGAATAAAAGCGCTGGTGGAAGGCCTACAATACGCCTCACTGGCTTTGGAGAATGAAGACATGAACTTTGGAAGGGGCACGATCCCATCGAAGCAGACCCTGGAGAGCCGGCTCGAAACTATCAGAAAAGACATCATTCTCAGGTAGAATCGTATTAGCTCGGTCACTTCACTTCGAACCTTTTATGACATGGATACCTCCTAAGAATGTTCTAAGATGTATCTAGATGTGATAATGACTGCGTGAAATAAGTTCCAATTATGTAACTACTAATAGGTAGTAGGTACCTACCAAACCAAATGCTTTCTTAGAAGGCAGAAAAAAAGATGTTTGATTCGTTAGTAATTTTTAGTCGTGCCTTCTAACTCTATGATTAGGTACTTCCATGAGCTGGAGACCAAGGGAGGTCAATAAGAATAATAAGAATAATAAGAATAATAAGAATAATAAGAATAATAAGAATAATAAGAATAAGAATAAGAATCATTTATTGTAAAACTGTGTAAAAAAGAGATCTTAAAGATAGAGCGTTTCAACAGTTTACCCATGTCGGGCGTACAATACTTTCCAGGGATTACTGTCATCAGTCAAATGAGCTATATTTTATGCTTTTCTGTTCCAGGCTTCGCATATCCCGAACGTGGTCTACATGGCTAGTCGCGATGGAGGTGACAAACTTGCTACACGTAATGTTCCAGATCTGGCTCATCAACCGCTTCCTTGGAGGACACTTTATCAGCCTTGGCGGGGCGATCATGAGCTTCGATGATTGGAATCAGATTTCTGATCCGCTCGAAACGATTTTTCCGAAGGTGTGGGTCTTTTAGATCTGTTCTGTAGGACCAAATCACAGAATGAGTGTAAACCACTAAGGTATCGGGATGAGCTCTTGCTGCAGGGTTCTTTCAATATACTTTCGGTAGATATTAGGTACCATGCTGGTTTAGCCATTGAGCGCACCTTATTCTTTCCCATAGAATTACGAAGCCATAAGATTACTTTATTATGAACTGTGCATTCGTTAGAGCTGACTGGAAAAATAATCGAATAAAAGACACCCTATTATTTTATTCTATATTGGGACCTGCATTCACCTGAACGTTTAAAAAAATCCTTGCTGAATACGTGCGTATTGACTTCTATCTCTAAAAGTGCAAATGTCTTCTACAGGTGACCAAGTGCATCTTCCACAAGTACGGTCCAAGCGGTTCCATCCAGCAGCACGACGCGCTCTGCGTCATGGCGCTGAACATTATCCACGAGAAGATATACACCGTGCTGTGGTTCTGGCTGCTCTTTCTCTTCATTGCTTCTGTACTTGGTAAGGCTCTTTAGAACATCACCAAGCTTATGTTTCATGCGTGTCAATGGTATGGACAACAACTCTTCTAGACTAGATTCGAATAGAACCTCGCCACTTTAACCCCATCGTCGTCATCCCTTGTACAGGTGGTAGGGCACAAGGGGAAAACGAGCAAATGGGACATCGATTGAATAGGGGCCAGTCACATTGGCTGAGACTAGGGTCGCGATAGCCCCATCTACACATGCTTTCCCTAGACTCTAGGGAAAGCATGTCGCTCTAGGGCCTAGAGCGACCAACTTGGGTTCGACCTGTATCGGCATTGAGTCCGTGCCTGAGCCTGTGGGCTATGATCTAAATAAATAATTACCTACCTACCGTTGTTTCCCCTTACAGCTGTGATCTGGCGCATAGCCTCATACTTCCTATACCGTCGTTCCCTCCGCTTCAACCAGCTGGTCTTTCGTCGTGCTAACAACGGCAAGTTCAACCCTTACAACGTGATCGAGGTGGTCAACGGATGCGAGTTTGGAGACTGGCTGTTTCTGTATTATCTGGCGAAAAACATGCATGGATTTGTCTTTGCGTAAGTTCTGTGTTTTATACTCTCGTAAAGAGATGTACGGATAAGTAGGTAGATTGTGTCACTAGCCTTTGTACCTTTGTATGATGATTTTAAAGAAACTTTTACAACTTCAATTTCAATTTGTTCAATTTCAATTTATTCAGATACCTAGTCGTATGCAGGATGGCCATTGGCCAATCATTTATCTTACATTTGCTCGAGGTCATTCCAAAGAGGTAAACGTTTAAATCCACATTGTCTGTTTCAGTGCGCTGTTCACGAAACTAGCGGAAGAGCTGAAAAAGCGTGAGGTTGCTGGCTCTGACGTCCAGGGGCACCAGGAGACAGGCGCGGAGCCGATCCTCGTCAGCAAGGTGGACTACGATGATGAAACGCTGCCTCTCAAGGACGAGAAGAAGTTATCTTAGCGCTACTAACACGAGATAATTTTTTTTATTATTATGAACGCATTTCGAAATTGTGTTCGATTCTTCTGGGGCAAAACTTTTGAAAAATAGGTACCTAGGTTATGTAAGCAATAGTTACGTAGTTATTGCAGTTTGATACTACCTACCTACTATTGGGTAGGTAGCAAGTAGGTAGGTACTTACTAGGATTAACAATAGGTAAACAAGTAGGTTGCTCTAGTCTAGGTAATGTCGAATTTATTTATATTTCGGAACTTGATAAAATATTTGGTTTTCATTTTGAATGATTTTAGGTAAGGGTAAGTACTTTTATAAAGATTTTTGTAAGAATTATTGCCCTGAATATTTTCCTTACCGGTAAGTATAGGCCTACTTACGTAATATGGTAACACAAGTGTATACATGACATGTATCTATTTATTTATTTATTTATTCAATAGGCAACGCCAACAGCGCACATAGTTAACAATACAATAATCACTTTTGAAAACCTTATTCTATAAAATGTGTGCCAATTACAGGCATGCACATGCACAGCATGCACAGCTAAGTAAGTAAGTAAGTAGATACCTACCTAGGTACCTACCTAAGAATAATAAACTCTGTGTTTATTTTATAATTTCTGTAAAAGTGGTGTACAATAAAGAGTTTTCTATCTATCTATCTACCTAATGTTTATAGGTAGGTACGTTATAGAATACGTACAGTAAGTATACCTACTCTAGTATTTACCTAGGTGGAACATTTTTTGTTGACTGTTGTATTTTGTGTTCTAGTCCAGTGTGCTGTTATTAGAATAATGTAGGTAGGTTTGGTAGGTAATAGGTATACCTAGGTATCACTTCTTAGGTACCTAGTTTCTTATCTAGGTTATTAAGTTTAGCTAAGTATTTTTATAAATTGCTTTTACTACCTAGTACCTGTAATTAGTTATTTAAATATCCTTTTATAAATAGTGATAAAAGCTGGTACTTACCTAGCTACTTACTAACTAGATACAGGGTGTTACCAGACCACTTCCGAAAACTTGGAGGTTCCAATCAGACCATGATACTGAAAACATTAAGCGAAAAAAATCGCGAAAAAAAAAAATTTACTTGACGATCTCTTTTTAATTTTTTTTCTAGTTACATACACACAGTACAACATAATAAGACATATCTACCTAATTATCTCATTTAAAAAAGCAAAAAAACAAATAAAATAAATAAAGCAGCAATGTACACGCAGCACGCAGATTACGTCTACTACAGCATGAACAGCTGAGAGTTCATCGCGGGTCATTCAAGTACGCGACGTGCGAGCGACCTACGTTAGTACCTACCTACGTTAGTAGGCACTTACGACACAGAATAAATAATAGTACTACGCCTCGACCTTACCTACGTGAATGCGTACATTGCGGGCTGGCGAAATAAATACAAATCTTTAAACATTGTTTTCTCCGGCTATAATTATTTTTCAGGATAACTGATTTTTTATTGGTTGGGTTTTGGTGTGCTGTAGCTCCCCCTTTCGTTTTCGGAAGTGGTCTGGTAACACCCTGTATAGGTAGGTACCTTATTTAAATGCAAATAAACATCTAGTACCTACCTACTACTTATCATCTTACATTTTACTATGTAGATATGTAATTAATTACATAGCCTAGGCAGCACATTACATCTACCTGCCAAACCTAACCTACGGCCAAGTATACCTATTACATTATACCAGATATTCTTTGCCTACGGTTCAATCTACGGCTAGTCTACTAGTCTCAGGAATTTGAATAGCTTTCTCTCGTCTCAAAGTGTATTGACCTCAGACTAGGTATGAGAACACTTGCACGTGGACGTAATGAAGAGGAATGAGGTCAATAAAGCACGTAGGAGAGACGCTGCAGCGCTGTATGTATAAAAATTTAAAAGAAACTACCTAACTGTTTTTAAATATCTACCTACTGAGCTATGCAGTCCACGTAGATAAAGTATAAATACTAACTATGACGCTCCAGAACAAAGTGTAGGATAGAGAGGTAGAGGCATCTACGTAAGTAGGTAGGTACTAACCTAGGTACCCCCTGCGAGTTATTCTATGTTGGGCCCTCTAATGAGTCATAATAAATGGCTCTAAAATTAAATAGTACGTAAAAATATAGTACCTACACAGACTCCATAATACGTAGGTACTTGTCAACATAGTTATAGGTATCGTTAAAAACGGGTTTAACTTCGTCAAAAAATCTACCAAAAGCTACGAATAAAAACGATTACTGGCAGCACTAGTAGAATTTATTTTGTTTTTATGGTAACTTCGGCCTCTTCTGTCATGTCAGTGGAAAATGGAACGCGGTCGCGAGGCTCGCGAGTCGCGTAATTTTATTTGAAGTTGCGTGAATGATTGCGTGCTTGTTGTGTGTTTTACGTTTATTTTCGTGAATTATTTGTATTTTGATATTAGAACCATTGTTATTCCGTTCGTTGTAAAGTGTTCGTTGTGCTTTTTGATAATTTTCGGACTCTAATAGCCAGGAAGACTGCATAATTTTATTGAAAGTGCTATTGATTGACCGAGCGTAAGCAATCGCAACTAAAAACATTTTTATAATACAAATAGTAAACTTCTAAGCTATTTTGGAAGAAGAGCAGCCTAAATTGGTGAGTACAGAGTCTTACTAAGTTTCTGTTTCATACTAAAGTTTACTATATTCGAATTTACGAGGTGTTTCTAGGTTCGTCACTTCAATGATTTTCCCATTAGTTTAATCTAATGCTAATATTATGACGGAATGAAGCTAATTAGTGTCTGTTTATGTCATGATTTGTACATTTTCAAGGCCACTCACTTTCTAAGCAAGATTGTTCCACGTTAGGGGTGGTCTATATTTCTCTTCCCGCGCGTCCTGTGATGTATTTTGCACCCCTAGAGGTCACTCAACCTTGCCCTCTCAACTCAAATATCCTAGCCTATTTATATAAAGGTATAATTACACATACTGACTAGTATGGACCCTATCCAATTTCATCATACTCCATAATACTTATCATGTTATTTCAACATTATTTCGGAAACAAATCAATGACATTACTTTAATATTGCATAACTTGCTCTACACATAGCCAAGTGCTAAAAAATTCAGCAGCTAACCTTTTAGAATTTTTTTATCATAGGTACCTAGGTACCTACTCTAAAATATATATCAGAAATTCAATAAACTATTCTCTAAAACTCTTCTATTGGTTAACGCTAGCTTGCCTGTGTCTGCCAAAGCTATAAAAATAAAGGTGGCATGCAGATCGGAGAGGGGTATTCTTCATACATTTACACCTAGGTATAATATTTAAACTGTATGACAGTAGGCCACCATACAAAACATTAAAACAATTCATATTTTTAAAATATGGCAAGTGAATGTCTTACTAATATACCAAATGTTTAACCCGTAGTGTTAAATAGTCTGAGCTGTGTGCGGGGGCAACGATAGCTAACTTTTACCACACTGATTCTTTCGAGCTGGTGGTTCTTTCCGATGCTACATACTGGTTCCAAGAAAGGACCAGTGTCTGTATGTGTGAACTTGGTGGTCTGTCTAGGTTAACCTTAAGATTTTAATACAACCACAAATTGTAAACTTTCTATGTAGACCTGTTAGAGAGGACAATAGGTGAAAGTAGGTGGGTGGGTCGACTAGGTAGTAGTTATGCTTGCTAACTGCTGTTTTTGCAAATTTTTGGCTATAAGTGCTATTATGTAAATGTGAAATTGATGACAATATTTTGGACATTGTGGTGAATGATAGTCCTAGCTGAACTAAATAGGCCACCACTTGTCATTACTTTGATGACTTCTATGGCGCAGTGGGTGAGCGGCCGGCTACTCGCGGGAAAGCAAGATTGATTCCCGTGAAATAAAATAAATGTTTGAATGATCTATAGTACACCTGTGGTACCATACACGTTTCTAAATACCGTAGGTACAGATACAGAATCTCCTTGTGGACTAAGGACCAGTGCTTGTATGTGACTGATTTTATTTGGAACCTTGTCTAACATACATGAGTTACAAGCACGTGCCTAGCTCCCATCCGGGATAATAACCTTCCCACTACACAGTAATCTGCTCCACAAATTTCGTTCTCTCGACCAGACCGTATAATTTGGCCCATCCTGCTTTCGACCAACTTTAATCACCTTTAATGGAGCACACAACCTGATCCTTTTCGACTCTATAGTTAGCTGCATAAAGGTGACATTAACGAAGCTTTTTCAAAAGCCTCGCCTGGGGCGGCCGACGAAGATTAACAGTCAAACTTGTCTTAGATACAGCCTTTGAGAGACACCGGTAATTATGAGTTTTGGATGCCTGAGATGTACAATTACGGGTCTTGTTTAGCTGGTGATTATAAAAATCCATTTAGTCTAGAGCCTTAGAACTCTTCGGCCGCAAGCGCAAGCTGAATATGCTAAACAGTACACAACAGATATTTGCGGGCTGGAATTGTTTCGCTGTACAGTTGCTGTTTGAGCGACAAAGGACGATGCGAGAGGTAACTTTAGAACCGATCAGTTAGCCCTCCTGATGTGGTTCATAGAAATCAACCCCGAGAAGAGTGGTTTAGTCCAGGAATTTTAGTAATTCCATCTTTACTTACCCGACATAATAAATATCCACATCTCTAAATGATCCGTGTGTAAAGGAATTGTAGAAAACTCATATCGTTTATCAGTCACGTCTTTGCAAAATTCTTAGCTACGTGAGACGTGTCACTGCACACTTTGCGTCTCGAAGACGTTATATCCTTTCATTGTCCGAGGTTGCCTCTTGAATTTAAATTACAAATTCCATATTTCCCATGTCGCCAGGCCACAAGACCCATGTTTTTCGACATCTTGAATTTAAAATTGAAATAACTAAAATTTACCATTGCTAAATAAATGGTACCTAGGTAATTTCAACGAAACTATGAAACCTAGGTTTTTTAGAATTACCTGTCATTTGTTTGTCGTGTCGTGACTGTGATTTAATTAATGTTTCGTTGTCATTATCGTTTGCACAATTTGTAAATCTAATTCTAAGTACAGTTTTGCTGCACGAAGATAATGATGGTCTTCGGTCAAGTGTAAAGGCGATTACAGTTTTATTGATTTCGTGTCATCTATTGTTGCAAGTGCATTAGTAGCAAGATTCAATTCGCTGGTTATATTTCATCATGAAGCTGTTGTATCATCAATATATAAAACTCTTTTGAAGCTGACTTAGAATCAACGCACAGCCTAAAGTATAAGTCCTAGAGGTATGAAATTTGGAGGGTAGTATCCTTATATAGGTAGTGTAGGAGTGCACTAAGAAAGGAATTTTGAAACGTCACACTCTAAAGAACGCGAGCAACGCCGCGGACGACGGCTAGTTTAGCATAAATTGATCCTTTACCAGCTGAGAATCCATAACATCTGCATCCGTTTGTTTTGACATAATTGGTTTAACAGTGCCGCTTTTATGTGTTCAAGATAAAGGGTTTTTTGTATTATAACGCCCAAACTAAGGTATTCCGATAATGAACATAGAGATTTTCTGGAAACTATCAAAAATGCTTGAGGCGGATTAGTACTTCAGCAGTAAATGCGATTATGGACCTAAAACTATTGAAAAATATTTTAATTGGGGGGTGGTGAGTGACCTACGTATGTGTTCAATCAGTAAGTATTCGTATATTATGTATGCGTTAACTGTAAATTCGGTAATAAAAGGCGTGTTCTTAACGTTAACATTTCCTGCTACAACCTACACCTACCTACAACCACTAAAATGTCCAACAACATCATATTATATTTCTTCTTTTCATAAATTCGGAGACACTGGATATCGCACCAAGGCTCAACCTGCATAAATGCAACTAGATAGGGCCTAGGAGTGTACCTTGTGTGCACCTTGCGGACTTGCTCGCCTTGACCGCCACTCCAACCAGTTTTATGCTGTAATATGCAGCCTTCAGACATTCACCTGTTTCCATAATATATTGGTGAATTAAACAGGTCTATACAAAGTCCATCAGCTGTACTATACTTTTCCAATAACTCAAAAACAAACCTCTGTGTTTATTCTCACCAATAAAACTCGATAGTATTGATGACCTTTGCATCATGACATCAGCGCGTGCGCAATCACAACCGCGTGTCAATTATTCGTGCTCTTCGTTGAATTTGGGTCACATGGACCTGATGGAGACAATTTATGATCCAGAATTACGTATGCAATCATCGCCTAAATAACTTAAGTAATTATTCAATATTTTATAGCTTCTTTCGGTTTGTCCTTATTACTTTCAGAACAGCCAAAATACAAGGCCACAGTCATAACGAAAAATTTGTCTGTAAGATCACTACTGCTTCTACGAAACTTTACACTGCTAACTGCTATCTCAGAGACGCAGCATTTAAAAGGTCATGATTTTGCTAAGGTTACCTTTGCAATAGGTACGTCATTGTATGAATCTAGCTCGCATGTTTTTATTTTAGTATTTATAAAAATGTTCAACAATAGTTTTAGACATTGTGGTATACTTACCAACATCGTGGTTAGTGTGGTTACGTGGGACGATGTGAGGTCACTGTTACCGTTATTCGGTCAGACCCTCGCGAATAGGCATGGCTTTTTGAAGAATGCTAACGCGCACTCGCGTCCCCCGGTAAAAGTGCCCGACGGACCGTGAGGTTTTAGTCAGTACAGTCTGACATAACCTACTGCTCTAACAAGCAATAGGTATCCAAGATGGATTTCCTCACGTAAAAAAAATTTTTTTTTTTTTTTGGTACTGGCAGTACTCGTAGGGACATACTGGTAGTTACTGGTATCTACTAGAAAATAAATCGGTAGACAAAATAAAGCGCAAGAAATAAACAGATGCAGTTTGAAATTTATTTAGATCTAGAACAATTCCTATGCTTGTTATTTCTATGTTCATATTATTGTTTATCATCTATTGTTCAACTCAAAGTTAACACTATCTGTGGCTCATAACTAGACCGTATGTTTACTAAATAATTCCATTGTAATAAACTATCCTTTGGATAATAAACAATTTAACTGTGTAGCTCAAGTTTATCTATTCCGACTTTATTTTCTTTTAAACTAACCGCTTGTAAAAAATTAGGACATTTCATTGCTCTCTTGTGTACTGATCAAATTAAATAACAAAGGACCTTTGATTGACCCTTTCGGTACTCCGTTCGTGCTTCAATAAATTAATGGGGCAGCTTGACAAAACCAACTGAACTTCTCGTTTATCAATGCGTAGATCTCTGATTGTTACAGTGGATGCAGTAGGCACTTTCGGTACATGCTTGTCTGTTGATCAATCTATTGCCGAGAGCTTGTAAATTGCTGGTGTCAGAACCAATTGAAGCGATCGGTTCTCGAAATTCAATGAATGGAATGGGCAATGCGTATTCCTTTTTGATTATTCACAAGTGTTGAACTAATTCTAATGTTTTCAATTGCTCAATTTGCTTTACGGTATTTAAGACGACTCTGTTACAGCCTGTATCGACAGCTTTACGTGACTTTTGAAGTTCTAAAGCACTTTACGCACTTTTCTACTCGCACTTCTACTAACTACTAGTATAGTAAGTTCTTCTAGTGCTTTGCATACCCTACTCAATGGTTAGTCGCAGCTAAGAATTACACTATTTTCAATATACTATTTCCAGCACAGAATATGAAAAAACAGAATTCGCTCTTTAGTTGTCCTAAAGCACTTGATTAGTTCATTAATAAACTTCTACCGGTAATGATGAAACGCTTGTTCTGCGCAACTTCGAATTGAGCTATGTTAATTAGCAATTGACCCAAACTCCACTCAATCAAGGTCAATTTGCACACAACTATTTTTATATTTTTCCCTTAATGAGGTAGGTGACGGTCTCGTTTGGATAGGAACACCGATAGTGTGGTGAAAGGTCAGTTAACAGACTGAACAGCATTTAGTAATTCAGTAAACTAGTATTTTAATAACCACTACCAGGTAGTAAGGTAACAAGCTTTGTGTGATATTTGTATTTATAATTTCCTAATCAAATTTTTGCAAGGTTAATAGTAAAAACTTACGTAACAGATACAAGGAAACCTATATACAAAATAGTCAATTACAAATTAATTTATGAAATTGTAAAAGGCTTAATAAGGAAGTCATTCACCGGCTGATGATGATAACCATATAGATCTAATATTGTTCAGAACGGAAATTAAAGTATTTCTATTCTCTATTAGCATAGCAACGACCTACTACATACCTTTTTGTTATTTTTAATGTACTGAGATCTACGTTTTCATCACCGTTTGAAAGCACTAGTCTAAACCAGGATTCGAGTCATGTATTTCCTACAGAACGTTCACTCTTCCAATAAGCACCGAAATAGCACCCCTCGCTAACTTACCAGACAACAAAACGGTTAGCTTAGAACTACAACATGATATATATTTTAAACTTCTCTGGTTCGACTGACCAGTTCTTAGGTTCTGTTTTGTATTTACGAGTATCGGTCGATGCAACGTCTTTGAACTTTCGGTGAATCGCTCACTCACTGATGACACAAAAATACTCTTCTTTCATCGTTCTCAGAACGTTTCCGTGGGATTCCTGTGGGATCTTGATTTTCTAAATAGTTTGTTAGACCTCATAGCGTATTCGTACTCTAAAGTTATCGAGCCTGGACCTATCCATTTTATCAATTTATATTTTCATACAATCGTGATCATGAGGACATCTATATTATCTCCTCCTAGTTGTATGTTGCAAATACTTGTATGTTGCAAACAGGACCTCCATGATGTTATTAATTGTGCATAATGTATTGATTTAAATCTAGAATTTTAAAATATAAAATGTGGCATATCATAATGCCAACTATATTCTTGTAATTCATACATGTTATAGAGTGATCAATGTATGTGGCGTTTTGTCTACTTCTTACAACCGCATTCCTCTGATCATTAACATCTATGGTTTCAATTTCAACATATTATACCATTTTGCGGCTAAACGTTTCCAATTGGCCTTGTCGAATTGTTTTCTATTGAAACATATAAATTCAATTGATGACTTTATATGGACTATCTTCTCTTGGCGGCTGTGTATTTAAACTTTTTTAAACATTTGGTTTGAGTTGTGTAATTTTTGTTAGTTGTGCTTTATAGATAACACTTTCAAATATTGCTCCTATTTGTTTTATCTTTTCTTGTTCAATCTTGTTTTATTTATTTTCTTTTGGAAAGTGCCTCTAAACGTTCGATCACGACCGTCTTTTTAGCGTCTGCGACAAATCCATTGTCGTTTAATATCACTTTGTGTAGATGTTTAACACATAAGCTCTAAATATCTCGCACATGACATTTTCAAAACTCTCTTATATGTATTTGAGGTGGTTAGATTTTAAGTAAGGGGAGTACAAAAAATATTAGCATGACGATTTTCATGGACGACTGTGATGTTTTAGCTCATTCAGGTAAATACCTAGTACTAATTCCAATGGCTCAGTGGCCCGAAGTGGATCTTGGTCTCCAAGTGTCTCTTCAACACAATACATGTCTGCTAAGCTTCTCTGTTATGCGCGGTTTCTTGCCAATTAAAAGCTTCGAGGGTCAGCTTCTACTTCGTCCTTTCCCCTGCGCCCAGAGAGACTTCTCCTGTATCTGGACCACACGATCCTCTCCCATTTGTTCGATGTGTCCAACCTAGCAGAGTCGATGAGACTTATTTCTCGTATTGTTCGACTCAGCTGCTAAATATCTAGTACGATATACTCAACAACTAGGTTTGATATTCGTTTCCCTTCAGGGTTAAATTGAATCATGTGACCAGTAAGATGAACCAATGTTACCCATAACATTATACCACCTCGATGACACCGGCGTGATTTGAAACAATTGGCCATTGAGCATCGTCTCGCCTGCAAAGAATAATGGTGGTGTTCTCTTTAATATAAACATTCTACCTTCAAGTGTCAGTCAACATCACTTTTCTTATCAGGTGTATTTTTACCTGGCTTGTATTCTTGTCCTACATTTGATTCAAAGATAAAATTCTAAAGGCTATAGCAATTTCTTTTTTAGTCGCAGCCTTTTCCAGGTTTTTTCTCTTTTTCAAAATATCTTAATATTTTTCAAACACACACCTGTTGGCAGGGTTTGTTGACCTCTTATCAGTAGCACTAATTGCGTGACCGATACAAACATGTGCGATTATATAGGTCGGTAAATTGTAACTGTGTGATAGATTGTGCGTGAAAATGGATTTGGAGGATAATCATATAAAACTTTGGTTTTATTGATAAATGTAATGTGTTAATTTTGTATATCCTTCCTCCAGAGATTATGTCATATTATCCAAAGTTATTACCTTTTAGAAATTGATTAGCAATAAAATTTTGTAGGTATACGGCTGTTTTCAAATCTGTTTCCAAAACATAGGATTTAAAATTTAATTTATTGGAAATGGCTGAATTTACGAGAAACACGATAGGCAATAAACAATTTCACTGAAATACGTGCAATTGAGATTGAGACCTACTTGTTAGTTATGACTTGAATTGAAACTCATGTATAAGTTGATAGAAATTCGCAATACGTTTTCCATGAACTACTTTCAGTTTACAACTTTCAATCAATGTTAAATCCAGATAACACGGCTATTAAAGTTCTGAAAGCTCAGGAAGTAGGTGCTAAATACTTGAAACGAGGTGGGAACAGAAATATTGTGGAATCAGTGTTGGGTTGGTTCGCACGTCGTCCACACGACAGTGATAGGTCAATCCATATTGATGAATACGTCGTAATCGTGAAGCTAGTCAATTCATAAAAAAGTCTCCAGTTTTACACAATATTAAAATGATTATTTCCTATAGAAAACATAGTGATACCTAACTGGTTAATAATATGTGTATGCCTCAGAATATTGAAACCTCTCTGAGGTGAATGCCTGAAATAAGTAGGTATATTTTAGTTTATTTATACATACAAAAACCTAATGATGATAATACTATAAAACTCAGTAATAAACGTTTTATCTCTCTTGTTTCAGGTACAAAACTAAATAGCAATCTCGACAATAATATCTACATTCCAAGAATCATACTTCAATTAAAACAAGACTGATTTTAAATAGCTAAATAACGCACATTCCGATGCCAGCGTAATGCACAAACTGCATCACTAAACGATTACAATGGTTTTATAGCAAAAGAGTTAATAGCAGGTCAAGATGTTCAAGCTACTTGGAGGGCTGAGTGTGTACTTCAAGTACCAGCCGATACAAACAGACAATGCCGTCTTCCGGCTCCACAATATCTTCACGACGGTCCTGCTGCTGACCTGCTCTGTGATCATCACCGCCACGCAGCTGGTCGGCAGTCCTATCCAGTGCATCGTCAGCGGACTGCCGACGCATGTCGTCAACACTTTCTGTTGGATCACGTCTACTTTTACTATGCCAGATGCTTTTGCAAGAGAGGTAAGGTTCCATTTCCAAATGTTTTGTTATTACTTTGAAATGCAGCGTATTTCGGTGGTGCAGTGATCCAGTTGGATGGAGTAAGCTAAGTTACAATCCACTGGTTTGCTTGACTTCAAAATGTCTAAATATAGCGATCCGGAAATAGTGACTACTGACTACCAGTAATGGTCGCATTACAAAAGTGAAAGCAAAAAGCGCTTTGTTTGAAAATGGTGATATCTTTCTACCGTGAAAGGCTTTTATTCTTTTTACATTAAATTTGCTTTGTTTTCAGACGAATTTAAGTTGAATTAACTGTAGACTGCTATACGTGCATCGGATACTTTACAAAAGCCGAGGGAATATCACGTATTCCTTTTGGGATATTATTTATTACAATATTTGCAATTCAATTCATTTCCCAAAACATGTTTCCCGTTTCCCTATAACATTGTTTTTAGAGTCCGTGTTTGTGCAAGTACCAAGCCAGCGTTGTGCTCAATTTAGGCATCTATTTGGCAATCGGCCAAGGTACTGTAATATCGTAACTTTCAACTTCTTTGTTACGTACAGGTGACTTGGCACATTTTTTGTCACACTATGAAGTAATGATATCTTATAATTAATAGTAATCATAATAATACGCTACTTCCTACTACTAATTTTTAGAGTAGTAGAGCTCTTTGTGAAGGGCTCGTCCGGGGAAGTACTACCACCATGCCTTTTTCTGCCGCCAAGCAGCGTTGCTGTGTTCCGGTTTGAAGAGTGTAGTCGCCGGTGTAATTACAGGCACATGAGGCTTAACACCTGTTTGCCTCAAGTTGATGGACGCGGGGCAGTGCATCGTAGGGCACGTTTCTATCGTGCATGACTACGAGGCAATGTTTTTCTATAGGTGATGGTTACCACTTAACGTCAGGTGGGCCATCTGCTTGTTTCATCAGCTAGTAGTGTAAAAAAAACTTCCGCAAAACCGTGATTTGATCTTTCACTCGTGGTTCCTGCTTTCGGTTTGGACTTAGAGTAAGTACTTGGTCCATTGAGTATATTGTAAAGGTCGTTGGGATTCGGTGGATATAAAACGTTAAGATTATTTATCCTATCCTTTTAAGAGGTTTACTTATCAACTTTAGGCAGGCGTCATGGCTCAGTCGGTAGTAGCTCTGCCTTCCGTGCTGTGGGTCGTGTGTTCGATCCCCACCGAGAACATACATTTGTGTGTTGTAAAAACAGATGTTTGTTCTGTGTCTGGGTGTTTCTATGTATTATAAGTATGTATTTACGAAAAAAAAATGCATGTATGTATTCTATCAGCCATCTAGTTTCCATCGTACAAGCTTTGCTTAGTTTGGGACTAGAAGGCGTTGTGTTAAGTGTCCATGAATATTTATTATTATTAAAAAACTGGTGGTTGTTTAAATGTTTATGTAGGTTCTTATTTTCTGCAATATTATGCTGAACCTTTAGGACAATCGATAATACCTTACCATGGTATTATCGATAATAATCGATATTACCCATGCGTGTTCTAACGCTGTCCCAGATTCAATAACAAAGTATTGTGTATCTAAACTAAGTACATTGCTTTGTTTAGGTCACTGATATCTAAATATAAAACTCTTTTGAAGCTGACAGAGAATCAACGCACAGCCTAAACTATAAGTCTTAGAGGTATGACATTTGGAGGGTAGTATCGTTATATATAGTGTAGGGGTGCACTAAGTAATGAATTTTGAAAAGTCACACTCTAAAGGGTCTAGAAATCGTGCAACGCTGCGGGCGACGTCTAGTTTACTTATATTATATTTACTCAACGTTATTGTTGTCGTCCTAACCACTGCACTTTGTACCTTTATACCTAATTATTTTAATATACGCATTGTTCAACAGTCTGGATTTCTTCTTCCCCCTGCATTAGACATGGTGACCCCGACGTGATACACCTCTTATAATATATGTTAGGTCTTTGGGGTCTTTGGGGGTTATCCACCAACAGGGGTCGTTTATTTTCATATTAAACGATTCCTATTGGGTAGATTTCAAACACATTCTTAGCAACGTTGCTTAGCTTAGCTCTGGTGGAAATGCATCCTAATACCGCGTGCACACTATGCCCATGCCGCTGCCGGAATGTATGGCGACATAAATGCCGCGGACTTATTGCCGCAGCAACATCGCCTTTATTGTCACTAAGCGGCATTCATGCCGGCAGTGGCATGGGCATAGTGTGCACGCGGTATAAGACAACTCTGTGTTCAGCTCCAGTCCTACTCCTAACGATTTATCTGCGTAGGACTATTGTTGTGGCCGAACTGTGATTCTCCAGCAATCAGAGTACATTACACTATTAGATTAGATTACAATTGGCCATGCGTCAGATTCAGATTTGCAAGTATCCATTTCCTGTTGGGTCGTATCCCTCGTCGACAATCATCTGCCTCTGTTGTGTTGATTGAGGTCAGTTTGCTGCGGAGTTGAATGATATCGGACATGAATGGACTATCGTTTATCACATTAACTGATGATATGACAGGAATATTACTGCGAAAGGCGAAATGTTATCGTTAGTAAATTCTCACTGATGAATGATAATCTTGATGCAGGTATTGCCGCGCTCTCGTAGTGTAGTTTATTCTTGCAACATCATCATCATCATCCACAGCCCGACTTCACCCACTGCTGAGTATAGGCCTCCCTTTGTTTGTGCCACTCCTCACGGTCCTGTGCCGATCTCATCCACGTCCTGCCCGCGATGTTCGCAACATCGTCTGCCCATCTCGCTGCTGGTCGACCGACGTTTCTGTGACCGGTTCTTGGACGCCATTCAGTTAGCGCCTTACTCCACCTGTCGTCACCTCGCCTTGCCAGGTGTCCTGCCCAACTCCATTTTAGTTCTGTTATGCGATTTCCAATGTCTTTGACCTTTGTTCGACTTCGGATCTTCTTGCAACAGATGAACTAAATTGTAGGTACTGTACACAGCACATATCTAGTGACGCACAGGGTGCACAGTCCCCGTACAGGGTCCGTGGTCGTTAGAATTCACGATTGCCTGCGTCCTTGCTGCAGTGGATCATCAATCATCGTCATCATAGACGGTTTCGGCCCTTCTTAATTCAGCGACTTCCTTTGATCTTAAAAATGTTGCTTATCAATTGGGTCCTACGCACCCACGCTCGCCTTCTGGTTCGTATTTTAACACTTATTTATTGCTCGCATCGCTTAAAGTTATGTATTTGCTACTCCATCGGTTCTTGATACTACTGATTTTATATTCGTCCGTTGCTCAATGTTTTATAACGAAGGAGGTATTATGTATTATGCACATAATGTTATGAACACTCGGTGGTACGATTGCGTAAAGGCATATGGCATAAACCCATTTGACCATGATGTAGTCATTTATAACTCAAATATGTTTTATATCCTTTATCGTCAGACATGTTTTGTGGAAAAACTTCCTGGAATATAGTCAATTTATTATTTTGGGTTTTTCTAACGTGTTTGTATATATCATTCGATGAAGATACCACAAGCTCAAGAAACTGTATCAGGAATTCAGGAAGATTTCCTTCTATCGTCAGAAATGTGATTAATCCAGCTGTTGTTCCAGATCGGCAGCCAAGTGGCGCATCCAGGGGTTATGAACGAGTATGACAGTACGCAGGAGAAGAAGTACTATACCTACTATCAGTGGGTGTGCTTCGTGCTCTTCTTTCAAGTAAGTTTTAATAATAACTATCTAATTAACGTACCTAATACCATGGACTAATACCTACCTACTAAGTAATGCGTGCTTATGACTTCTGCAATTCTAGACTTTGAACGTTACAAAGTCTAGTCTAGAAAAATATGTGTAGGAGTCGACAAATACTTTAAATTCTCACAATTTGTAAAATATTGACGATGCGCCATTATTTTGTGTCTAAATCTATTAGCATAATCTTTACTTTCGGAAACAAAAAACCCTGGGTTGGACGCGATAGACGTCCTCTTAAGTCTCTCAGTACCTCTACGTAATTTATAAAAAAAATCTACCTAAGGGATGAAGGAAAGATTTCGTTCATCCCTTAGGTAGATTTTTGACCCAGGTACACTTGCTAGCAATCAGGTAACGAAGATCACATGAGGTGTAAGCCTCGAAGTACAAAGGCTACAAAAATAGCACCAGGAAGTTCAAGCACCTAACCGGTATCCACGTGGTATCATCAGCGTTACGCAATCATAATAGTACTCTTTAGTTATTACATTAACCTTGGAACACAAAATACTACGCTGTAAGAATGCGAAGTTTTAAAAGACGTTACGTTTGTTGGTGCTGCAAATATTTGTTCAGTTTTATTGTGGAACCAATATTATAGTAGTCGTATTACTGATATCCGCGACACAGTAAATCTAGTTTCAAGACTTTCTACGTGCCTGATGATAAAGCTCAATAAGTAATCGGTGCAATTTCTGGACTAGCATGCTCTACATGAAATATCGGATTTTCTTCGGGCCAGAAAGAGTACCGTTATTTTTCGTCAACTTCAAAAGTACAATTCCATAGTCACAGGCAGCCACAGCAGGCAAAGACGTGTCGCCGCGACAAGCGACAACTACTGGTTTTTATTTCATCATCATCATCATCAACCTATATCGGTCCACTGCTGGACGTAGGTCCCTCCCAAGGCGCGCTACTGACGGTTTTATGTATTTCTTTGGAATACCGACAAGTGTCTCCGCGTCGCGTCGAGTCGCGGCGACACGTCGTCTGCTCCTGCTGCTTACAATCAGCTTATGGAATTATAAATTTACACGCATTTATCGGGTCATCGTTATAAGTTACTGCTCCTCTATATAAGTTACTCTGTGCCTTCAACTGCTCGTATTCAGCGTAATGAGGTTGTTTTGACAGATGTTTTATCTTCTTAACCGATATTTACGGTAATACAGAACGGCAACCGCCGCCGTATATGTCAGCAGTGGCCGCCATACATCTGTGAGCGAACTAATATTTATATTATGTTTGTAGAGCACATGTAGAGACGAACTACATTATAATATCAGTTACCACGAATAGCTTTGTTTCACTAATCAGATGGCATGGTTGGTGCATAAATATGGCAAAGTTTAACACATTGTGCAAAGGGTTATCAAGTTTAAAAAAAAAAAAAAAGGGTTATCACGTTGTGTTCATAACATTTGAAAAGTAATCGTACCATACTTGTAATAATCGAGCGAGTGCCGCGAGTTGAAGGGAACTGAGTGGGTTACATTACACGTGGCAATAAAAAGATGAATAGGATTTCGCAACTATTCACGAGGATTTATAAAGCGTCAGGAGACACTTTTCACCTATGTATGATGGCCATGTCAGCCGGATGCCTCCCGATAGGTGGGCGAACATCTCCACACATTGGGTCCCTGACGGTCGGCGATATCGGGGTCGGCCAAGAAAGCGTTGGCGCGACGAACTGGATGCCTTCGAGAGAGGATGGTGGGAGGAGGCTCGGGACAGAGAACATTGGAAGTCTATGGGGGAGACCTTTGCCCAGCAGTAGGACGATATAGGTTAATAAAAAAAAAAAAAAAAATTATGGCCATTATGGCATTTTCTACTCGACTACTACGAGTAGATGTGTCCAGCATTCAAACCATAGTCGACGTTATCCAAGGGATAATAAGGCACTTTTCATTATACCCACGACTTATAAAGGATACCACGTAGTGCCTGGAACATGTTTTGGATGGATTAGTTTTGTACAGTATCAACCGGTCGGCTTTCGTCGATTTAAAAAAAAAAATCGATTGCGCGTTTCCAAAATATGTAGTTTTTATGTTTTCTTTTTATGATTATAGTCGCCACTGTGTCGTGCGTGTATGAGCATATTCCATTTCTATTTACCGATCAAACTTTTTAATTTCATCCAAATTAGGTTAAACCGCGTGTTTAGTCAATAGTCATGTCTGTTTATATACGAATCTGTTATGACTAGACGTGTATGTTCCGTTATTGTTCCGAAATAGACATTTTCGATCATACCTAATAGTGAAACCACGTTTGTCACATCTGTAATGTAGGTCGCGCAGGTTAACGGTCGCTGGCAGACGTGCTAACTGATGACGAGGGGACAGACCAGCCTTGGCTTGGTCCATTTGAAATTGAACCTAGTCTTATCGAGGGTGTGTGTGAGGGTGTGTGTATGAAGTGACGTGGTACACAGTTCCTGTTCTTCGAATCCTTAAAACAATGAGGACCCGCTGATCCATCGTCCTCTCAAGTCCGCCTTTGAATATAGGCCTCTCCTATAAATTGACAAGAAGAATGATTTGGGAGCATTTAGTTCGATAGACTCTATATAGAGCAGTTGGAGAGCCAACTGCTGTAACTTGTATTAATCGGAACATACAGGCTACATTTTACTCAGGCGTCAAGAGAGCGAAGTCGCGGGGAGACTCTAGTATTGAATACAACCGTTGACCTCGTTAGGTTTAGCTAGATCATGGCCGTGGACTCGATGGATATGCCTTTATGGAAGTTGACCTACAGTATCAACTACCAGACCTTCTGAGATATCTAGATCACTTTTTGTATTGATTAATGGTCAGTTTAATTGAATGATCTTGTGATAGTATCTAATACCCTCTATAATAATAATTAAACATCAATGTTTATATCATGGAATATAAATACTTTGCTATTGTAACTTCCAATTTATCACCTCATGTTACCAACGATCAAGAGATTTTGTCAGTAGATGTACTCTATGCTCTGTGACGTTCAAAATGTATGTTTCCCTTCCGACGAAAAGTCTGTGTCGAAATCTGTGTAATACTTCCTGTGTCGTGCCTTGAACATGAAAAACTACGAGTACCAATAGAATGAAGAATCTTGACCGGCCAAGTTCATTGGCACGGTACAAATAACTATGTCACGATCTGTATTGCATGTAAATAACTTTGCGTTCGTCAGCCTCTGGTCGGAACGTATTTTGAAGGTTTAAGAGAACCCTGCCTTTTCAATTTGTCTGTGTTTTATTCAGCAAAGATAATGGCCCTTTGATGATGTATCTTGCGACGAGGTCGACGGGTTTGAATTCGGGTTCCTTGCAGAAGGCAGTCTATACATACTTTCTGATTATATGATACCGTATGAAATACTTGTGATTGTATAGGTGTATTCATCGAAGTATAGTTTCAAGAGACCTGCGGATTGATTTAAGGGAATAACGCCCTTTGTAGCATACCATTAACGTTGCTTTCTCCAATCTCCAGGCCATGATGTGCTATACGCCCAAGATGCTGTGGGACGCGTGCGAGGGAGATCTCCTCAAGACAGTGGTGATGGGCCTTAACATAGGCATGTGCCATGCTGAGGAGAAAGAGAAGAAAAAGGATGCTATCATCGGGTACCTACTCAGGTACGAGCGGGTAAGTTCACAGTCTACTTACTATGTGAGATGAGTATTGTTATAGGCAGAGGTAACCCTTCAACATCAGGTGGAAAGTCTGCTTTTATTTCATCTTCTAATATGGTTTTTTTTTACAAAAATTTAAGAACCTCAATTCTAAAAGATTCTATAGATCCTCGTCATCAAAGCTGGTTATCATCAGAGCTGCGTGTATGTACCTCTCTTTGGAGTATGTAACCATCCCAGAACAATTAGCTTTCGTATGAAAAAAAAACTGCATTGAAATAGAAGCCTTATTTTCGAGCTACGACGCCACAGACAGACACATACTAAAGCCTCAAACGTATAAAGCCAATGTTTATTCATCATTTATTCATCGAAAAACATCGTGAGGCGACTGGATAGTGAAGACAACCATTGCTGATAATTTATGTCCAACCACGTTGACGACATCATCAAATCGCACGATACAATGCTGTTGTAAACGATGTTATTAAACAGTAGCTTGACCCGAATCACGAACGGAGACTTCGATTCTCACAGGAGGCTGGCTACGAATACAAATGACAATAGTCGGGTAATAGGAGTCATAATAAAATGTTCAACTCCATCTAAACATTGTCCCAGGCACTACAGTGTCCCGTTAAGTGTAGGCATAGGTGGGCTCCTGACGCTGTAAATCATCTTCAATAGATGTAAAGGCCTAAGAGACAATAAATGGCAGAATGAACCCATCACCTTACAAGAAAGGCAATGTAGCAATATCCTCTGAGTATTCATGAATATCCTCTACGATCAGTAATCCATCTGTCAAGCGTTCTTCCAGGCTCTGGCCGCAAGGTCAAAGTCAAGTCAAAGTCAAGTCAAAGTCTGGCCGCAAGGACACCTATAATCACCTAGTTTGGATGATTCTAAATGATATATTGGTATTTGGCTTTGACTTTTGTGACTACAGCAGACTGCAGATCCACTCACATGATTGAAATTGAAATGTTATTCATTCTAGCTGGGTACATTTATGTTTCGCATGCACATTATGTACCTACCTATTCCTAGCTGTCTAAGTAGCTTACTAATTTATGTATAAGGCAATAAACGATTTTTCTTTCTTTCTTTCATGATAAATTTTAAAATGTACGTACTGTATGTACTGTAATAGAATCTATCTAATGGTCACGTTCGCCTATTGCTGCGCAATTATAAATAGGTCTTCATTCATATCCTATGCAATTATTTTCGATCTAGTGTCAAACAATAAATCGTTAATTATTTTGTTACTTACTGTTACGTTACTGTTAATTATTTTGCTTATGTGATTAATTATTTTTATTTCGTTTTAAAATTTTTTAGCTCGCTCTTGCTCTAATCTTTATAGCTTGTTGTCTGTCTCCTATAAATATTGTAACACTTGGCATGCCTCGATTTTGTTATTGTTACGAGTTTATTCAGTGATTCGGTGTATATGATGTTGGGGACTCAAATAAATAAACAAATCGATGCCTAGATAATTTTTATATACAAAACGGTATTAGTGTCTACTTCAAAACGGCTGTGCATGATCGAAGAACCTATAAGTAATATCATATTCTGTGGTTGAATTATCTAAATTGCGAGATTATGTCCATCAATCATTGCCTTCGCTTATCTTACGTTTTTTGTTCTCATTTATAATGTTCCTCGTAAGTTTTTATAGGCTTGATGAAGATTGAAAACAAGAAATGCTGGTCCAACTCATGCAAAAAAATTTGAACTCTTAGTATTTTTTCTCCAATCTTCACCTTCTGCTTAGATTGTATCCTATACTTAGAATAACTCATCAACGTTTTTCATGAAAGTACCTCCGATAAGAACTACCACGTAATAAGAACTTGATAATTAACATAAAATCAGTTCTAATTGTCGTGTAATGTTGAGTTGAGACGTGTCTCTGACTACCTCAGAACTCTGAAATACTATGTGATCTGAAGGGATGTCTACCGTGCCTGAGGATCGTGAAGGAACGAGTCGTGAGCAGAACATAAGCTCACGTGTTCCGGTACCTACTAAGTTTTGATAAATATTTTTTTTCCTGCTTTCGAAATCTTTCGTGGTATCTCCACGGTCACTGGTCTAAAGCAAAAAAAGTCCGACAGCTGATGAAATCGGAGCGACAACTGGGTAACTTTTTGTACAAGGTCAATGACTGCACGTTACACAACTATTTCACCGATGGGCTCCATGTTGGGCTCGCTTTATTTCCTGTACACTGATTGCTGGCTACGGGTAAATTGTGCAATTATTGTAACCATCAGTGGAGTGTATAGTTTTTGCAGAGACAGAAGCTGGCTTTACCGGTCCGGGAAGTTCTGAAAAACACTGTATTTGCACAGATGCTATGATGATAAATACTTGTCTCCATTCCACATAATTATTATTGCTTTCGAAAATATCTACTTAGTATTTAAGTACCGGTTTTGGAATGTTTTATAGGACCTAGATTTACGTTTTAAAACTTTCACATGGGTTTTTTGTTGACTTAGCCTTCATAAGATTTCGGAGAATATAAATTGGTATCGTACGTGTGGTATTTCGTGGTGTTTCGAGGAAACTTTGCATTGAAACACGAGTATATTCTAGTCATATAGCTATGTGACCAATTCCTGGGAACAATCCGTTTTCGCCACGCACGCACAAGTAAAAAGCGTTCCTAACATACTTTTTTTTTTTATAATTACTGTTGTATTGTGTTCCAACCGTGACTCGTGAAGTGTTCAAAAACTGAAAAGTATAGAAACTTTATCCAACAATTGATTTAGTTGTATGTATTTCTAGATCACTTAACATATATTTCGCTACGAAATTACTTACTCGTATTTCAGAACGAAATTCACTTTTCGAATCTAGACAATAATCATTAATCAGGATCTTAAATTTTCATTAAAAAAACAATGACTTGAGTTTCAAAAACCATTCTAAAACAGTTTTATTTTAAAATACGGGTTGGCAAAACACCAAAGGAAATAATATTCGCAAAGTGGTTATTTGTAGTTACCCCTGTAAATCAAGAAATTTAGCGCCAACCCTCACGAGTCCTCGGAGCCCTAGCTTGGCAATTATCTACCCCTAGTTACCCTCGCTGAGTGTTTCTTAGGGGAGGATAATTCTGCTTTGTTTGAAAGATTCAATCGATACCGAATCAAGGCTAGTTACGCCGAATTTGATAACAAAAAAAATACGTTCGACTATAAATAAATTAAAGTATAGTAAAGTAAAAAAAACCAAGTTCTCCGTTATTTTTAAGAAGTTGTGCTGGAATGAGTATTACTTTCCTCGCGGGACGTCATCGCAGATCTTATTCCCTCACCTTGAATTAGGGTGCTTTTCCAACAGAGCTATTGTCATAAGTCATAATCCCCACCAGCCAGGATAGTGGGTAAAACGACAACAATTTTTTAAAGATTGTCATAATCCCCACTGTTGGGGACAACTTAGTGGGGATTATGACAATAAACCAGCTAAGCTAAGCAACGTTGCTAAGGATGTGTTTTAAATCCACCAATAGGTATCGTTTATTTTGATACGATTCCTATTGGTAGATTTCAAACACATCCTTAGCAACGTAGCTTAACTCTGGTGGAGAAGCACCCTTAAAATTAAACAGTTCTCCAGACCGGCTATGAAGCAGCACCTGCTGATTACATCCGCCAGACGACGGGAAGTACGTAATCCACATCCATTCACCGCTCTATAACGAATGCGCTTCTATATCTTACCTCATAAAGTACTGAGTACTAACTGTGGTTTTCCTAACAGAAATCCTAATGTTGCGTTCACATTACGCCGCAGTCGGCAGGGACTTGGACAGGGAAGTGGGCACGAGCGTTGTGTGAACACGATAATGCCTCTGTCCCGGCTCCCGGCCCAAGTTCATGCCGTTGCTCTCTAATGAGAATAAAGGCGATGTTGCTGTGGCAATAAGCTCACGGCAATAATGCCGGCAGCGGCATGTGCATAGTGTGAACGCGGTATATGCCGCAGTCGGCAGGGACTTGGGCAGGGAAGTAGACAAGAGCATAGTGTGAACACGATAATGCCTCTGTCCCGGCTCGCGGCCCAAATTCATGCCGTTGCTCTCTAATGAGAATAAAGGCGATGTTGCTGTGGCAATAAGTTCACGGCAATAATGCCGGCAGCGGCATGTGCATAGTGTGAACGCGGTATATGCTGCAGTCGGCAGGGACTTGGGCAGGGAAGTAGGCACGAGCATAGTGTGAACTCGATAATGCCTCTGTCCCGGCTCCCGGCCCAAGTTCATGCCGTTGCTCTCTAATGAGAATAAAGGCGATGTTGCTGTGGCAATAATGCCGGCAGTGGCATGGGCATATTGTGAACGCGGTAACAGAAATGTTCCCAGCACCGCAACTATTTACTCAACAATACTTGCCTAAAATTGCTCGAATACATAATTGCACAATCTTACTTAAAATGCCGCAAATATTATGATGACTCATGCAGGACATTTGCTTAGCAGACTTCTGAGAAGCTTGGAAATATTATTATGACTCAACGAAGTATAAACGGACCACAGAGTGTCCTCCCTACATCCTAGAGCGTAAGGATCCGTTTTACAATTTTCAAGTCAATCAATAATAATCATATCATGATGAAATTAATAATCTGGAAATGGTTCCTTGTCGACTGTACTTCCCATTTTTTATGTTTGAACTTAAGTAAACCGTGGCTAGCGCGACTTTTTGTTAGATATTCTTAAAGCGTGGTCCTCCGAAACCGCGGCCTCCCGGGATGAAGCCAAAATTATTATTACCGGTAAATTTTTGCTCGTTTTAAAAAAAATTGTTTATAAAATGGTTGTGTTTTAAAAATGCAAATAATTATTTTTTTCATTTGTAAAATTGTATGTGGTGTACAAAATCTCTACTTATCTAATTTTTTTATCAAAATCATATTTTGCTAGAATTGTAATAGCTTAGATTTTTTCCATCTAAAAACCTCACTCTGTATATATATATTTGCGTTTAATCTGTCTGTATGCTGCATTTACATAATTACTACTGTAGTGACACACTATTAGGTACCTTGGAAATGTTAATGAATCACCTTACTTTTTGAAGCCTGAATTAAACTTTAAATATTGATGTTTTAGTACACGCCATTGTGTTACTGTGGGAACTTCTCATGATCAATGATTACTTTACCAGTGAAGGCGGCCCAGCCTTACCGCCAAGTGGGTAATGGAAATCAATAACATTGACTGCCATCTTTACAATATTATTGAAATCTACAATGTTTTATAGGTATTTGATAAATTTATAAATTAAAATCAGCCGCTAATAACTATCCTCTATTTATTTATTGATTATTTATTATGAGCCTTCGATGTCCCACTGCATGGCAAAGGCCTCCCCCCCCTTCCCTCCACGCTGTGCGATCCCATGCTGTGATGATCCATTCGGGCTGGTATTTATCTAGTTCATCCCGCCACCTTGTTCTTGATCTGCCGCGACGTCTTGGTTCTTGTGAGCGCCTCTGTATCAGTTTTAAATGATTTAACTATTGTCTTTTTTTGTTAGCCTGTTCTATCCCACTGCTGGGCAAAGACCTTCTCTTCTTCTCTTTACTCGACACGGTCCCTCGCCGAATTAGGCCAGTCATTACTATAGACGTCTAGGCCTATAGTAATGTAACTATTGTTAAGGTTCTGAAGCGCTCGTGGCTAGGCTTGCTTAGGCAATCTTCACTGATTCTCTAAGTTGTGCGGGCACTATTTAGATGGGTGACCGTTAGTGGCATTTACATCTGAGCGTTTCCGTGCTTCGGAGGGCACGTTAAACTGTCGGTCCCGGCTCTAGCAATCGTTAAGCCATGACGGAGGCCTTAAGGCGGCCTAAAAACCCTGTCACCAGAGTTGGCCACTAACTCATACGAGCTTGCTTGCTATTGTTAAGGTTGTAAAAAATAGGTGCCAAGTTTTTGATTTACATTTCCATTACACTTAGCGGTAAGCCGGATATAATGATCATGAAACACCTCAGGTGTGATTATGAATCAAAAGGTTATTTTGACCTTAAAAACAGTTTTTTCTTGACGTTTCTTTGTTTAACTGTAATTTTGTCTCAAGTTTTTATGTGGCTTAAACATACTTTACAAACAAAGCAAGTATCTACATAAAAATGCGAAAGTTTAGATGAATTGATGTTTATGACTGTCGTTCTGGCTGGAAAGTTATAAGTACTCGTATTATACCTACTTTGTGACCGACACATAGGTTTCTCCGTATTCGCATTTGGTGCTCAAGCACTGATCCGGACTCAAGCATAGATTTGGGTAGAGATTCTCATACAAATAACTATGGCTGAGTCCGGATCAGTGCTTGAGCTGTAAATACAAATATATCTTGCGTACTCTTTTACTCGCAGCCACTTTTGATCTTACCACTGCGAGCGCACCGTGATTTGAAATAAATATTTTAAATGAGGATTTTTTTTTAAAATTTAAATTATATAAGTAATGGAACAAGCTGATAGCTCACCTGATGTTAAGTGGTAACTTCTGCCTATAACAATGCATTACCTCACAGAGCAAGTCTAATGAGGATGTGCCCTGTAAGGCAATGCACTGCGTCCATCACTCTGAGACGTAAAGATCTTGAAGTCTCATGTGCCTGTAATTACTTGCGGCCGCTTGTGGTCTAGTGGGCGCAAATCTGCCTCTGAAACCGATAATCGGGGGTTCAAATTTAGTTGCGCTCTATATTTTTATCTTGCAGCAACTTAAAAAAAAACAACAAATAATTTCGCTAGACTTGCGCGTTTTTTGGTTACACACGCAGAATAACCCAAAAAACCGTATTTACCTAATAAGATTTAAGTTTATTTCGATTCACTTGGCTGATCCCGCTCATAATACGTTGAAAGATAATCGTATCCTTATTAATAAGGATATACATAATCCGCTAAAAGGTATTATTATCCTCCTCAGGATGCAGATTGTGTTACCAAAAATAAAGACAGATTAGAACTGATAGGTAGGTAAAATTATTTTAATCTTGTTACTGAATTCTACGTTTTGGTGTCGTTTCCTCTTCGTCGTAGTTCCTCACTACTGAAGGTCGTGCCAGTCTTGAAATACTTTAGGAGTTAAAGAGTTTTTTCCATATATTTCTAGGGTCCTCGTCAGGGCGATGCCACTCCCCTTAAGCAAGCAAGCTCGTATGAGTTAGTGGAAAACTCTGGTGACGGAGTTTTTAGGCCGCCTTAATGCCTCCGTCGTGGCTTAACGACTGCTACAGCCGGGACCGACAGTTTAATGTGTTTCCGAAGCACGGAAGCGCTCAGATGTAATTGCCACTAGCGGTCACCCATCCAAATAGTGACCGCGTAAGAACGTCGCTGAACTTAGTTAATCTGTAAAGATTGACTAAGCAAGCCTAGCCACGAGCGCTTCTACTTGCTACTTGCGCCAGTCGCCGTCGTCGCCCAGAGGCCGTGAGCGTATATAATACTAGCCGTCGCCCGCGGCGTTGCTCGCGTTCTACCCTTTAGAGTGTGATGTTTCAAAATTCCTTTCTTAGTGCACCCCTACACTATATAAGGATACTACCCTCCAAATTTCATACCTCTAGGACTTATAGTTTAGGCTGTGCGTTGATTCTCTGTCAGCTTCAAAAGAGTTTTATATATATTGATGATAAACCACCATCCTTACCTTCACCATTCTTAGGTAGAAAAGAGTTAAAATCTATGGTAGAATTTGGCTATATCGGTCATTGTCTGTTCAACACAAGAGAACAGAGACATTGTAAGTAGGTCCAAGTACTCCAATTTCGACGCAACACGTTCACATGCCAAATTGTTTGCATGAAATGATGAGTATCGTATTACAAACTTTATTCCAAGCTGTCTAAGGTTTATTTTTCAGGGAATTATGTTATGTCTGATGGTGGAAGAAACTATGCTGGAGGTAATACACGTGGCCAGCACACCGCATGTAAATAAATAAAGTTTATTGTATTTTTTTGAACTAAATTAAACCAATTAACTTGGACCGATGTTTTTTTGCAAAACAATTCGATACAGGAATCTTGAAATGGTTCCCATTTTTTATGTATGAACTTAAGTAAACCGTGTCCAGCGGGACTTTTTGTTAGGTATTTTTAGAGCGTGGTCGTCCGAAACCGTGACCGCCAGGGATGAAGCCGGATATGCAAGCCTAATCAAAATCAGGGATCTCATAATTTTTTTTTTAAGAACTTTGAGTACATAGGTACCTAAAGTTAAGTACAAGCAACTTCAAGGCTCCACACGCGTGGCACATAGTGGTATCAAAAGCTATCAATAAGAGTTAAAATAATGTTTGAAACTGATTACAATTATTACACAATTACCTACTCAATATCTGAACTAAACAGTCGCATATTTTTTGTAAGGTTGGTAAATGGATTGGCGTTTTTTATTAGGTCAGTTTTTGTTCACATGAAATGTCGTTTTTTACGCACTAGCTAACGATTGTAGATAGCTCCATTTGTACTATGGCTTTACGATCGATAATAAGTAAGTATCGAATATCTTGGAGGACGATGACCTGTTAGGATTACAATTTTAACTTTACTAATGTACCTACGTTAAGTTTAAGGGTAGAGTTTTCTTTCTAGTAGAGTTTATTAAAAAAAAAATATTTTTACTATGAAAATTTGCATTTTGAAAATAGTCTTAGTTGCGAACAGTGCCAGGATAATAAATATTATTTACCTACCCTTGATAAAAATGCGTATGTGTTAATCCAGGTTACGAACCATGTATACTCCAAGTTTCATCCAAATCGGACCAGTAGTTAAAGCGTGATTGAGACACAAACATCTAACTAAACTTTCACATTTATAATATTAGTAGGATAGAGCTTTACCATAGTAAATAAGAGTAGGTTGGCATTAATATCTCCTCTTAGTAACAAACATAATATCTAAGACCATACCTTTTCGGCCAAGGCGATAATCGTAAGGGCCGCGGACACACCATGACTCCATAATCACATGAAATCACATCCTTTCGTGATGGACTCCATGCGTGACAATAGCTGCCTGTAATGCAATGTTATAGTGCACATGACATGTTTGCATGCTATTAAAGAAACAATTGTGTGAAACTAACCGGTTGGTATCCAACGGACTGTCTTCAGTTTGTATCATTGTTGTACAATCGTACAGACTTCCTTCATTGTGGTGCAACTCGCGAATAAGTCGCTGCATCACGTATTTCTTTCCTGTGGATAAAGCCGACTGCTTCAAACATACATTTTTGTATAAGATTCTCTAATCATAAACTTGAGTAACGATTTCTTTAGCAGAATAACGAGCTTTTTAATGGCAAACAACTCACATCAAGTCATGCCCCAGGCACTAACAGGCTCTTGTGAAAATCTAAATTAACTTTAAGTTTGCAATTATTGGCTGTGTCATCATTATGAATTATTTTTCGGGTACCTACCTATCCAATAAAACTCTTCTTCTTCTCTTCATTAATGGCCTCTGTCCGTCATTTCGACAGACAATTTTGCCAATGTCAAGTGATATAATTGTAATAATATAAGTCAAGTCAAGTCATTTGTCAAGTCGGCTGTCGTTTGTTTTGAAAAGAAAATGGTGGATTTTCTCTTCAAAACCTAACACGAATTTTCACATTCACAAAAACCACTTTACACACATTTATTCGAATGGCTCACACTTTATGTTACGACCTAAGTATTATTGGTTAAAATTCCACCAAAATTAAACAACAATACTCACAATAACACAAGAAAAACTATTAAAATAAAAGTGCTATATGTCGTTTCAAAAAATGTCAAAAGTCGTGTCCCCAATAGAACTCCTGACAATGTCTAACAGCTCGTCGTTCATATCGACAGTAACAATTCAATATCTTCCGATATGACAGGTGATACGGCTTGCCAGCGACAAAAGCAGGCCAGGTGCACGACTGGTACCGCATCTGCTCATCCAGCCCTCGGTAATAATAGTGACGCTATTGTGTTGTGGCCCTTCAGATAAAATATTCATGTTGCATCCCTTATTCTTGAAGTGTACTGCGAAACATTTAAGGGGTGAGGGAAGGGTTTATTAGTCGGGGTATCATGCTGAAATTACGCATAACCTTTTTCGACAAGAGAATGTCCTTAAAGCCTTTTTCTAAGGCATTAAGGACATCCTCTTGTTAGTGACTACAGCTAAATGCTATTCATCATCATCAATCTATATTGGTAAACTGCTGAACGTAGGTCTCTCCCAAGACACGAGCAGCAATGCTCGCATTGCTGTGTTCCGGTTTGAAGGGTAAGGGCGCCGGTGTAATTACAGGCACATGAGACTTCAAGATCTTTACGTCTCAGAGTGATGGACGCAGTGCATTGCCTTACAGGGCACGTCCTCATTGGACTTGCTCTGTGAGGTAATGCATTGTTATAGGCAGAAGTTACCACTTAACATCAGGTGAGGTATCAGCTTGTTCCATTACTTTTATCATAAAAAAAAACTATTTTCTATGATTGTTGAATAAGCCTAACATGTGTTCGTTCATAATTTTCTTGTTATTTGATAATTATTGTTTGGAAAATCCCAGAACTATTATCACGCTAAAAAGTTCAAAGTTCGTGTTCGAAGTTCAAGTTACTCAGCATTTACAATATATGTTTTTGTGCTAGTTTATTTTTAACTTTGCAATACAGGCCTAGTAGGTAATAGATTGGTCCGAGCACGATTCCTCATACGAATTCAATGTCGCAGAATACACCACGCCTTGATATTCTGAAACCAGGTGGGCTACTCTCGACCACAGTTCCAATCCGGATTCTTCTTCTTCTCTTCAATAAAGAATTCAGTACAAAATGACACGAGATCTGTCAAAATCCGGATCCAATTTGGAATGGCGGTCGTCTAGAGTAGCCCTCATGATCTTAGGCCCGTATGCTGAATTACTTATGATGCGGCGGACTCAAGCATAGATTTATGTATGAAAATCTCTACTCAAATCTATGCTTGAGTAACGCTTTCTGTATCGGCATACGAGCCTTAGCCGGATTATAAAAACATTTCCGATTGCTCTATAAGCATATCGTATATCTTTTGTCCTGCCGCCGCCGCCGCCGTATGTTTAACGAACAGCTCGGCAGTAGAACTAGAGAATTTGTTATGGTGTCTTCATTTGTAGTGGTAATTAATTTGTCTAGTGATATTCCATTTGGGCTTGCAACTAATCTGATATGGAAATCTTTAGTTGACGCAATATGCTTCTGAGTATCACTATAATAGCTTCCTAGGTTTAGTGAGATTCAATATTCTTACTTCATTTTCTTAGTTGATAATCTAGTCGTTTTCCTAGTGACGCAGTCCGTCTTGGCTACTGGTAGGTTCTAGTCACTTTTGCACGATCATAATTTTTCCAAATATTTACTGGTTTAAACGTACTGGTACCTAGCATTATCACTTACTAGGTGCCGCCCGCGACTTCGTTCGCGTCCCGTTGGATCCCGTTGATTTTTCGGGATAGAAAGTAGCCTATGTGTTAATCCAGGTCACGGACAATATATATTCCAAGTTTCATCCAAATCGGATCAGTAGTTTTTACGTGAAAAAGTAACAAACATCCATCCATCCATCCATACCACTTATTAAAAGTTCAAACCATAAAGCCTAATCTAATAAAATATCTCAAAATCCATCAGATGTTATTGCAGACCATTTGAGAATTTGTCCAAAGCTCTTGATCTAAGAAATACAAATTCTTCAGATATCACCGCAGACCGTTTGGTACCGATAAAAGCATCGACCTCACAAACAAAGCTCATCTTTCACTAAATAACCATCCGTATACCCCGTATCTCAGGAATTCCTCGACAGTTTGAGACATTGAGGCTTTTTGAAAGGATCATTGATATGGGTGGTCACTGCTCAGTGCTCAGGTTATCATTAGGTACAGTTACAGACTGTTACTTGATGCTGGATAATGGAGTATTGTAAGGTCTGGTGACTTGATCCATTGTTGGCAGCTGAACAAAATATACTTAGCTCTGTCTGTGACTCTATCTTCATTGAACGTATAATACTATCTTATGTTAATTAGTTTCTCCACATTTTAGCCTTCGGATTATCGAAGCACACGTTGTTATCCTATGGGGTCATACTTGCGTGATCCTTTACATGTATTAGTTTCAAAGTTGAAATATTTTAGAAATATCGGTCTTTTGTTTTTTTTGTAGTCATTACAATGTATCGGTCCACTGCTGGTCGTAGGTATAACTAAGCCCAGTCTTTCTAGCTTATCTCGTCTAGTAGTGGCTAGCTACATATAGGCCCCGACACGGTTTAATAGCTCTCGGCGAAAGTGGAGCGGAATATCTATATCATTTTCTATCCTTTTCTGTATCTTTTTCTGCGCAAAGCACCCTTCCACTTTCATTCATGGTTAAAGCTATTAAACCGTGTCGGAATATACCAGTATGCTTGTAGAAGCACATCAGAACTACTCTTGAACTGTTAATCTTTTCGTAGTAGTACCTATTTGCTCTATTATACTCTGTGGTCGTTTCCTAATGTGTCCCTATCAACGGAATGCACAGTCAATTGTGATTCACTGGATGTGATGTGGTTAATGGAACTCGGTTGATGACCCTTGGGACAGCCGACGAATGCCGGGAATTTTAATGTCTTTCACTTTATGAAACTAATGACAGAGCTGTGGAAGTCACCCTAGCAAGCAAGCTCGTATGAGTTAGTAGCCAACTCTGTTGACGGAGTTTTTAGGCCGCCTTAAGGGCGTCATGGCTTAACGACTGCTAGAGCCGGGACCGACAGTTTAACGTGCCCTCCGAAGCACGGAAGCGCTCAGATGTAAATGCCACTAACGCTTTGCCCTTTTGATCCGTGTGTTTTAATATATTTGTTGTTATTTCCCAGAGTCACAAGATGTACGCGTTCCGTTACTGGGGCTGCGAGCTGCTGTGCCTCGTGAACATAGTACTGCAGCTGTGGATGATGGACAGCTTCTTCAACGGAGAGTTCTTCTCGTACGGCACCCGCGTGCTGGGATATAGCGATATACCGCAAGATGAGAGGTATGAATTAATAAATATTCATGGATATATCACACAACGCCTTCTAGTCCCGAACTAAGCAAAGCTTGTACTATGATGGGTACTAGACTGTTGAGAAAATATATATATACTTTTTTTTGTAAATACATAGTAACACCCAGATATAGAATAAACATCCATGTTTGCCACACACAAATGTTTCTTCTTAGTGGGGATTGAACCCATGACCTACGGCACGAAAGACAGAGCTTATACCGACTGAGCTGTGACTCCTGTGACGTGGTATGAATGTGACTTCAATGTTTTTTTTGGTGAGAAAACGTGCGCCAACAAGAGACGTAAAATCCAGTAAAAATATAATTGGGATTTATTTTGTTGGGATGTCATTATGTACAACTTCGGCAAATAAGCCGACGAATCCAACTCGAATGGCCCTAAACTTTGGAGTCGACGGCTGATTGGGAAAGCCTTACGCTTCGTGTTAGCCATTCTTACCTTTTGTTTTTAATTTCCAGATATGATCCAATGATCTACATATTCCCTCGCATCACAAAATGCACATTCCACAAGTTCGGTGCGTCGGGCAGCATTCAAACCCACGACAGTTTGTGCATCCTACCACTGAACATAGTGAATGAGAAGACGTATATATTCCTATGGTTCTGGTATATCATACTGGCTATTATACTAGCCCTGTTAGTTCTCTATAGGTGAGTTCTATTACTTTAACTTCCGCCTTTCAAGCGCTCGTGGCTAGACTTGCTTAGTCAATCTTCACCGATTACCTAAGTTAAGCAACGTTCTGCCCGGTCATTATTTGGATGGGTGACCGTTAGTGGCATTAGTGGCGGGGCAGTGCATCGTAGGGCACGTTTCTATCGTGCATGACTACGAGGCGTCAGGTGGGCCATCTGCTTGTTTCAATAGCTAGTAGTATTTAAAAAAAAAAATGTACATCTGAGCGCTTCCGTGCTTCGGAGGGCACAGAAAACTGTGGGTCCCGGCTCTAGCAGTCGTTAAGCTATGACGGAGGCCTTAAGTCGGCCTAAAAACTCCTAATTTGATAACATTTGTATGGAACCAATCTGGAAGAATAGAAAAAAGATTTTCTGAAATCAGTTCATAAATGAAGTTGCTCTAAGGTAACAAACATAAAAAAATACAACCGAACTGAAAACCTCCTTTTTTTGAACTCGGTTAAAAATAAGTAGTTTCTCATTAGTTATTCTTCAAATTGCAGGTTAGTAATAATATTCGTGCCATCAATCCGGCCGAGACTACTCCACGCTCGGTCCCGTACTCTCGCCATGGAGACGGCGGCCACTGTGTCTCGGAGGACAGACATCGGAGACTGGTGGCTACTTTATATGCTGGCGCGGAACATGGACCCACTTATATACAGGTAAATACAGCTAAAGAGTGGAACTCGTTGCCGGCGTCTGTGTTCCCGAATGACTATAATTTGGAAGTTTTCAAGAGTAGAGTGAATAGGTATCTTCTAGGTAACCGTGCTGCATCGTCGACCACGTCATTGCTTAACATCAGGTGAGATTGTGGTCAAACGGTTGCCTATATTGTATAAGAAAAAAAAAAACCGATTGATACTTTGGACCAGTAGAGCTATATGTATAAATCTTTTGCAACAGTTTGTAGATAGCTCAATTGTTTCATGTGTATTTTGTAAATATTGTAAATACTGTTAGTTGTAATTTTCTTTGTGAATAAAGTTCGCTTTGATAACACACGAATAATCTTTAAAAGGTAAACTAAATATTCATGGATATTTCCACATAAGCCATCTTCGCGCCATAGCTATGTTGGTATAGCTCTACATTCCGTGCTGTGGGTCGTGGGTTCAATCGCCATCAAGAAAAAACAGATGCGTGTGGCAAAAATAGATTTTTTTTCTGTGTCCGAGTATCACTATGTATTATAAGTATCCTCAAAAAATGTATTTAAGTTACTATTCCATCAGCAATCTAGTTTCCATAGTACAAGCTTTGCTTAGTTTGGGACTAGAAGGCGTGGTGTGAAATGTCCATGAATGTTATTAATTAGTAAAATCTTTGAATCCCTTTCTTGTTTACAATATACGTCATAGTTACACGTGTATTTTGTAAATATATTATTATTAATTGCAGGGAGCTGATGTGTGAGCTAGCAAAGCGTATGGGCGAGAAGGCGGGTCCACGTGCGTGACGTCAGCCCCCCGCGCCGCCGGACAAACCTCGCATCGCCATACTCGGAGTCTGACACTAACTAACTATACAAACGAAACGGTGTCTAGTGGTAACATTTCTATGCAGGTAACATATCGTTGATAATGTTTCAAGAAGATCTGTAGATGTAACATTTCGTTGTCGGAGTCTGACACTAATAAACCATGCAAACGAAACGGTGTCCAGAGGTAACATTTCTATGCAGGTAACATTTCGTTGATGATATTTCAAGAGGATCTGTAGATGGAACATTTCTATGCAGGTAACATTTCGTTGCCGGAGTCTGACACTAGCGAACCATACAAACTAAACAGTGTCCAGAGGTAACATTTCTATGCAGGTAACATTTCGTTGATGATATTTCAAGAGGATCTGTAGATGGTACATTTCTATGGAGGTAACATTTAGTTACATTTTAAGGTAGAATTTACAAAGGCAACTTTTCTATGGAGGAAACATTTGGTGACATTTTAAGGGAGATCACGTATCCTCCACAAGATAGAAGTAACATTTCTAAAAACCACAAAACTCGTACCAACCCAGAGTCAACTAGTATATAAAACGGTTCTCAATGATCCTTGTGATTTGAAAACATAATTGACTTTAGGCAGAAAGTCTGTTGAAGTAACATTTGATTGGTAAAGACTGCTCTGAAAGATTCGAAAATGTTCTTTAAGAGAGATATTAACATTGTAGAATTCATTTAATGCCTGTGCGATAATCTGTTATCTCTAGGTAATATGAAAGATTTCCTAGCATAAAGCCTCAGTGTTTCATTGATTGAAAGAATGTTTAAAAATTGAGGTAAAACATTTTTTTTGTAGGTTAGTGAAGACAAAAGAAGTCAATGAATCGAATATTTCTGTAACAGTAGTGACATTTGTCTCGATAAAATAGATCTGACATTTCATTTGAAAAGAGCGAGATAAAAGTTTTAATACTAAACTAAATCAAAACTCAAGCAGTAGTATTATACAGCTTTTCAGCGAAAAATGGTAAAAATACTATTTCTTGGTTTTTGGTTCTCTTAAACTTATTGTATAATTATTTTGTACCACTGCCATTACATTTTTTAGTTTACGTCATGTTTTTATGATCTAACTAGCAAGTAACTCTGAGAATATTTTAATAAACCACAGAAAGTCTACGGGCATAAATTCAAAAACGTTTTAGCCGTGGACTACAAACGTGCTCATCGAAGCACGGAAATGTTGTAAAAATTCTCCTAAGTCAATCATCTAAATAGTAACCTCGCTGAACGTCGCTTTACGTTAATTTGTTTGATTGACCAAGGCAGCTATGCATGCAGCACTTAGTTTACGAAGAACTTTTGTTACATTTTGCGTGAACTATAAAATTATAAAAAAAAACATTTAGGTATTTTAGTTTTTGAAAAGTTTAGGAATAAGCTGGGCGTATTTTGACGTCCGTAAGAGACTTGCGCTGTGCGCTTCAAGGATCCACAAGAATACTTTAGTTTGACATACCACCGTCGAGAATTCAAGATTTTGACACTTTTGACGTAGGTTTTTTTTTTTTGGCTGCCATTTAGTTACCATTAGGTAACATTTATATCGACGGAACACGTCTATGGATGTAACATTTTTGAAAACGCCCAGTCTAATGTAATCGCACTAAACAGCTGTTTAAATAATATTTAATTTTATAATCTCATTTTACTCATTGTGTATACTGTTTCGATAATGGAAAATACTATTTTGTTTTAAGAAAGCATATCATTATTACTATTAATTTTAATGATAGGTATGTAATTATTTTACCCGTGATGCAATATAAGTTCACATATTTGTTTAGCTTATATTTACGATCTATACTAAGCTCAGACCAGCGTTTTTACAAACAAAAAATAATCTGGTCTTGACCCAGCATTGACGAGAAATCATATAAATAAGTGTTTTTTTTTACAACAGCGGGGCTAGGAGGAGCACGTGAGATATTTATCGACTCGCTCTGTCAAAATGAAAGCATTTTACACAGTGCCTTCTGGTAAGATCGGCGTAATAGTAAGTCCGGATGCCAAGCAATTCAGCGATATTTTTATATGATAATTGCTTAGTTACGTATTTATCCGGACTTAATATTAGGCCGATCTTACCAGAAGGCACCCTACCAATTTTTAACCGACGTCAAAAAAAGGAGGAGGCTCTCAATTTCGTTGTATTTTTTTATGTGTGCTACCTCATAATTTCGTCATTTAAGAACCGATTTGAAAAATTCTTTTTTTATTTGAAACAATATACTTTCAGATTGGTCCCATAAGTTCTTTATCAGAATCGGTTCAGTAATTTGGCAGTTAAATAGAAGTAACTGGAAAAAACACGTCATTCACGTACACGATATTGCGTATTTTGTTTTCCTGTGACCTTTCAAGTGTTTATGATAACGAACAAACTCAATGAACTACCATCATCATCATCATCATCATCATCATCATCATCATCGTCTGATGATGAAGCTGTATCAAATTGAAGTCAGTTTTTTTTAAGTTTTTAAACTTAATACATTATTTGAGCTCTCAATTCACAAAATAGTATATAATGCCTTTTATATTAGCTTATATTATATATTTTTTTTCTTTTATATATTTTTTTTTTTACCTTAGTTTTCTGCATAGATTCTTTACTATGCAATACGTGAGAACCTCTAATTGGCTCTCCAAAGTTTAGCCATTGCCTATTCAAATTGTAAAAGCTGTTGGTTCTCCAAAATATAAATAAATAAATAAATAAATATTGACAGAACGAGCTGACAAAACATCTTGCGTGCGCATGCGCATCCTACCCTCGCAGGAAGGGAACTCTAAATAAAATACACTATGGTTTTTGTGCCTAAAAATGGTGTAATTATGCCATTGACGCTAGACGAATATAGATACGAATAGATAAGTTAGATATAAGCTAGGAATTATATTAACAGAAGGACTGAAACGCCTTATTTTCTATGTTTGCGTGTGGAACATGAACATTTATTGTGGAAATTGGTGTGAAATTGTATTAAAAAGAATATATTACGAAGCAATAAAAAATTGAGTCGAATAAGTGCAGCATTATCTAAAATTGTAGTGGTTGACGCAATACAGAGCCTTACCGAGCACGTCCTCACTGGACGCGTTCTGTGAGGCAATGCATTGTTCAATTCATCTGCATTTTACACCATTTAAGTTCATTCATATTGCGTTTATTAGTAAAATGCTGCATTTGTCGACGAAAAATGAATCAGAAGATATATATGTATGTATGTATGTATGTATGTTGTGGAGTGAATGTTTTGCTGAAGAATAACAGTAAAATATGTTGAGAAAATGTTAAATGTATCTCACAGATTAATTGCTACCCAAAAATATCGAAGCAAACAACATTCGCATTGTGGCGTTGCATTGAAAGACTAATGGCCGAATACTCAAACGCTACTTAAATTAAGTTCACGCTTAAATTATTGCCATCCCTTACAAATGAGTAATGTTAAAACAGAGGCAGACCAATTTTAAGTGGTGCTTAAATTTGAGTGACGTTTCAGTATTCCGGCCTATTATGACTATTATGACTGTTACGACTACTAATTATGACAATTATGACTTTAGATTGTTTGTTCCAATAGAACGCGGCTTATTATGAGAGAAAGTGATGGTACAAGCAGATAACCCACCTGATGTTGAGCGAACTTTTCCAAACGTAACTGTAATAATTGTATTGCACTCACATACCACGTTCTCTGAGGACGCGCTTTGTGTAGTATTGCACTGCGTTTATCACCCTGAGACGGAATGTTGCTAAAATTATAGTATAGCCAAAGTTCTGACACAAATATACACCTATATAGTCTGACCAAGCTAAGTTTGCAATGAAGTAATAGCCAGACCCAAAAACATTTGGAAAAATGAAAAAATACCATACTTTTCATAGTAAAAACAAAAAAAAACTAAATATCATACATAATGGAATCTTTTTCACATTACACTGTTTTCAACGATAAGTTTTAAAATTGTGCCATATCTAAGCGCTGCAAACATGGCGTGGTCGGACTATAACGCTAACTTCGCAATTCTTGGGTAGAATATCTCACAGATGCAACATTTGTGATATCAACAGAGTTGTGAATCTCCAGTGTTCATTTTGAATATCGTAGTTATATTTGGTTCCGTTTTTGGAGCGATTTTGATATATATTGACTTGCGCCTTTTTACGCGTACATTAGTAGATCTAGTTCGCATCGCAAATTCAATTGGATTTTTGGAAATGGAGTACCTACACCACCATTCTTTTGAAATAGTTTTTTTTCACCACAAAATAGAGATGATTTAGAAATATATGTCTTATAGTGCCTTCTGGTAAGATCGGCGTAATAGTAAGTCCGGATGCGAAGCAATTCGGCGATGTTTTTAAATGATAATTGCTTAGTTACGTGATTTATCCGAACTTAATATTACGCCGATCTTACCAGAAGGCACCTTAAAAAGCATTTCATTTTCAATCAATATTTATTGTAAACAAAAGGTGTTTTGCTCAAATTTATAAAAAAATAATTTAAAGATTGAATCATTTTAAATACCATGAAATGAAATGCTAGAAATGTCTTAAGTTTGCAGCTGACCTGGGGTAATTTGACGAGGTATACCTCCGTCCTAAGGTCCGTTTTTAGTGCTCAAGCACTGAGACTCAAGCATATATATTTGTATGAAAATCTCCACTCAAACCTATACTTGAGTAATGATTTCTGTATCGGCATACGAGCCCTAGTATTCAATCAGGAAAATAAATATATTTTTTTTAACATTTTTATTGTAATCTTTTTTTTGATAAAATTGCATCGTTTTATGTCAATTTAATTTTAATTTATGTCAATCGTTTTACCTATCAATTTTGTGAATATATAGCAATAATACTAATGGTTGTATATATTATTATTTAAAAAAAAAACAGGCTCAAATAGCTTCTGTATGATAAAACTGACAATAGTTGTTTTAAACATAGTTATAAATAAAAAAATAAATAATATAAAATCACAATAGTACAGTCCGGCAAGTATAAGTTGGCGGTGGCGATTTGAAGAACTAAAACAGCCATCTTGAAAATTCACTTTGACACTTCCGAGTTCATAGTAAACATCGTTGCGAATATTTTGCTAACTACTGTGCTATCATCATGCAGGTGATAAAAAGTGGTACAAGAGAAGCAGTTATAAAAGTACATTCGTTTTGAACACAGTGGCGCACAGCCGCGCCAAGTTATACTTGCCGGACTGTACAGATCATGGCTAACATTGGATTTATATAAAAACTAGTCTGTATTAATATACACGGATTAATAGCCATACATTTTAAAAGTACCAGCCCCCTGTATCTTTTGACCACGATAATTCGACACATTAACATGTGACTACAACATGGGGCACTTCAAAAAGGGTGTTCTAAAATTCTTCAAGGGTCGGCAACGCGCATGTGATACCTCTGGTGTTGCAGGCGTCCATAGGCTACGGTAACCGCTTTCCATCAGGCGGGCCGTACGCTTGTTTGCCTACTTAGTAGTATAAAAAAATTGTTTCGTCTCAAATTACAATGGGATCTGATGAGATCACCTATTATAAAAATACCACTAATATACAACAATGTAACAGACATTTGGTTCTTAATAAATTTCATTTGATCAAAAGGTCAGTGGTGCCAATTCTGTTTTTTATTATTTTCATAAAGTAACTTATTTTGACAGCACTAAAAATGTTGCCAACCCTTTCTCATCAACTAAAACAAAGGCGGATATTAGCGCTGTCAAATTAGTTTAGTTGGAAAAAAGCAACAACAGAATTGGGCCAGCTCACCCCCAGATTAAAAACATATTTTTTTTATTATTTTTTACTTTGGTCATATGAAGTATTTGTTAAAATACAACTCAAATAGTTCCTAAAACGCGTTGGATAAGGAGGAGGATTCTTAGAAATATGCTGGTAAAAGCGATTTATTAGTTATAAACATGAAATTGTATAATTTTATTAGTTTTAGTAGAAATTTCTGCATTTATTTTAGTTTAAACTAATTAAGGTTCTCAATCGGTTCAAAAAATCTGGCCAATTTTGTAATATTGTTATGTTCAATCGAATTGGTTGTAGAAGTAAGTATTTATTTTAAGCAATTATTTTGAAAAGTGAAAGACAATTCTATTATTTTATGTTTTAATTAAATACAATTATAATTTTTATACAACTTCTTTTATTTTATTTTAAACATGTTTATCCTATGGAGGTATAAAAAAAATTGAGTAAGCAAGCTCGTATGAGTTAGTGGCCAACTCTGGTGACGGAGTTTTTAGGCCGCCTTAAGGCCTGCGTCATGGCTTAACGACTGCTAGAGCCGGTACCGACAGTTTAACGTGCCTTCCGAAGCACGGAAGCGCTCAGATGTAAATGCCACTAACGGTTACCTATCCAAATAGTGACCGCACAGAACGGCGCTTAACTTAGACAATCAGTGAAGATTAACTAAGCAAGCCTAGCCACGAGCGCTTCTAGGGTTATTGCAGGTCCAGCTTAGTCAGATCTAGGTCTAAGACAATATTTGTAGGCGTAACTTTATTGCAGTAGGTTTCCAGCACTAAGGGCATACTATAGTGCGACAGCAGTCAGGATAGGCCTTGTTCCTGTTCACTTGTATCTTGCACGGAGGGTGGGTAGCTACAGAACCACATCTGCAAGGAAATAATATAAAATGGTTAATGGAAAATGGACTAAAAGTAAAGCCTTTGCGATGGGATGCATTGATAGCTTATTTTTTTTAAGCTCCACGTCGACTGGTTCTATTACGGAGTTCATTATGTACATGTTATAGGTATTCATAATAAATACATACATAATAAATTTCATCCGTCAAGTTCTGTGGTTTTCCTTTGCAAGAACAATGAAGTCGTTTACCTATTTATATACGTTTGAGACATTAAACAAACATGCCATTCAATTGTTTAAGGTTTTCTGTGGTTTTATATATAACCTTAGAATACCTAGACACACACGGAATACTAAAATAAAATATTAAAATTATGAGATAAGTAGCTACGATTGATATGAACAATATTTACCCAGTTATTGTGTAAATATCTTCAAAACAGCTGTATCTTTCACACGGCTCCTTGTCGTTGCGCGAAACCGGACTAAATGACTCCCCCAAAGGAATCACCTTGTCCAAGGAAGGGATGTAACACCCGGGTTGGTCCTCTGAAAATATGTAGGTACAGAAGTAGGTAGGATAAAATCAGGGGCAGTAGTGAGTGGCGTAGTGGTACTGTTCAAATTAAGCGCGAAGCTTGCTTAGTAAATTTTCACCGATTATCTAAGTTAAGCGACGATCTGCGCGGTCTCTATTTGGATGAGTGACCGTTAGCGGCATTTAAATCTGAGCGCTTCTGTGCTTCGGAGGGCATGTTAAACTGTCGGTCTCGGCTCTACCAGTCGTTAAGCCTTGACGGAGGCCTCAAGGCGGCCTAAAAACTCCGTCAACAGAGTTGGCCACTAACTCATACGAGCGTGCTTGCTTGTGTTCCAATTTGAACCATATAGGTAGGTACTTACGATATTAGGTAGATGGGTTATAGCGGATTCGTACCTTCTATTGTTATGCAAATCATAAAAACTAATTTTGAAATCCCATACAATGATATCCGATGTCTATACGGTTCGAAGGTAGTTAACTGTAGGTAGGTATATCAATGTATGGTAGCTATTTCAAAATAGTTTTTTGTGATAGGTATGCAAGAAGGTACAAATTGGCCATAACCCACAGTAGTGGCGTCCGGTTAGTAATTATACCTAGTGCTAAGTACCTAGATACTTACTGAATTTATCAGGCTTGGGCTGGAGGGGCGACTGGGCTTCGTAGGCTATCGCCACAGCAAGTACGCTGATCAACACGACTGCTCCTTTCCACATGGTTGCGAGTTATGCACTCAAGGCATCTCGCTCATATTTATCTACTAACCGACGACATCATGTCGGAACTACGAGTAGGTAGGTACCTACACAGGTCATCTCATCTGCTTAGGTCACTGAGATTGTGACGGAGAAAAACCCAGCTGATATTACGAATAATAATATTTACAGTCTAATTTATGATAACGAATTAAAATCTATTACTTAACCTAACCAACCTCCGATTTCCTAAAATACCTAATTTTGTATTTTGAGAGCGTCTTTGTACCTCCCTCTGTACACTGACCATATTCTTATCCGCACTCCCCTCTTGTTTAAGACACTAGCATTAGCGAACTCGACACTGGCAGAATTGTGACAACTAGCCACAAAAGCCACAAACCAAGAAGTTGAAGTTGAAGTTTGAGCGTCTTGTTTATTTGCGGCAGTGAGTGCATTCCACGTGAAGTTAGGTTTTCTTTATGATCTTAACATTTCCTCCACGACCTTGTTTGTCTGCTATGTCCTATTTATTGCCTGGAGTATTTAGTTTTAATAAAATAGCCAGATTCAGAAACCACGTTTATTTCTGCTCTACGAAAGGCGAGTCTTTCAGACGAGGACAGCAGTCAGGGTACGGCTTATCCTTTTCCTCCACCAGCTCGACTGGAGGCATCGCCACGGCTAGCCCGCACCTGCAACCACAAAGAGAAAAATGTCCTTAGCCGTTGTCACTGAATTTGGCCATTCTCCGCCCCACACAAATTGTTATTGAATAAATAAATAAATGAAGTTCGTCGGTAAACTCTCTTTATTGCACCAAAATGAACAAATGTACAATTAGGTGGGGGCTTTATGCTATAAGCATTTTCCTCCGGCTAATCACAGTAGGTAGTGTCAGTATATTATACAAATGTAATATGAAGACTAGGTACCTATTTAGTAGTATTTCGACACAGTAGCACTTCCGAGTAGCTTATGAGATAACATGCAAAAAATCCTGGTGTTAGTGACTCCTATTGTGAAGCATCACCAAATACTACCCAATATTGCCGATGTACTCACGAGATATGGGAAACCCAATTCTTTTCACAAAGGAACTCCATGCATTCGGTGGTAGACGGCTGGGACTGGTCGAAGGGAATCACAATGTCCAGTTCTTCAATGTAGCATCCTTCCACATCCTCTAGAAGCACAAAATATAGTTGACAGTAGGTACTGCCAGTTAGAACAGAAATGTTCTCTAGTGGAGATCATATGCTCTCCCTCTCACTACAAAACATTCATTACTACCGCTGTAAGTAGGTATTGTCTGTGTTTTCCTTACGAAAAACCAGGATCGATTCCGCAGTTTTTGTATGAAGAAAATGATTGTAGATTTGTTCGCTAAGACCAGGGTAAGAGTTGGTTGCATAAGATAAGAAATCTAGATGGAGCTGTGGAAATCACGTCTTACTGGGAGATGATGATGATTCTGACGAATAGGTATTAGTTACCCAGCTTCTAGAGCCTAGAGATTGGGCAACGAATACGTATTGGTCCTAGAGCTAGAGCTAGATTTATAGGTAGACCACACTAGATCCCCTAGAGGGCCTAGAGTCTAGTCTAGGGGATCTAGTTAGGGCTAGCTCTAGGTCCTATGCTCAGAAACAGGTTGGCAGTCAAAACGGCTATGTTATCTGTAACATATAAATCGATAATTCATTGGTAACGTTACTTGTAAAATGCTTTAGTTAATTTCTTGTGTTTTACCTTGTAACTATGCACTACTTTTATTATTAGAATAGAAACGTCAATTATCTAAAACACTAATTAGTATGTAAAATACATTTCGACGCGCTGCACAATTAAATAGTTATAATTATGCGAAATATAATAGGTAAGTAAATAAATATGCGAGTTTTCACATTGCCGACGATACGACTTGTGACTTGAGACCCTGAATCACCTACACGATATTGTCAGAGAGCTAATGTCGGTTATCATACTGTGTCAACGCCGATAACGATATTTTTGTTCAGACCACTAATATAATATCGGTATCGTGTTGGTGTCGGGCACTATGTAAACGCATAATGGTACTCACTGAATTTTTCAGGCTTGCTCTTCAACTTGCTAATACTTATTTCTGAATTCAAGATTCCACAGAGAGCACACAGCACAACACATCTCATTAACATTTTGTACTCGAATGGAGGTCATCTACACAGAAGACTAGGTCTAGATCCGGATTCTGTAGACTATTTGTTTTATTAATAAGTCAATACACAAAAGCCGATAAAATCTTTCGAACCTGCCATAGATTGAATTTAATTTCTGTTGCTAGCGGCCATCGAGTTCAAATTATATTAGATGTTTGGTAATCTGAGGCTCGAGGTTAAAAATGTCTTGATAAGTCGTCGGATAAGGTCATGTAAGATTGTTCTTCCTAATAGGTATGTATGATAAGTAGTAATAGGTAGTTGGAACAAGTTAATCTAATAACACTCTCTCGGTTTCTCGGCCAGGGGTGAAAAATGTACACAGCATGTTGACTATAGTTAAATTTTTCTTATTCTTATCTACCTAGATATATCTTTATAAAATCTTGTAAGTACTAGGTATAAATAAATTTTGATTTGCATACATCCCTTTGTTGCTAGCTGTACCTACCATGTATTTTAGTTGCAATTTGTAACATAAGTACGGCAAGAAAACCACGTTTGTGGGTGTAATTGTACGATGCAGCCAAATGTTTGCGCGTCGTGTGAAAAATGTACTGCGGTCTATAGCCTGCACCAAATTAAAAACGGGAAATAAAGGCAAATGATGCAGGATGTCCTAGAATTAGGTATTTTGACGAAGTAGCTCGTGGTTCATATTCAGAAACAGAGAAGTCGTTCTGAGATATCATACCTAATTATTACAAAATGGCAGCAGAATTCCGACAAAAATCACAACGACGTTTTTACTAGATTTAATATGAGAATTAGTCCGTATAGAGTCAAGATTTTTTTTTTAAACTCATCAGTGAATCTATTGTTTTTTTTCTGCACGATAAGCAAAGTGAGTCTAAAAAAGATAAAATCAAAATAATAATATAAGAAGACTAGTGGCGCCATGTCGTAATGTTAAATACAATTTATCGGCAGATATCGTCTCAATTTACATAAAATATAGATTTAAAATAATATCTAGCATTTAAATAATATTATTTTGTAACAAGCATGTAGGTAGGTAAAATACCATTGTATGCATCTTTTTTTAAAACATTGCAAATGGTATATTTAAGGCATACAATGTCTCTGATTCTGTTGCTTCATTTTTCTAAACTAATTTGAAATCAGATGTAGAGCTTCTTGCTAAAGAGTTCGTCCGTGGAAGTAGGTACCTATACCACCGTACGTATTATATGATCTGTGCTGTGACTGTACCTATTTCTACCGCCAAACAGTGATGCTAATGCTGTGTTTCGGTTTGAAGGGTATGGGTGTCGGTGCAATTACAGGCACATGAGACTGATGGGCGCAGTGCAATGCATCACAGGGCACGCCCTCAGAACGGGGCAATGCATCGTTATAGGCAGTGGTTACGTCTTAACAGCAGATGGGCCATTGGTTTCTATCATTTAATTGTAAAAAAACACCAAAATTACAGTATTCATCGTTTCAGTACCTACATGTGAAAAGAACGGCAACAATTTTAGTTTTATCAAATTAGGTTAGTTTATAAAAATGTAACAACAGAATCGACACTATTGATACTGAACTTTACTTTATATTTTTATTTTTTGTATGGAGTCTCCGACGAAGTGTCAATTATGTAGTCGTTGGGAACTTTACAATATTTTTATTAGCGATGTCCTGCTCTAGCTCAGTTTACATTTAGAAGCTAGCAACATACATAATACTACTTACCTATCTTGGGGATCAACCAAACAGAAAGAAAAGAAATAGAAAGAAAAAAAGTCGAGTAGCTTTTACTTCAAAATGAGGTTACTCTGAATTCATTCAATATTTAGATCGAATTACTTATGAGTTCGTCGACAAGGTTTAACAAAAAGAGTCTGTAATAAATAAAAAATAAATATCAAGTTTCCTTCACTTTATTTTATTCGATATATTCCATGGTACTCTTCTCGCTAGATTGATTATTTTGGCACAGTATTTGGCATATTTTCACTATGTTATATAATACTGAAATGTTTTGTATGTATTTATGTACAGTTTCTAACTCGATTGCATCTTTGGAAGTCTTGGTAAACTTTTGAACAATATGACTAACGAATAAAGGTAGGTAGTTGCACTCAAGTTACACTGTTCTGTGAAGCAAATAATTCTGAAACACGTTAGATAGGTATCTCTTATCGTTTTAATGCATTAGGAATATTTACAATAATTATTTAAGTTTTCATATCAATATGTTTTAAATTCAAATGTTTCTTATTTTATGAAGATAATAGTTAAAGCCCTGGGTTTGATAAATCAGATAATATTAAAATGATAGTTGCAGTATAGCGAGATTTTTTTTAAAGATGGCGCCTGTCATGATAGTAGGTTGATCATTCATAGTTTTCCTTCCATCATACCCAATGACTGTAAAATAAAATCAGCATGAAGATATTTTATTAACTACACTAATTTCTTAGACATAGACATTCATTTATAAATTACAACCATCATTATTAATAGTAGCTTCTTTAATCCAGGTCTTAATCGTTCTAAATATTTACGCATCAAAACTTGCAACAGTTTTTCTTGAATTAGGCACTATTCTCTTAACCCTATCAATGTAGAAAACAATTCTTTTGATATTAATTTATATTTAATCACTGTTTATATACATCACAAGTATGAACATAGACTGGCAGTGAAAACAATGATATATTACAAGAATTCGGGACTCTACACTAGAATTGCTGTATTGTTACTAAGTAAGAGCTTTATACTTTTGTGTTTATAAGTAGCTTGACGTCTACAAGCTTTTGCTTCGACACTTTTAGACAAATAGTTAATCCAAGCTTGGACAATATTGTACCCTACAATCTTTTGTCTTAGTCCTAACAATTAAAATAGAGGAACTTTTGAAACTATTGTCAAAACCTACCTCAATGCCATCTTCAACTACATATATTCTGGAAGACAATACGAGGAAGAAAGAAAATCCGCGAGTGACATTTCTGTTAAGTTATAGGTATTTTGAATGGTTACATAATAAATTACACATTAATATCGTTTTTCTATATCATAAAAATGTCTTTTGACTCGCAAAAGCATTGTCAACATAATCGAAATGGTTTTTCCACTACCATCATCAAGACCAAGGTCAGATAACTCTTCCTCCATCCCCGGAGAAACGATCAGTAACATGAACAAGAATTGAAACGTTAAAGGCAGAAAAAAATCAGTTCTCCTCACTTACCCTAGAATTATCAATTGAACTAGTTAATTTAGAACTACGTCTACTTATACTCGTATTACTTATCGGATTAATTTATTGCTTTCCATCAATTTGGTCTCTCAAATCCTTGGCGAGTGAGGAATCGTGTAAAAAGATAAACTTGGTGTGCTTTCCGTGTGCTTACCGTCACTAATACGTAACTAGATAGAAAACAAAGCGATTACAGACTATTACAGATCACTACTAGCAGCAACACTACGAATAAAATGTTCTAAAAGGAGTAGACTAGTTCTAGGATCGCCGTTAGTTGACTCGTAAAAGGCCTTCGAATAGAATTCAACCTGAGATCACGTTCTTATACATTAAGTACCAACTATTATTGCATGTTTAGAATTGCACTGTTACCATTACTAATGTTACACAAGTCTTTGGTACACTTTGTAGTATTGTCCTGATATCCGGGACCGGGAGTCCCGCAAGGCAGCCGACTAGGCCCGCTCCTGTTGAGTTTATACACAAACGAGTGCTAGTTGCAACTCGTAAGTGAAGACTCGCGTCTGGCTCAGACGGGCGGCGTCATGTCGCGCTGCAGAGACGTCAGTCACGTGGTGAACACCCACCCGGGGATCGGAGGTCACGCATCCGGGACACCGTGGATATGATGCTGGTAGTTGTGGTTCAGCTTGTTGGCAAACTCGTGCATTATATCCCTGAATATCACCGAGTCGAGGTTCTCTCCGAGAATGTACAGGAGATACCAATCGCCCATCTTGCTTCGTCTGACGATGGTGTCCACGTTGTCTCGTCTCACGAGTCGGAATCGCATGCGCATCATGTAGACCCTCATGCGGGGAGAGAAGATGATGACGATGCGGTAGATGAGAGTGATCAGCGTCAGGGTGCCGAGGATCACGAACCAGAACCAGAGAAAGATGTAGATCTTCTCGTTGACCACGTTCAGGGGCAGGATGCAGAGGGCGTCGTGACGCTCCACCTCGCCTGACGAGCCGAACTTGTTGAATAGTGTACACTTCACCATCCTGAAATCGAAATACATAGTTACAACTACTATACTTATATACTTATACCTACTTTAGGGTACAGTGTGTTTGCAGCGATAACCGCTATAAAAGAAGTAGGTAGTGTTCTTTCTCATCATTACAAGTATACATTATAGTCTATCCCTGGACGTAGCGTAACATTAGATAGACTTTCACATAAAACATCTATCATTTCATTCACAATTTATTTTTTGCTTGTTCCACCGTTTTGTTGTACCTATAAATGTTGGACCTTTTTCATTCACCGATTTCTCACAATCATCACAATATACCGTGGTCTACAATAACTCTACAAATCTCTAACTTTGTACGAAACGCATGCCGGTTTTAGTAAACGGTTCTTAGAGATCATGTTTTTCGAGAGTGCGTGAGTTTCAATGGGATGATGTTTATCATGTTTACCTCGGGAATATGTAGATCATGGGGTCGATCCTGTCTTCCTGGTCGGACTCCATATACGCGATGACGTCCAAACCGAAGGTCATGAACTCGCCGTCGAAGAACCGGTTCATCAGGAACATTTGCCCTGGAAAATATAATAATTTTAGATATTAGAAAAAACCAAAACTAAATGTACTTATTTATTTGAAAGAAAGAATAAAATAAAGAAATAAACTATTTATTTGTCCCACGAAAACTCTAAGTCTACCCCGATTTCCCATCGGGGTAGACGAAAAATCAAGGCTTTTTTACAGTAGTACAAGATATTAGACGGACAGTTTGAACAAGTTAAGACATTCCTAAAAAGCAGCGCCTGCTTTGATTTACAGACGAGGTCGCGGGACGCGCTTGTTTGCATTCAGGACAGGCCTGTCGCAGATGGTCCTCTGATATATCAGTTAGAAAATACCTACCGTCTGGCGGGCCATAGAATAGACTCAAACTGTGAAAAAATGTGACGCACGCATCATAAACGTATCGTAACGGTAGCGTATTTGCAACGTTCTGGCGTTGACGCGCAATAAGAGACGAATACGTTAAGTTTACGTAACGTGCCGGCTGTCATTTGTTCGTATTCATCCCTCTGATTCTAAACGTAAACACAGAATTCAGTGTTATCTTAGTGCAGTCACAAAACGAGTTTATATTCCAAAAGTTAGAAAAAGGATTAAAAAAATATTGGCTCAATAGCAAAGTAAAAAAAAAAATTCGCTTGTCAGTTAGTGCGTCAGGCTGTTAAGATAAAATAGCACGGACTTACGCAGTGGATAAAAAAAAATTGTTCAAACGTTACATATTAGATTTTATCGTAATTTTGACAAAACTGGATATAATCAAGCAAGGGTAGGTTATGTTAACTCGCTAGTTTCCTAGCCCGCGGTATAGGGCCTGCGTGGCCAGCAAATTTTCCTTCGCACTGCTTTTGTTTTTCTTTATTGAAAACCCGTTGCGGAAATATCCACGACAGCATCCCCCGCCCAGAATAATAAGTCTATGTTTTTATGAGGATTTGATCGGTTATTTTATTGACGAAGACATGGGACAGATTGGTCTTAGCTTATAACTGAAAGATGATTATGACACCACAGCGGGGCTAGGACGTGCACGCGAGATGTTTGTCTACTCGTTCTGTATATATGAAAGCATTTTGCACCAGTTTTTGAACTTTTGCATACCTGTGGTAATGCTATCGAGAAAACGCGACTTGAATCTTCAACTTTTAACTTTTCTGCATGACTAATATCTCGCATTATCTCGTCCTTAGAGAGGTACGAATGAGTAAGTAGTGAAAAGTCCTTTTTCTTCTTCTTCTTCTATTAAGTATATGTCTGTCGAAGTCACGGACACAGGCCATAAATAAAAGAAGAAGAATACATCCGTCAAGTCGGCTGGCGTTTGTTTTGATGGCAAAATGGTGGATATGTTTATAATTTCGTAAAAAAGACAAAATAAGCAAACATTCATTCTGGAACCTTATGCTTAGATCTACAGAAATGTTTCTCTAATAAAGATGACGTCAAAATGACGCCAAAAAATAGTTTCTCCAGTGGGTTCTCTCTCAATTACACTAGATTCACATTTTATATTTTGTGTTTTAATTACCCTGTGTATTTCATGTTTGTGCCCGTTTGTGTGTCATAAATAAATGTATTTTCTTTCTTTCTATTTTCTTAGATTCGTTTTTGGGGTTGCAAGTTGTCCGATGTTGCGGTCACTATTTTGTGAATTCATTTTTCTCCACAAAATAAGACTTCCGTCCAACGGAACCCTAAATACGATCATAAAATATTTTTACAGCACAATACGGTTTTATATCTCCGGTACAAGGTGTGTTGACCCGCCCGCGCCCGCGCCCGCACCCGCGCGTCCCTAACTGTGGAACAATTTATGAAATTGTCTGTAGCTATTTCTGTACGCTTTCGTCAATATTTCAGCACAGTGGAGTCGATATCCGATGGAAACGATGAAATGATAAGCTTAGCTTCACGAATGCATGTCGCATGTTTGTAGAACTCTGAAAAATGACCTAATAATACCTTACCTAAGGAAGGGTCTGGGGCAAATTGGATGGAGCCCAGGTCCCACATTTTTTTAAAACTTGCAATGATGAAACTTTGGTTGTAAAGCAGCGGGATTAATTCTTTATTATACATTTTACTTCGAAAAATGCGTCTCTTTCAATTAACTAAATGTATGCAAATCGGGACCTGAAATGCCCGACACCTTTTTGTTTAATATCGGTGCGAAGCCGAGACGGGCCGCTAGTACTCTATAAATACGATAGTCCTCACCTATAACATTGACAAGAGCGAGCCCCTCGCAAAGATAATACCGGTAAGCCCACCAGTTGTGGTAGCGGAGATTCTCCCACAAGTAGTCCAGGATCAGCTTCTTCTTGGTCTTCTTCTCGATCTCCGTGCAGACGCCGACGTCGAGGTCCATCATCAGGGCACGGATCTTGCCGCCTTCCCAGGACTTCCACAGCCATCGGGGGGCGTAGAACAACATCGCCTGGTGACAAAGGAACAGCTCAATTGTTTATTGATAGCTAGTGTAATAATATACCTAGATAATTTATTTATTGAATCTTTAGCAATGTGTCTCTTTCGCAAAACGATCTTAAAGAATCCCATCTCGTTTATAAAATCAAATAGTTGACTGACAGGACTATGACGTACTATTATGTATTCTATGTCCAGGACAAAATATGAGGGCTACGTAATATCATCCATTTTTTTGTATATGCACCTAGGATTATCATGTTGGTCTACCCACACGATTACTCGGTGCTTTTTTAAGAAATTTACCCCGTTATTTTTATCTGTGGTTAAAAAAAACTCATTGCTATCTGTCAAATAAATCCAACATCCAAATCTGCAGTCTGCCGTCCGCCAAATAATTTATGCCTGCCAATAAAATAATCACAACATACACCTTAAATCTAAACAGACTTTTACTTAGCCAAAATTTCAAATCTTGCAACACTATTTAAGACTTCTCAGTTGCTGATCGACAGCCACCCCTATTGCATACGCTATACGATTCAAAACAAATCTGTCTAGATAATCAAAGAGTGGAAGTTAAAATAGAGTCTATTGAGAATATGTAAGGTTTAATTTGGCTTAGAGCTCGCAAATCAGACGTCAATAAATATCTGACTAGACGCAATCGTAAAGAAGGTTTATGTGTACAAACTATTATCGCATCTTTCATCGGGAAAGTAAATGTATATCTGTGAGGGCAATGCAACAGCCGATATGATCTACCAAACGGGACTATAGAGTTTCAAGTGCAGTTTCCGGGAAGGCACTCTCTGTGGACGAGTTCTGCATTAGGTGGGCTGCTGTGTATTTACTTAAACTTGTTTTCTTATAAATAAATACTTAATAATGGAAAAATAAAAAACGTTTACTCTAATTCTGTTACTAGTTAATATGATCTGGTTAAAGGTATATCCACGGGTTAGTCTCATAATCACCCGTGAGACGACCCAGCAGTGCAAGCACCGTTCTTATCGATTGCTTAGTTGTCGATCGCTAAAGTCGATAAACGTATCGAATCGTATCGTTCCATGCGAGTACGGATCTCTTGTCGACAAAAAATCCGTACTCCCAAAAATAAGGTCAGAGTTAATCGAAATCATTCGTTCACTGCTGCCATGATTTACTAGTTTACTGTCAATATCACTGTTAATCACTTTCGTTTGTCAGAATCAAAACATGGTAAACATACACCATTGCCAATTCGTTAAAATTTAACGAATTTGTCTACTGATCGACTAATCGGTAACCTACCCGCAACTGTCGATAAAACCATTTTTAGCGAATTTTGACGATTCTAAATGTCAAATTATGCGATCGACAAGAACGGTACTTACACTGCAGTGGGACAAACGGGAATGAACCAAGCATTTCATACCACTACGGAGTTGGTATGGCAAACGCATCCCTTCCCATCCCAGCCCATCCTCGCCGCTAAAATACTAAGATTTCCTGAAGGTATTCTTCACACTTTAAAAGTAAAAAAAGTTGAAATACTCATCAAACCACCTTTAGCAAGATCTAGGTAATGTAGTGAAAAGCTAGAATAAAATATGCGCAGAATCAATTCACACTTCAGCGCACGGCTCAGCGAGGCGTGAAGATAAGCAACTCTACGTTTTAGAACATTGTAATGGACTCAAGATTTCAAAATCCATACAATTTAGCATTTATTTATAAGCTGAGATAGATTTTAGATTTAAAGATTGAGGTGTTTAACGTACGTAAATTAAAAAAGTAGGAAAAAAGAAGTAGTATTTTATTCAGGTATTACGCACGAGCAAAGTCGTGGGCGGAAGTTAGGCCAACTTATGCATGTCATAGGAATGCTAGTAGCAACTGCTAAAAGGCCTAGTGTGGTGAAAAAGCCAGTGCATTTCAGAGGTTTTTTTTGATCAGACTTAAAGTAATATAAATTAATATTCATTTATTCCAGAAATATCCACTGGTAGGGATACAATTTTTTTAATTTCCAGGAATCCCCACCGGCTGTGCCGTAGCATAATAAGTGGGTTATCTATGGAAGAACTCTACAAAAGGGCTTGTATAAGGTCTACGCCGTAGACAGTCTACGACGTAGACTTACACAGTGCTACGATATAAATGTTGATAAAAAGGAATATTCGTTTACTTTTTAATGAATTTAACTGCAACTTAAATTACGAATGGTAAAACTACACAGCATCGCATGCTTTACAACTGTCATATATTTGTATATGACAGTTTTAAAGTACAGTTTTACAGTTTTTTTTACAGTTTTATTATATTATTTACTGTCATCTTATATTTTATTTTATATAAATATATAAAACTCTTTTAAAGCTGACTGACAATCAACGCACAGCCTGAACTATAAGTCCTAGATATATGGAATTTGGAGGGTAGTATCCTTATTAGGGTAAATTCCTTTCTTAGTACACCCCTACACTAAGAAAGCAAAGCCGTTGGCAACAGCTAGTCATTGCTAAATGCGTTTTGTTTGTTGTCTGCCGTGACTTTGAATACGAGGCCAAAATACGCACATCTTAAGAAATTGAACGCCGCATAAATTGTTGGCCGTCATGAGTACGTATGTAGTTTGACCCTTAGCCGTTAATAGGATGTACGGATCATTGAGTACCCTCCACGGCTGATCGGAGAGAATCCGGGTGCGACCCATTGTTTTATAGCCATAAAAATTGTGTACCTATATTCCTTTAGTTGACCTTTTTGACTATTATGATTTTTGAATACGAAATGTGGGAGTTTCTGTACCTCGAGATAAATATGTACTTAGGCGTACGTTGCTACGAGGTTCATCGTAAGCTGGTTGACAGATATTTTGCTGGAAAGTTTCACACGCGTACGAAGTCGCGGGTATGAGCTAGTACATAATACGCAGCTACTCTAGTGCAATCTAGTACCAATAGTACAAGCTTTGCGTAGTTTGGGACTAGAGGGCGTTGTGTGAAATGTCCACGAATAATTCTTTAAATAATTATATACTTGAAAGGTTTACCGCCCCACTAGTAGTTGCCAACTGTTTCCAACATCGCATTACGACCAGTAAACATTCTTTCATTACTTTGCGACAATTACTGGGATATGCAAATAAAAGTCGTTTGGACTAAAAAGTTTTAGACTGAGAATCTACAACTTTACGTTGTGTTAAAATAGCGGCCGTCATGGTCTTCCTCTTATTTTTTTTAATTAATGCTTTACGCAGAACATAGGCCTTTACATCTATTGAAGATGATTTATACAGCGTCAGGAGGCAACCTATACCTACACTTAACGGGACACTGTAGTGCCTGGGACAATGTTTAGATGGAATAAGCTTGTCCAGCACCTATACCATCCTCTCAGCCAATACGTGCGGAGCTGAGTAATTAATGCTTAATTGTATGGATTGCAACAAAAAAAAACTATTATTGACCCTTTTTCAGCCTAACCATGGATATGTTCAAGAAATTCCCACTAAGAGTTTTTTCCAGAAATCCCCACTGGCTGCGTCATAGCATGTGTTCATAATATTGTTCGGTTGACGATATTTGAATGTCCCTGTCAGAGTTTGACCACGCTAATGCGACCACGAAACAAACGACAGTCGACTTGACGAATGACATGACTTGACTGGTAATATTTCAAATATTTCACTTGACACTGGCAAAATTGTCGAAATGTCGGACAGAGGCCATTATAGGTAGAAGAGAAGAAGAAGAACAAATACCGTACACGTTTCTATGGGTACATGATGGGTACATCATTTCTGCTGTCAATTCGACAACTCTAAAATCGGGATATTCCGATTCGATGGGAAAAAAAAAGTTGACTTAGAATCAAATCATTCGAAAGAAACAATCCTCTCGAATACACAAAGTGATTTCACGATTACCCAGTTGTTATATTTTGTTTCATAATTTTCAATAGTGGCGCCCTCTCTACTGAAACTATGAACTATAAGCACCGTCAAAAAACGACCAGTGTTATTATAAAAATAGAATGCAAAAGAAAATAACTCTTGGACGTGCAAACGAATGCGACTCTTGGGCTTAAAACCGAGTATTTGGCCAAACTAGGACATTCCACGTTTCTAGTAAATTTGAAGAAAATAAAATAGAGTATTCCACATCCGACCGATAAGTACTGTGCGCCTTTGCACATTTACATGGCTGACATCAGAATTATTCATGTCAATATCGCGAGTGGTGCGTAGTGCATGTTTGATATTGTGTATAAAATAAGCAATTTGTTTCCAAAGTTGTCCTCACGCCCTCGTATTTTTGTATACTAGCACGACAATGATTATTTTTGGTGACTGACACTTACTTTTGAGTAGTATTTAAAAATAAAGATAGAATAGGCAGGTAGGTTTTTTATTTTAAGAGCCTAGAGCTATTAGGTGCCTTGTCCTAAAAACCTAGAAAGTAGCTTAGCCACAGCGTTAGCTGCCCTCATAGACCAAAGAAAGCACAATTTAGTTGAAAAAGCCGCGAGTATGCATGTGAGAAGGCCAGCAAGCCGATGCCCTCGCAATATGCACATGCTTCTAGTTAGCATCGAGGAATCGGCAACACGTGCTTTTCCCACACACTCTTAGTGTGTACGTACATAACTTTATTTTTAATATTTAAAACAACATAGGTAGATTCTGTTGTTTGTATTTTCAAACAGCATTATCAAATACCTAACGTTTCCGATGACGACGTCATGGATAGGGCGAAGTGGAGGAAGAATGTAAGGAAAGCTGACTCCACCACCATGTGGCATGTGGCCACCATGTGACCTAGTCGGGAAGAGAGAGAGATTATCAAGAACCTAATAAGTAGATATAGGATGGAAAAGGGGAGCTATTTTCTCAACAAATATAATATGTAGTTGAAGGCACAGTTGAGTGGTGGGCCCAGTGCGATGTCCCACAGGGCATCTTCTAGTGAACGTTAACTTGGACAAATAAGTTTGTCCAAGGACGTATGTTATGAGGTAGTAAAACCAGAGACAACTACAAGGATAGGTAACACCATAGCATCAAGTGTGCCATTTACTTGTACCATACTTTTCATTATAAAAAGAGGTAAAGTTAATGTTTGAGTCAGAGAGCGTTGTGTGAATATTTTTATTACTTACTTAATACTCAAATACGCCATAAATACGTAAGACCAATTTGAATAAAATATATGCAATTTCTGTCATCGGATAAAAGGCAAGCGCAGCGGCGGGCTTGTGTTAGTAATATGCGTTTCAAAACAGCATTGAATCGGTGTCGAGCCCACCGTGTTTGGGCATCCATCACGCGTTGTCGCGCCACCACACTGCCTATGACACATTGATTTATGCAATGCTGTGTCTTTCAAATGAAAACACTACTCTTATGTACACACGGCTACACGTGATTAGACATCTAACATATTATTATATATAGATAGATAAGTATTAGTTCAAAGTTCGAACAGTCTACGTAGATCTGTCACCGTGTGTACACTTCTCATCAAAAAATCGAGCTAACTAAAAAACTAACTCTAAGTACGTATCGCGATATCAACTCTTAGCATAGCTGAACTTTTCAGGTGCCTCCAGTGCCCTTGCAAAGTGAACATTCTACAATTGCTCAAGTAGAATAGAAAACGAATGAAAAAGTTCTATATTTTATATTTTTTTTACGTTTTCTATGGCCATCTATTGTCAAACCACTGTTGAAACCTTCGACGAATTTAAACACTTTGAATATATAGCGATGCATACTTTTCTTGGCCTTAGGTAAATCTATATTGTGTTTCCAACTACAAAACAAAGTTGCAAACAAATGCTAGCCACAACTTGTCCACTTCCTGTTCCCATCACACCAGCCACAATTTGACTTTATTATTCCGACTTCCGGTCATAATCACGAATTATTAACAACGGAATAACTTTACTATGCTTTAGGGAAACTTTGTCAAAGCCATTTGTCAAAACATTAGCCAGTGCAGTATTTTGGCGCCAATTTCGTGTTTTGGCACTACACCTACAAGTGTAATCGATTGCTAATTACCGACCTAATTTACTAGTTTTATTACATTGTTTGTTCAAATACAAATTAATGATTTACTTGGTGGAATTAATCTTTCACGCTTAATATTATAATGTGCCTACTTATGAATGTGCCATACCGATATAGAAATACAAAAATGTATACAAACTTTGTACACCTTTAAGGTGAGAAGTAGAAGTTTTTCGGGATAAAAAGTAGAATATTTGTTAATCCAGATTACAAACTATACAATATTCTAAGATGAACTAGTAAGTTGCAGCGTGATTGATACACAAAACATCTGAACTTTTCACACTTATTATGTTGGAAGAATAGTTAGGATACCTCTTTGGTCACTAGGTTATTTTAGTACACGGAGAAGGTATACCAAAAGAGCCTAATGCTGAAATACAGAGCAATAGGTTCAAGAACATTTAATGTGCGTGTATATCGCGTAGGTACTTATATCCATTTCTGAGTATTGATGCTGCAAATAAACTGCGGGCAATCGAAGTATCGTAAATAACCAGAAATGAATTTTCATTGCACATATAAAACTATACAGCAACCGTTTTACACATAAATGGCTGTAAAATAATCATTTCCGGAGTTCATCTCTTTATTTACAGGGTGGTCAAAGAGGAGTAAAATTGTTTTAAAAAAAATAGCGCTTTCGTATCATGTGTTCCAGTTTTAAAGGTGAAATATCCAGGCACGTGAGATGAAACACCTTTTATATATTACTCAAAGAATATTTAATACGTAGTTCCTACGTAAGAAGAAGCGGCACTTCCATTCTACCAAAATTACACACTGAAAATCTCGTTTTGTATGAAACGCTAGTTCAAATTTTGATCTCCGTTTCATACATTGTTAGTTTTTTGAAAGCACGAGTCTAGTTCGAGGGTTTCGCCGGGCTGATATTGCTGTTTTTTTTTTTTTACGTTGTGTGGCAAGCAAATCATCAATCATCAATATATGTAAAACTCTTTTGAAGCTGACAGAGAATCAACGCACAGCCTAAACTATAAGTCCTAGAGGTATGAAATTTGGAGGGTAGTATCCTTATATAGTGTAAGGGTGAACTAAGAAAGGAATTTTGAAAAGTCACACTCTAAAGGGTCTAGAACGCGAGCAACGCCGCGGGCGACGGCTAGTAGTTTATAATCTTAGTTCACTAAAGTTGTAAACTAAGAATTGACACCCGGTTTACATTCAAAAGTGGAGTCGATCTCAGAAGATAATATTATTATTATCGCTTCAATAATAGCAGTAAGTTTATAGGTGGTTTAGTTGATTGTTTATACCTAAACTTTAGTGAGTCCTTGATACTAATTTACTTTCAAGGTTCTCCATCATCATTAGCATAAAGAAGTTCATTGCTGGCTATTGCTCCTCCATAGTTTTCTGCCAACTTTGCCCAAGTTATATTAAATCTTATATTATTGTACAACCGTGTGGGGAGTGATTGTAGAATTTGACACATGTATTCAACAACTATTTGTGTACCTACCCACAAAGTCTAAATAATACATATTTTGATTTATATTGTATCTAATAAAGTACTTACCTACAGTTATTATTTAAGTTTTGTATTAATAAATTATTCTTATTCTCTTGTATATTCATTCTACAACGACACTCGAGTGGAGACTACGTTTAGGCAAGTATAGACGCCCTCTGGCAAGGTGGGATGACGATCTGCCAAATGTAGCGCTTAACACTGAATGAGAAGAGCCGAAGACTCGGCTCAATGACGCGTCTTGGGAGAGACCCACGTCCAGCAGTGGACCTATAGATATTGATGATGGTGATGATTCTACAAGTGCGTTAGAATTCTAGTTAATAGAATCCAAACCTCAAATAGATTGATAGATATTCTTTATTTTACACCACTTAGTGTTAGGAGGTAGGTACAATGGGCGGCCTTATTGCTAAAAGCAATCTAAGGAAATTGTTATTATTGTACTTTTGCATGGAATCAAATAAAACGCGCAGTTCTATCAAATCACATCAATTCCGGGGCTATAACTCAGTTCGTAAATGCAAGTGACAAGTGAGCGTTTAATTCAATCGAAGCCTGAAAATCTACGATGAGTTTTATATTTCAAAAGCAGAGTTTTAATAAAATATTTACGATGGAAATTATGAATGAGGTCTTTCCATTAATTTCCTTTTTGCATGCAGTTGAGTTTGAGCATCTTCAATTTATTGTTCTTTTTAATTTGACCGTGTTGTAAACAGGTCGATATCAATATTGTAAAATTTTCAAAAGCAAACCAAGAAGTTGAAGTTGAATTTCAACATTCTGATTCGAGTTCTGTCATTTTTAGAAGCAACATTAGCACTTTTATTTTCATAGTTTTTCTTGTAATTGTGTTCGGTGGAGTTTTAACCAATAATACTTGAGTTCGTAACATAAAGTGTGAGCTATTGTAATAAATGTGTGTAATGTGGTTCTTCTTCTTCTTCTATATGGCCATAAATAAAAGAAGAAGAAGAAACTAATTTGTATTATGAACAAAAAAAAACTAAAAATCACTATGTTTAAGTTGAACACATGAATAGTTTACACATGAATAGTAAATTACCAGTAAATGAACGTCACCTCGACCGTTTTCGCCGTATTGTTTTTGTACGAATTCTAACAAATGCGCCTCATAATTACACCGTAATATTCCTACACCAAGCCATAACATTACATGTTCATACCCCGATCCTAAAAGCCCGTTCCCACTGGACTGTCCTAATCTCACCTAGTGCTTATACATTATTAGCGGAAGCTTACCTTACGGCGTTAGTCTATAACGCACTCGACTTTGTTCGTGTGAGGTTACAATAACCACTGCTTCCCAAAATGTAACAGCCGGTTAAACTTGACCAGACTCTGCTTGCTTTTATTGAAGTGAAACTTCTAATGCGACTTTCAACAAGGTTGCGTTAAACGTTAAACGCTCCTGGGGAGGGGGAGTAGTAAGAGACAGAGCGAGAGTGAATGCGTGGCACTCGAAGTTTCACTTCTTCCGCGCGGAGGGACTCCACGCACAATTTTTTTTTTTTTGCCATATGGCTAGTCAAGGATCAATAGTACAAGTTCAATAGTCAATAGTAGTAGTTTGGGACAATAGGGCGTTGTGGAAAATGACCAGGAAAATTTATTATATTTATGTATATAGATCTCGTGTCGTTAGCAGTGTGAATACAGCCATTTTCATGATTGTACTTGATCAGTCAACCAGTAGCACTATGGTTTTATATAGGTATATAGATAGTAACGTTGGCTTCCGAGCCTTCCGACGCATCAAAAACGTTTTATTACTTCAGATATTAAAACACTTGACGGGTGGTCGAAAGATCAGCCCCACATTTTGTGTAAAATTATCTTAGTGTATTTACCTACGCAATTTACTATTATTTTTAGGCTGAAATCTGATATTGTTTATAGGGTCATATATGTCAGGGGCCACTTTTTACCCGTGCCCTTATGAGCTGGATGTTAGTACGGGAGCACCGATGATCTAGTGGTAGGACCCCACCTTTCGTCTAATTAATTACTTAAATTAATCGTTGCTGAAATACAATATCGCTGAAATGCACTCACATAGTAATGAAATGTGTAAATGAATTTGATTATTTCTGCATGGAGATGAGTAATCCTTTTCGTATACCTACTTCTTCTTCTCTTCAATAATGGCCTGTGTCCGTCATTTCGACAGACAATTTTGCCAATGTCAAGTGTTAAAATTGTAATAAATAAATCAAGTCAAGTCATTTGTCAAGTCGGCTGTCGTTTGTTTTGAAAAGAAAATGGTGGATTTTCTCTTCAAAACCTAACACGAATTTTCACATTCAGAAAAACCACTTTACACACATTTATTCCAATGGCTCACACTTTATGTTAACCTAAGTATTACACCTAAGTATTATTGGTTAAAATTCCACCAAAATTAAACAACAATACTCACAATAACACAAGAAAAACTATTAAAATAAAAGTGCTATGTGTCGTTTCAAAAAATGACAAAACTCGTGTCCTACCTACTTCTTCTATTTATTGCCTCTGTCCATCATTTTGACAAATAATTTTGCCAATGCCAAGTGAATTATTTGAAATAATATTAGTCAAGTCGAATCGGCTGTTGTTTGTAGTGATGTGTATCACTGTGATTGACACAATATTCTATTGAATTTGATAACATTGACGTTATACTGACAGTAGAATAGAGGTTCTCGCATGGAAACTCGAACCGTTGTGTTTTTAGTTTAGCTTCTACCTACGATGTTTGTTAGGCACCTATAGACCCAATTAAGCAATGGATTGCCAGTTGGTAACAGAAGTTTACCAACGAACCATTCGTAGATAGTGAATGTGGAGCAGATTCAGCCGCGGATTTCGTTTTATTTCACTCTGACAGTAGCGAAATAAAAGTTATTGATAGTAAGACAGATTATTAAAACAGATTGCAGTTTTAGGGGGAATCCAGACGTTTTAAAGAAAGTGAATTTATGAGGAATTTATGATTGTCGTAAAGTTAAGTTCAATGGTGAATCATCAGTCAGTTTTTATTCGCAGACATTATTTTAGTATGTCCGTAGATGGATACTGCCACATAAAAGAGCAACTTTACAACATCTACACATTTTAATAATCAGACCTTTGCATCTCACGATATCTCTATGACAACAAAAATATAAACGGGAACCAGGGCTATACAATCAAAAGGAAGAAGAAGAACGTATGATCAAGAGCTACATTCTACAGATCCATATACGGTACATTCTCCTTTACTACTAGTTTTATAAGTACATATAATTAAAATAGTTTTTATTCTCAGTAGCTTTTACTGCCGAGAATATTCTATAGCACATCTTTCTTTTCTATCGAAGAGTTCACATACCATGAACGCAAGACGTGCTAGCGCATAATAACGCCATGGTCTCTTGGTCAAGGGTCTTCACCACGAGGGCTCCTAGGCTTAAAACTAGCCATACCCGACAGCAACGAAGCAAAGGAGGGTAATGAGATTTTCAGTAAGTTAGAAGAGCCTTCATAATCGATTCTCTTTTTGGCTGAGTAAATGAGTGTTATTCTTTTAGTAAGACGATTCTAATGCCTAATTAAGATTGTGTGTGTAAAAGTTCAGACGTGCCTTTGACTACACCCGAGAGGTCCTCTGTCGGTGGTATGAGTGCCAGGAGATTGAAGGAATGTCACCGTGACAGGGGATTACGCAGTCTTGAGTATTCTGTGGTCGTGAGGTAATTGTTGATAGTGTTGACCTAATAGACGCATAGCAGTAATCCTTCTGCTAATAAAAATTAATGGAAATGAAAATAAAATTGAGTGTCTCTACCTATCCAGGTAGAGACACTCAATTTTTATTTTCATCACAAATCACATTGCTTAATGCTTATATTATTTGTTGTTTGATATTTGGAAAGTTGGTTGGTACCTAATGCCTCAAAAAATAATTAGAACAACTTCACGTAAACCCGTAAAGCACACTAATGAGAACGTCAAAGATCTTTCGTAATGTTGTGGGTTGGGTTATCAACATTAACAGAGAACTTCCAAATGTTCTTTCAATTCAATTTCTTCCAGTTCCCAGCATTAAGAACCGCATAAAAACTGGGTGAAAGCTACTATTTACCAGCTAAATGAGCTGCAAATGAGGTCGGGACTGTAACGCCGCAGACAACAGTCCCGATGCTAATCACTCGATATTAGAGTCCCAAGCTACTAAAGATTACTGCCTTCGTTGTGTATTTTTATTCGGATGATCGTTTTAAGCCGCGGTCTCGAAGCGGCGATGCTGCGACACTGCTGCATTAGTAACGATTCTGCAGTGTTTAAATCGATGATTTTACGGTCGCTAATAAATAGAAAACTAAATCAAAATTTATAGAAATGTCTTCTTCTTTTCTTCGTTAATGGCCTCTGTCCGTCATTTCGACAGACAATTTTGCCAATGTCAAGTGATATAATTGTAATAAATAAGTCAAGTCAAGTCATTTGTCAAGTCGGCTGTCGTTTGTTTTGAAAAGAAAATGGTGGATTTTCTCTTCAAAACCTAACACGAATTTTCACATTCAGAGAAACCACTTTACACACATTTATTCCAATGGCTCACACTTTATGTTACGACCTAAGTATTATTGGTTAAAATTCCACCAAAATTAAACAACAATACTCACAATAACACAAGAAAAACTATTAAAATAAAAGTGCTATGTGTCGTTTCAAAAAATGTCAAAACTCGTGTCCCCTACTTGACTTCACTAATATTATTGTCACTTCACGACAGGCAAAGCTGTACGTCGAAATGACGGACAGGGGCCAATAATAAAAGAAGAAGACGAAGAAAATTATCTGTCGATATGACAGACAAAGCCCTAAATGAAAGAAAAGAAGAAGAAAATACTAGTTCCAAAACAATGATAGATCACGTGACGTTTCTCTACATTTTTGGCGTGTTCTATTCTCTATTTCTAGCGATCGTAATATCAACTTGGCTAGGTACCGGCGAGATAACTTTAAATTTTCTCACGCACACGTAAAAATAAGCGTATTTCCAAAGTATTATCATAGACGCGTTATATTTGGACGTGTCTCTGACCCCTACCCCTTTCCATATTCTTCGAGCGTGTACCTTTTCGCTGTTTTATTTAATCTTTGCTATGCTGGAACGTACATCTACGCAAGACAATAGATTTCCTATTGTGTCTGGAATTCAGTTACATAAAAGATCATTGCATGCAGAAGGTTAATTTAAAAAGTCGCGCGTTTGAAGCGGCACCTATCGGTCGTTACACCGCGTTTATTTGCATAGATTAACCATACTCCCGAGGTCCTCAACAAAAACAATGCTCGCTGCCAGCATTTGCATCCCTTACAACTATAAAAAGAAAATAAAGAGCTTTCCCGCCAATTTGAAAGATGTTAAGCTTTTTAAGAGACGTTTTCGGTAGTTTTGTTTGTTTATTTTATTCTTTCGTAATACGATTTGTATGTGTGTGTTTTGTATAACTTTTTTACAAGTTATACAGCCCACTTTATTCTTCTTCTATCATCGTAGATAACAACATTGTCATTTTTACCGAATAAACTATTAAGAAACCTATATTTTATTTAGCAAAGACTTACGTAGTTCGCTAAAATAAATGTGTACAAAATATGAACCTTCTTACTGCTATAAAAACCTTCTTACTTACAAACGGCACACAATTCGACAAAAAATTTTCTATCGAAGTTAGGTTAGGATTACATAGAATTAGGATATCATTTAACTAGTAAGAACACGCCTATATACGTTGTCGTTTGACAAAAACAACTTTAGTAATCTTTTGATGAGATTCACCGCCATCTTGCAATTTTTAAAACAATCTTTGCATCGCTTATCGGCCGGTCCGCCGCCGCCTGCCGAAACTGATGGAATATAAATTGAAATTTACTACAACGCTCTTAAATGACACTCAAACAGTACCTACTTATTTAAACCTGGGCCAATGGTTTAAAAATCTTTACTTGGGAGCCATCATCATCATTATCACCTATCGAATTTCTTCATTCTACGATTGCTAGAGAATAAAAACTAATCAAAGTGTATGGGATTTACATGATCACCGTGACATCTTATTTGGGTAAAAAGAGACATATCCGACGTGATTTTTATGTAAATAATAATAAAATTAATTCAGGCAACCCATGTTCATAAAATACAAGGCCTACAAAGGTTTAAAAACTATGAAAGTTATAGATAATTATTGTAGATAGGTACGCTAGGTACATTACACTAAATATTATCAGTTGGTAGGTACCATATCAATTTGATAAAAAGAAACATTTGTAGGAACACTCTGACCCTAGGAATATCCGCTGTTTTCTCATGGACCCACTAATTTGACCCACTGGTGGGACCACGACCTGTGTGTATTTATATCTATACTATAAAAAACATTGTAATCTCCTATCCTAGCCTAGCGATTGTAGAATACCAAGACCCTCTTTTTGTAAAACTGAACTTTTAAATGTGTATCTGGATTTGAGAGTCATTTTTTATCGCGTGATAAACGATTAAAGTTAACGCCTAATGCAGGCGAGATCGTAAAGCATACTTCCGGCGAAGAGTACTACCTACTTCCGGTAAAAGTTCACGTACTCTTAGTAGTTCCGGGCTACGACGCTTGCACTGAAATTTTGATGGCCATCAATGATTCAGAAGTTCACGAGGGAGAAGTCAGTTATGTAGCGATCACACAGGCTGACCAAGAATTAACTAGTGACAAGAAAAGCTGTGGATTCTGTCAATAAATGAAATCAGACCATTTCAGGCACGGTGGGCATTCCTTTAGAACTTTCACTGCTGTTACTGCGAAACTCTAGCGGTTGGCGTAGTAGTCATTACTCTAACTTTGAATGTAACAACAACCGGTTTGAAGGGTAAGGGCGCCGGTGTAATTACAGGCACATGAGACTTCAAGATCTTTACGTCTCAGAGTGACGGACGCAGTGCTTTGCTTTACAGGGCACGTCCTCATTGGACTTGCTCTGTGAGGTAATGCATTGTTATAGGTAGAAGTTACTACTTAACATCAGGTGAGCTATCAGCTTGTTCCATTACATGTACCATAAAAAAAAAAATAAAAAAAAAATATTGAAGCAGATGGTTCACACATTATAAGTCAAGTTTCATTTCATTTCAAACCATGACGTAAACTTTCAAAACTTTCTGGGTCATAGATACAAACATGATTTTACTATAGTGCAATATTTCAAAGATTTGTCATCCAAACAAACACCAACTAAGCCCCACTTATAATTTCTCTCGAGTAGTTAATGCTATAATCTTACTGACTCATTGAATACTCAACAAGCTAATTTAGTTCTTATCTTGAAGACTGAAAGGTTTAAGATTGGGGCTGGTAAGATTTTGGCAAACTAACCTCTTTTCATTCACGCGTCTAACTAGGTGATAATGGGAGGATTTTTTATACTTCACCCGTTATATAACGTGACGATGCTAATGTGATTAAGGCCACTTATGCCCGTAGTCTGAGTTTTGTTATGTTGATTTGCGACAAGCGAGAATCGAAAATTTGTTTTCACATTTTACCCTAATTTGAATATGTTAGATGTTGGCGCATTTTTATGTGTACTTTCGGTCCCACTGTGCGAAGCAGCTAGGGCTCTTTTTACACTAGTGTATGACATTGTTGAGTAGTAGATAGTAATTCTATTGTAAGCTATATAACAAGGCTGACATAGACGCTAAGCGACTCAAAGTCCTTCCAAAATATAAGAATAAAAACAAATAAAAAAAACCATTTTACCTTTAAAACAAACGAAAGCCGACTTGACGAATGACTCTACTTAACTAAATATTATTTCAAATAATTCACTTGACACTGGCAGAATTATGTGTCGCAATGACGGAAGAAGAGAAGAAGAAGAAGTTGAAGTTAAAATGACAGGAGATTATGAATATACGAAGCCGGGGCAGGACACGAGTTTTGACATTTTTTGAAATGACACATAGCACTTTTATTTTAATAGTTTTTCTTGTGTTATTGTGAGTATTGTTGTTTAATTTTGGTGGAATTTTAACCAATAATACTTAGGTCGTAACATAAAGTGTGAGTGTGTAAAGTGGTTTCTCTGAATGTGAAAAGTCGTTTCGTTGACCAACGACAGCCGACTTGACGAATGCTTGACTTGACCTAAACATACAAATTCATCACTTGACACTGGCAAAATTGTCTGTCGAAATGACGGACACAGGCCATATAGGGTAAAGAAGAAGAAGAAGTTAAAATGAACGGAGATTATGAATATACGAAGCCGGGGCTGGGTCAACTAGTTCCCCATAAATTCAAATAGGTAAATTGCTGGCTCGTTGGACGAGTAACTGAATGAAAATGAACATTCGTGTTCACTGTTCCTGTTAGCATAAATCCGCCGTAGATAACTCTAATCGCCAAACATTCAGAGTTCTTGATAGATTAAGTGCTTTTGTACCTTTTCACATACACACGGCGTCAGGAACTATGTAGTTCGATGATCATGGAAACATATTTCGCAGAAGAAATAGAACCTCTTTTGAATTTCAGTCAAAGTCATCAGCATCTCGAATCAACCGACTGCTGGGTAATGGATTCTGTTGTTAGCAAAGTCGATACAAAGACGAGGTGACAGCCATTTTTGACGTAAGCGCTTCAATATTTTGAAAGCTGTCAAGTGTTTCCTGGCCATAAAAATTATTCCAAACAATTGTAATACTTTTACCGACTAGTTAGATTGCCTTTTAACTGTAGGTAGTGAGTTAATAGAAGCAAATAATAAATCTAAACACGACACAGCTAGCTACCTGCACTATTACTAGCGGGTTAATAAACAAACAGAGTTTAGTTACGCTTGCGCGTGCGCACCTTGATGTTGTGACAAGGCTTTTAATGTGCTTTTATTGGAGTTAAATCAATTTTGATGTTATTTTTAGCAATAACAGCATCAGGGTAGTAAAAATAATGTGATTTACTTAGATAAAATGTCTAAAGTTCCTGTGTAGGATATATAATATGGATAGGCATCTATTTCGTAGTGCATTGGTCAATATTATTTGAGTAGTAAAACTCTCTGTTAAACAAAATACCATAAATCTAGGACTCACCTGAAAAAATAGGCAAAAGCACACCCATTGATAGTATTTGTAGATCTTCCGATCGCTCATATCTTCCTTCCCCCCCTTCTCTCGGCTGTTCCCGATCCCAGGGTACGGCACCTCCACCCCAACCTTCTTGTTGAAGAAACTCTTGAGGGTGTACGTGGAATGGATCCAGCAGTAGGTGTTGAGCACGTCTTCGGGAATGTCCTTGGTGTGGATGCAGTCTATCGGGTTCCCCACGTATTGCCGGGTGGTAACGATCAGGCTGAAGGATATCAGCAGGATCACCGTTATAGAGTAGTGCAGTCTGAATACCGGCGAGTCGATGTGAACATAGTTAACCTTGATAAGATTCTTTAACCCGCGGAACACGTCTAACATCTTAACCGCTTAACCTTATTGTCTGTCGAGTTCGTTCTCACTAACATTATTTATGTAACTATAATGTCTTCTAAGCACCAATTTATTAGTTTCACTAGGTTCGTAAGGCACTCGTTCGGCGGTGGTCTCTCCCTCACATCCCAAACTCAAGTTGGGCTAATTTTTTTGGTATTTTTATGAATTTTAGTAGCGAGAGAGCTTGTGTCATGTTTTCTTCGTTTCATTGTTGCGCGTTCATCTGCCGGCGTCCATCGTGGCGTGTAGTCGTCGAGTCTAGTCAATATTAAAGACGTAGCGTAAACTATTTAGAATTAATCTTCTGAGAAATAACGTAAACTAGATTAGCAGGTCAGTGTTGTGTTGCGCGATTTACGAGTTCACATTGCGCGGCTGATACCGGATCACCTTGTTCGATAGTCGAGCAATTGCCAAAAAACCTATTCAAAATACATTTGATTACGAAAAAAAATCAACTTCTGAATGGTTTGAGATACTAAACCTATGTCATATAGGTGAATTATTATTATCAAACATAACTTTTATTAGATAGGAACTATTTTATAATAATAAATGCTCATTTTTAAACACCACTTCATTTTTAAAGATTTAAAAATAAGAGCGCTTTACACCTTTACTGAAAAATATCGGCGTGTTACCACCACGCCGACGTCGACGTACCTAACAAAATTCCGCGTGTAAAAGTGGTTTTATGTTCTGCCTCACAAAGCTCTCCATCATGCAAGGCCACTCCGTCACCACTTCTCCGGTAAATTACAGAACTAGGCCTTGTACGATGATTCATTCATAAAGAACAAAGCCCAATATAATTTTCGAAGAAGCTCTTTCGACTTGTAAATATTTTCTGTAACATCTGACGCTGTCACAATAACTAATCATTATGACTGCTGGTGGAAATACACCTGACGTTATTCTACAGGCGAAATTGAGTTTTATTCCTTTGTGATAAGAACTACGCACTCGTTGAGAACTCTTTTTTGCTCTAGGAAACATTTAAGCGAGAGTGTATTGTTTTTAAAAATAAATGATAGATATGAATAAATTAAACTCAGCCTTGTCTTACAAGGGATATTGTGGAAATGTTAAAATAATCACATCATTATTTTTAATATGTACCTATCGTTCCGTTCATTTTCACGAAAATACATATGCGACGAAAAATTATGAACACTACAAATATTGTAAACTGAACAATTCTGACTAATACTTTAATCTAGTAAGCAAATATTTTTTTTAATTGGTTTCATTATTTTAATAGTCATTTTGAAAATCTTCTTACAAATGTAAATGACACATTGTACATAACTGAATGTATCCAAATGTCAGTAATGTTAGTTTTAAACACATGCCTAATGTCACTTGCCAAACTGCCGTCAAACATTTGAGAGGACTGTCAAAATCTAGGTATCCTATTGACAGTGATTGACAGCTCAGTTGTATCGACGAAACACAAACACTCAAAATGGATTCCGACGAAAGAACAGAGGCGACCACTTAGGCCTCTTACCACATCAAAGGAGAACATCAGACGTGAGTGTATCCATTGATTTGAAAGGAAACCAACGTGGGATAATGCATTTTGTACGAAAAAAGAATACTTAGAAGAAAAAAAAAATTTAAGCCACTCTAAAATATTTTAGGAATGGTTGGTTTGTAAGAATCATAATGATACTAATTTTATCCAAATAAATAACAAAATTTGAATTGTGTAGTTGGGTTTTTACATGAAAAAATACTTATAGGCACAAATCATATAATACTGCTATAGGTAAGGTATACATCTGCTGAAAATTTGTTTGATATTACAAACTTCAATAAAAAACTAAATCACTTCTAATAAAATACTTTACTGCTGAATTCGCGAAACTGTTTATCGATAACTAATAAAACGGTATTAGCTTAGCTGTCAAATTTACGGCGGGCAACGTCATTTGTCAAATTTAAGTGGTCAAAGGAGGCAGGAAAGCATGCGTTCTTCTGTAACGACGCGAATAATTTACGACTGCCTCTTCAAAGAAGCCCTCTCGAGAAAATTTATATTTTTTAATTTCCTCGCTGTCATATTTTATAGTGCACCGTTAATTTTGGCTAATCGGCTTTTGGGTCAAGGACGCTTGACGTTGTCGTGGATTTTAGAATTTAGTGTTTTAGAAATTGTGTAGTAGGTAGTGGCTTTGCCAAAACGCAAGGCGTTTCACAGTTCATAGCTAAAATTAAATTTATGCTTTCATTTAAACCAGCTAGCAGTTAGACATATCCCTTATTAATAAAAAAAAAAAATTATATCTACAAAATATGCCTTCAGTAAATAAATAATGGCACTTTTGATTTAAGATAAGTAAAGTACTCGGATCTATGGGTAATTTAGATTATTTAAATGAACCGATTTCAATATGGTCACTTAAATAAAACAAATGAGCTACATAATACAATGATAAAAATAATAATGATAATAAAATGTAACAGTAAAGTAAAATTATAAAAGCGCTCTGTGCAGTATTTATCATTGTGTCTGACGCAAATCTTTCATAAACTATCGTATAAATAAAATAATGTCGCAATTAAATGTCTCATGGTCATCTAATCACCTGAAGATGACGTCAGCGTGATGATAATGATGACAATAAATCGAAATTATTATCCGAGATGATCGTTTCACCATCTGCTGCTCATATTGTTTGTCGTACGGAAGGGACTTGGATGACATAATTATTTGTTTGTAGAAGTAAACGCACAAATTGTGATGGTTGGCAACAGTGATCTTTTGACGTGTGTCAAATTTAAAATCATTGTTTGGTAATGATTTTATCATTCTTTCAATATAATGATTGCTTGTTTGACTTTCGCAGATCATCCTCCAGTTACACCATGGAGGTTGCTTTGAATTTAAATTGTTGTGGCAAATCTGTGTTCTCTGCAAAGATTACCTCCTTACTACCAAGGTGACATTCCAAAGTCGCTACACAATCAAAAATTACAGAAAATGTCTAGGAAGAGTCAAGTAACTTTTTTTCAATATTTAGGTAATGTAATTTTATACATTTTAATTGATTTTCTATTTTGTAGAGTGATTGTTAAAAGTCAACTTTGCTTCCATTCAGTCATTCATTTACCTAGTCCATTCGGTGTATTTTGACTTTCAGTAGCAGTAAAATATTTGTTTAGATTCTTGTTTTAATTTTAACGCGTATTACATTTACAACACTTCGTTTCAAAAATTTGGTAAAAGACCGCTGCGTGTACTTTGCAGTCCTTGGCGACCCAACTCGCTCTTGACCGGTTGAATGATCACTTCAAATAATGACGTAATTGAATGAGGCCTGAATGTAGAACGCCATCTTCTTTTACATTTTGTAAATAATTTACACGTCATAACAAAGACATTTTGCCTTGAAAACAAACGACAGCCAACTTGACTAATATTATTTCAAATATTATCTCACTTGAAGTGTCAAGTCAGATCAAGAAGAAGGGACCACTCAGATCAAGCTTGCCCACTGGCAAGCTTGATTTGAGTGGTCCCTCTATCCAGACGGAGATTGAAATTGTCTGTCGAAATGACGGACGGAGGCTATAAATAGAAGAAGAAGAATACTTGACACTGGCGAAATTGTCTATCGAAATGACGGACAGAGGCCACAACAAGTTGCAAAAGCCATAAATCAAGAATGTGAAGTTCGGACAGAGACCATCTATACAGAAGAAGAGGATTCTAAAATGTCAACTTAGGGTAGACAGATCGTATAATTTGTAGATTCTTACCAAAATATTTGGTGACACGAGTTTTAATTATAAATAATATTTACGATGCTAACCAGTACGCGTACTCATCGGTATCATCGTGAATGAATATTTTCGTATAATTGTCCGCAGTCCGTGCCAACGGGCGCTGATGAGACAGCATGAGAAGTGGCTGCAGTGCTCAATTGTTTTGGTTTGATGTTTGTTTGTTTTTTTGTTATTTATGTCGTCTGGTATTAATCGGGATGCTGATTAGCACGCTATCCTATAGTATAGTTAGTACCGGTCATACTTTAAGTCTTGTATTCTAATTTACTGCTCAAGCCTGATCCGGACTCAAGCTTAGACTTTTGTATGAGAATCCCTACTCAAATCTATGCTTATGCTTAGTAACAATTTATTGACAAAAATATGAGCTTGAGAAACGAAATTTTACATCAAAATTAGTAAAACCGTAAAACCAATTGCATAGGTCTCTATAAGGCAGCTTATATCAACTTTCCACAATTCACAATTTTTCGTACTTCCTAGTATTATAAATTGATGTATGTGAGATATTCAAACTCTCTTTGCTCAAGTCTAATAATAGCAGGCTGAGGTACCTATATTGAGGTTACGTAAAATTTCTGGTTAAACGAAAAGTTCAAAACTATTATAATTACAATTCTAACATCTACCGTATCTGAACAACGGAACCACGTGGTGAAGTTTTAATTGAAACGCGGAAAACGTTATTTGGAAATACCTACTTTTATATACCTACAGTAGGCTGAGAAATAACCGGGTACGAAGGATGGGTTTGATTCCCGCGGTAGGACAAGAATTTGCATGTTATGTCAGTATTTGTACAGGGTATGGGTATCACACGCGCAGTTTAGTTTTTTAAGAAAAATGATGATGATGATGGCCTACGTCAGCGGAACTGATATAACGTAGGGTCCTACGTTATATCAGTGTTGGACATATCTGTTATACTAAAAACTGTGAAATAAGAGAGGCTCAAATTCAGCATTTGCAGGCAGGGTAGGTGGTCACATTGTGTTAGGTGAAAGAACTGAAGAACACATTCAAACAAACAGTAAAGAGGCTTTAACCAGCCGCCAAGGTCTTAGGACACGGCTTACGCCATGGTGTATGGTGTCGACACCATGTTAATATTGTAATGCTAAGCATCTTGTCGCGAGTAATTCCTTGTCGGAGCCCGTAGTAGTGCGTCTCGACTACACTATGAGTATTAAACTGTAATCGTATAAAAACTACTCAAGACGAGGGATTTCCACCTTCCTAGGCTTTTCAACGTTCCATTGAAATAGGGTTTTCATTATAAGCTGCTCTATCTGCTGCTAGTTTTAACTTGCGATATGTCAATTTATTTTTCATGTTAATCTTCTGATACCATCAGAATTTGACAAACTGCAATAAAAATAAGTTTACAGGTAACTGAACTATCTTGACAGGCGTCATGGCTCAGTCGGTAGTAGCTCTGCCTTCCGTGCTGTGGGTCGTGGGTTCGATCCCCACCGAGAACAAACATTTGTGTGTTGTAAAAACATAGATGTTTGTTCTCTGTCTGGGTGTTTCTATGTATTATAAGTAAGTATTTACAAAAAAAAATGTATTTGTATGTATTCTATCAGCCATCTAGTTTCCATCGTACAAGCTTTGCTTAGTTTGGGACTAGAAGGCGTTGTGTTAAGTGTCCGTGAATATTTATTATTATTTTGACAGATTCTGATGGCATCAGAAAAAAAACAATCAGGCGCTGGTGACGGAGTTTGGGTTGCATTGCGCGCGCGGCTGTAAGAAAAATATAAGTTTTCTGGCCGTATTTGCATTTTCTGCTCAAGCGTAAAGATAATTTCTATTAAAAATACAGTTCTTTATCAAAATACGAGGCTTAAAGTCAGATAATGAAACGTCATGAAACTAAGTAAATCTCGGCGATGTGACTGCTGGGTGTTTAAATTTGTGTTGAAGTCTTGGCTTAAACGATAGTGACTAACCGGCACACTCATTTGAAAGTCTTCTGGTGAATCAACTGGCATCCTTTCCTTTCTTTAAATAATCTGAAACTGCAGAGCGGATCTGAACCTAGGTTCCTCATTAGTCACAGGAAATTCAGGCACGCAGTAAACTTCAAACAGTGCTGCCAACAGTGCCAACCGAGCCCTTGCTTGACTCATGAAGATGCCTTCAAATAGCTGCTGAATATAGTCTTTCAGTGTGTACCAAGAATATAAAAAAATGCCTATATTATATTATACTAGCTGATACCCGCGACTTCGTATGCGTGCGAAACTTTCCACCAAAATATATGTCAACCAGCTTACGATTAACCTCGTAGCAAATGGCTTCTTTTGGCTTAGATTTCAATAAAATATAGGCTATGTTTCAATCCGGAAAAAGGGCTTCTGAATGGTATAAGTTTCATTGAAATTGGTCCAGTAGTTTAGGCGTGATCCGCGGACAAACAAACAGAGAAACTCGATTTTTGAAATCAGAATGGTTTATTTAGTAGAACTGCATATTTAGTTTATCCATATTTTGGCTTTTTTACAGTTTTATATTAGTATAGAAGATAAGATATTAAAGATATCTAAATATATAAAACTCTTTTGAAGCTGACTGAGAATCAACGCACAGCCTGAACTATAAGTCCTAGAGATATGAAATTTGGAGGGTAGTATCCTTATATAGTGTAGGGGTGCACTAAAAAAGAGATTTTGAAAAGTCGCATCCTAAACGGTAAAAAATTAGGATCAAAGATTTTAACCGTAGTTCGTATGCTGCTACCACGCGAGCAAAGCCGCGGGCGACGGCTAGTTGTTGTATAAAAAGTTCAAAAACATAAATCACATATATTTTGATTGCAGTCAGTTAGAAATAAAGCAGTTTACCTAATTTATTTCTCAAATATACAATTTCGGCTTGATCGCGAGCGCTCGCAAATAACAAACTTTAAACCACCGCCTCCGCTAGTTTTCCCCATAAATTAGTCTAGTTGGCAACACTGAATCTAATGATGATTCAATCGTTACCAGGAGCTGTCGAATTTTATTAAATAGTATTTTTCGTGGAAACACTACGAACGATGACGATGATCGTATTTATACACTTCCGTGTGTAAATAAGCACAGATTTTACAACTCGTGATGATTGCTCGATGAGTGTTCAATTAAAAATATAACAGGCTTCATGGCTCAGTCGGTAGTAGCTCTGCCTTCCGTGCTGTGGGTCGTGGGTTCGATCCCCACCGAGAACAAACATTTGTGTGTGGTAAACATAGATGTTTGTTCTGAGTCTGGGTGTTACTATGTATTATAAGTATGTATTTACAAAAAAAATGTATGTATGTATTCTATCAGCCATCTAGTTTCCATCGTACAAGCTTTGCTTAGTTTGGGACTAGAAGGTGTTGTGTTAAGTGTCCGTAAATATTTATTATTATTATAACTAGAAGTCTGACCACGCTCAGTTTACAATGGAACGGGCAACCCTAATAACATTTTTTAATTTTATCATCTTGCCGCAGTAACTTTCGCTGTCATAGGTTGTCAAATCGTATTCGAAATACAGACGGTGCTTTCAACTATAGGTTTCGAATGTTGCAGACTTAGCGTGGTCCGACTCTAAATTATTATCTTAACAGTCTATGAAAAAAAAACATAAAAGTATCTCCTTCATTTTTTTAAAGTTTCTAACTAAAAAAGTTTGGTTTTGAAGAGGTAGAATTATCTCAGCTATAATTAACTGAAACCAATAATAATACCATTGAAACAAACGTATCAATAAAGTATAATCAAATAAATAATTGAAAATGCAATGCACGCAGCTAAGTGCAGCTTCCTTTGAACGAATCACTATCTACAGTATAAGCCATAAAACTTGATAACTTCTGTTTTGCAATGCACGAGGCAATATTCTAAATATTTATTCACGTGCTTGCTATTGCCCGTGACATCGCTCCTATATTCATCGGGGATTCATCATCACGTGTTTTTACAATTCGGGAAATAGAATTTAGGCTAGTAGAGGATTCCAAGACGGGAATGACCTTCAGTAACGAAGAATGAAGAAGAAAAAGAAGCAGATGGTAAGAATGCACGATAGAAGATTTTCATAACAAGGCATTGTTAATTTTACAGAACATTTTGGGCACTTTTTATCATACCTACTATTCATATTTACCTTATGACCCATAGATTTACAAGAAGCTGTACGCTAAAATTCATTTATATTATTCCATTAAACTATATTCAATGCATGGAATTAAAAAAACTCTTGCGCAGCACCTGCCTACTATTGTTTATAGATGACGTCAACTGAGTATATTTGACGTTCAGAATATCTATAACCAATCACAGACGTATTAAAAATGGTGAAATAAGAAAACTAACAGACAGACATCCCGTTCAGTTTCAGTAGATGTATATAAGTAAGGTACATGCATATTGAGTTATTGACGCGTGTCCATTAGCATCCGATATTATCGTACGGTTTTATGACGGATCCGCAAGTCGCTAGGTTTATTTGAGTATAAAATATTTGGGTCATTACTTTTATGAGTATCGCAGGTATAAACATGAAAGGTAGATATTTTGTGAGGATAATGTTTATATTTTACTGGATTATAAACGTTTGTATACTTAATATTGAAAGAACATTCGAATAAACGAAATTTTATGGACCTAGTGGACGTGTTCTGTGAAACAAGTATTGTTACAATCAGTGGGTTACCGTTTGTAGGTTAGGTCTTTTCCTACTTTATTCGTCACTTTCAGTTAGGTACAAAATCGGAATACATTTTTGTCTTTATAAAAACTTGCCCTTGAAAGCTCTTTTGACAAAGACCTAGAAACGCCTCAGGGTTCATCACAAAAAAACTAACTCTATAATAAATAAGTAAGTAGTTGTATTGCATTATAAAAGAAAATGTGTTTTCGAATCGAAAGAAAATTGGGCTTATTTGAGAGAGGAAGAAATTAATTTTTAAATCCCATTGGCCGGGTTCTGTGAGGATACACGCCCTAAAAATGATGTTTCCTATGCGTTAAAACTTTATGGTGCAGCAATGATGACAGAAATAAGAAAAGACAACGTATTTATGGATTTTATTACCAAATCGGTGAAATGTTAAGCCTTTACGACACAAGACGGAGTGACACACGACAATTGGACAGTTACGACCATATTGCTGTATAGTTGATGGTTTTCTATAGAGTTAATTCCTGGATCATAGAAAAGGTAATATTTTAAACCCTTTTATCGTCGCTTATTTCAGTAGAGCTTCGAAATTCACGGAAATCTCGGCAGTCCACAGCAATATTTTTTTAGTAAACTTATATGTAATTACGTAATTACTTCATGTCAGGCTGTCATCAGGCTGTCACCGCCAATCGTCTAATCTATTTGCAAAAACAAACGTCAAAATGTAGTGTGAAGGTAGATGTCACGTTATTTCTCCCTAGCTCTTGTCGAACGACGATGGCACTACCAACGGGCACTACACATTTTTCAGAATTACACAAGTGCTACGAATCCACTTTACGACTAAACCCCACCACATTTTACTGCCTCTCCGGTGACTTACAACGTTTCCCGATCTCATTTTATCTGAATTATAAATAAGCGCCAAAAATATACCCATTAGTTAGGTAGATCAATGGAAATGCACTCTAAATCGGCTTTTACCGTCGGACTGCATCGAACACAAATAATCGAGTTAAGAGCGTAAAGACTCGGTCAAAACCCCGATTGCTGCCATTACCGATGCGGAAATTGATCTCTACTTAAAATATTTACAAGCGGTTCCACTCAGGGTGAACTATAAGGTATGGTATCGATGCGTAGGTCCTTTGGTTCGATAAGCCGAATTGTACCTACCCACTGAACTCATGTTTATGAAAATTCAAAAAGATCTTTAATTTGGTTTCAAAATATGACTCTAGAAATAACCAAGCCGAACAAGTATTATTGAGATGAAAATGAGAAGATTACTGCTTTCTCATCAAAGATTTGGAATGAAAGAGGTCAATGTTGATCAAAAACAAGCGAAAAGTCGACGCACGTTTTCGATTGATGGCGAACATTTGAGTGTAAAAATTTCGTAGTCGTTCAAAAATTTTTGAACATATTTGTGCGCAAATATTCGCCTTCGCTGCGTTCCGAAACTTGCAATTATGAAACCAAAAAAGTTCTAATTACTCGTACAAGTTGTTTAAAAGTTCAGAATTTACAGGGTGTTGGTCAAAAGTTGGGAAGGTGTTTAGTGAGATGGAAGAGGTTTACCAAACTTACTTATTGTTCGTATAAGTTGGATTTATGTCATTGACCCGGTGCGGATTGGATAAGTTTTTGAATTATGCAAGTTATGCAATCAACGGTCGAAAACTGTGGCAAGCCGCACAGGCGCTCAGTTCTAGAAAAAAAAAACTTGTTGGCGGAAACGCAGCTGAATCTGTTTTTAGGTTATGTCGTATTTAGTAGGAGACAACGATCCAGTTGTTGCACGGCCATTTTTCCTATTTTATGTGTTTTGGATTTTTGATAATTAAATTCGCTGCTGTAAAATTGTCTTGTAAAATTAGCTTCATATTATCTTCTTCTTCTTCTTCTAAATATATAAAACTCTTTTGAAGCTGACTGAGAATCAACGCACAGCCTAAACTATAAGTCCTAGAGGTATGAAATTTGGAGGGTAGTATCCTTATATAGTATAGGGGTGCACTAAGAAATGAATTTTGGAAAGTCACACTAGAACGCGAGCAACGCCGCGGGCGACGGCTAGTTAACGAATAAAATGGTATTTTTCATTTGCGCAGGTTTATCAAATCTACTTAAATTTTCATAAAAGGCATGTAAAATGCGGTATTGTGTCAGGGTCGTCCTTCTAAGCACCCCTATGGGATGCCCTGATGATGTCGAGGTACATGTACTGCTCCATAATGGTTCACACAAAAACACAAGCAAATACAATAAGTATTCATTACAACTGTCATTTTAGGACGGACTTAACAAAACTCTTGTCAATGTCACTTTTACGTCAGTGTAGAGATGACAGTATTTTGTAGGTCATTGGAAGTTAGCAAAGACGAAAGAACAAAGTATTCTTAACCTACCTACTCAGATCTCCGCCTTTTGTTAAAAGATTAGTAAACCAGTAAACGCCAATAAACACTGACATTGGCAAATTCGTGGCAGCCCTAGCCACCGAACAGCCACAAGAAAAGAAGAAGAAGAAGAACAAAGTAGAGATTGTCTGCGATGCAGATACTATTGTTCTAATTATGTCAATGTTCATCTGAAAGAATCGAGAATATCGAAGGTTTTTTTAGCAATTATTTTGTTAGAAGTAATGCGAATTTTCATATTTTTATCGATAAAATATATCGATTTTCACGTTAAAAAGAACTTTGGTACCTACCTATACTGTAGTGATTCGAGTGTCGAGTGACGTTAAAAAGTTTGGAACCATCTGCTAAGTGGTTCCGTAACGTATTTTAGGGTTCAATGGTGAAGGACGAACTGAAATAGACGCGATGAGACGTTTTTAAATAGTTTTTTTTCTGCATCTGCCGTCTCTCAATCTTCCTTGTGTTGGAATAAGCTGACCTACTTTCGATGGTATTCTATAATCGAAACATATGAATGGGTATTCTAACAATGTTTTATAACATTCTTACTGGGGATCATGTTAGCTAAACCTAAGCAATGCTCCTTCCTGATGAATTAAACAGTGTGGTGTGGCAAACTGTGCAAATATTGAATAAAACCTCCTATTTTAAGTGTTGCTAGAACAATTCGGATCGCTATACCAATGCCCAAAATCTACAGGTCAAAACTCCCATCTTTCTTTATTTATTGCTACACATTGACACAACGTTACTTGTCAGTGCTAAAAAAGGCCCAGTACGTCACCTCTTTTTACAAAAGTTTTAAAAGTTACAGCTAAAAATATCCATCTACTTCCTACACAACAACTAGATTTCACAACCGAGTATCGAATCGAGTTGATCGATGCGGATCGTCGATTTGGCAGGCGATCATACGATTGTATCGCGCCGTACATCACTACAATACGGATCTGACGCGTCGTATTCAAAACTGTCGGTCGGTGAACTCTCGATTCAAATCTATTCGATTGTTCGAATTTTGAAATAGGTGAATGATGGTTTGTGCATTTGGCTTGATATTCGGCCCAGAGATTGCAGGCGGGAAATATGATTCGTCTTCCACAAAATGAATGCATTGAATTCAGTTTGATTCAAATTTATCGGATTGCGTCATTTCGTATCTCAAATATACCTTCGAGCCTGGTAAGTATAGGACACCGAACACCTAGTATAGGAATTGCTCATGCATGATCTCTACATAGGAGGGCGTAGAAAAAAAAAAGTAATTATCGATGTGAGTGGGAACACCAACGAATACCTTCAACAATTTTTGATCGAGTAGAACTTACACTACACCATGTTTTTAGTTTGAATCCAAACTGCCATGATGCCGTGCGGCGAAAAGCAGTTTTAGTGAAATGTGTTATGTATGTAGGTACCTACCTACCTACTTTACAATATGTTTTTTTATAAGTACCTACATTTAAGTATACACGACGGAACAAGCCGTTGGTCCATTAGGTGTTAGAAATACCCACAATTTAATGTTTTATAAATCAACTACAAAACTAGTGGACTTCAAAAAGAGTGCGTAAAAACACTGATTAAAGTCTTATTTTGAGAAACAGACTACTAGGTAAATAAAACACAGAAGGTTCACTTAGAATTCTCGGAAGTGCACATTACGTACCCAGAAAAGAACAAAGACAGTGCCAGATGCATTCATCAGAAGCACTTTACTTCTCAGAGATCGATGCAGGCGAAAAATACACTTCTAAATATACGTGACCCGTGAGCGGGTCATGCCGGGCCTTGCAAGACTTCAACAAGATGAGTCTTTCTTTTAAAGATGACCACCCATTGCTCATGTATGATTTTTAATTATTTTTTTTTTTCTGTATTTTTTTCCTTTTTTATTCATTTGTAAGATGTATCTACAACATTTTTTCATTCATTCATTCATTCATTCATTCATTCATAGGCTTTTGTCAGCTTCGACAGGTGTCAATACTGCTATTTCATTTTTTTTTGTAAATACATAATTATAACACCTAGGTACATCCTAAGTATGTTGTACTTACTTATATGTAGAGCAAAAATCAATGTTTATAATGCCAACAAATACAATGACACAAATGCTTGTTCTTGGGATCGAACCCGCAACCCACAGCGCGGAAGGAAGAACTGTACAATAAGTTGTCCATAGTATTATAATAGGCTTGTACTAATGGTAACCCCCTACCCCTTTCTTTGAGCTTTCTTCGACAGATGACGTAGCCTGCGCACGCGCACGCCTGAAATAGCTCGCAACTGGGTTAATACCCGGCGCTGTTACAGGTTTTTAACAACAGATGATACACAGATTATCAGACGAAAACGAGGTTTTATTAGAAATCTCCCAAAATTTGAATTTCTTTAAAAAAACTGGTTGATGGTAATTTTTTCTTAACAGTCTAGCCAAGACCGGTGGTGGTTGTGGGCAATAGCAACCATCTCGTATGTGGTGGCCAACTCTGGTGACGGAGTTTTAAGGCCGCCTTAAGGCCTCCGTTATGGCTTAACGACTGCTAGAGCCGGGAGTGACAGTTTAACGTGCCCTCGTAGTGTGACCCCTTTAAGTCTGCAATGGAATAAATGGGCAACCCTTAAAAGATGAACAGTGCTATCATTCAATAATTATAGATTCTTTAAATATGGCAGTTTCTACAAATCAATTAGTTTACAGAAACAAGCTTTACATAGATGATTTTTAATACGATTCAGAAGTAAAATCTTTTCAAAGAAGCTTTCAGAAAAACATGAAAGATTTTTTTCGAAACATGAAAGACAAAAAGATACGACACCTTTTAATTGCGATGTTTTAGTACACAGAGGTTTCCGGCTGTTTGGATGATCACAGAAAAATGTTTTTTTTAGATTTATAGTTTCGTAAAAGTTACTGAAGAACCATCAGTCACTGGGGTTTCCACAAACGCATGAAACAGACAAATTTACAGTTAAATTAAAATTGAACTAAACAGCTAAATCATTAGACTTTTAAATTTTGTGGTATTGTCATAGTGAACCTTATTTTTAGTCACAGATAATGAAGTCAAAATTCAAAATGTAAAGAAAAAAATCCTAAGCTATGCAATATGGCTCCATACATATATTTTATATCAGTTTACTTACAGTTACCTACTTAGGTATTTTTACTAAAAATTTAGCATAATAATCTATAGTTAAACTTAGTTTTAGATAGTCACATAGAGGTAGGTATTTAAAACTATTCAAAAGAGCTTTTATGAACACCTTATTTCCTGTAATTACTCATTGAAAAAATGTGTAAGAGGAAAATCGATTTCAATTAGATTTCTTATTTACAAACATTTTGCTCCGAGCTCAGCCGAGACTTCGCTGAAAAAGCATTTGAATAATGAAATCCTATCATGTCTCGCCAGGCGAGGCCCACTTCCACAAAACATTAACCAGATTCACTGTTTAATTTAACCGATGCTTATTTATGAGAATAAGTAATGGAAAAAGCAGATGATCATCCTGATGTTAAGTCTGTCTTTAACAATGCCTTACCTCACTGAACACGTTCACTGAGGACGTGCCTTGTCAGGCGGAAAACAGCAGTGCGACTATCACTACTTGGGGGCAGAAATAAGTACGATATTTCCCCAAATTAGATATTAGAAATTTCTTATTTGCCAGAAACATGGTATAAATAAGAGCTCTTTCAAAAGTTTGATGACCAGAGTATACTATTTAACTCAAAGAAAGATACAAAACCAATAAACGCCGGTGGCGAGTAGATACAGTATTAATTATAAAACAAATCTAATCTTATGTAAACTACTGTATTTACCACCGAACACCTATGTATTTACTGTGTAAAAAAAACACGAAAAAGTTACGAGCTTGGAGGTAAATCCAGAAAGAGTTTAAAAGTTCCTTCCGTGACTGCCCCAGCACAATATCTCCACCTAGTGAAACTCTTTAGCGGTTTTGTTTTCACCGCGGAGGTGTGCTACTGAAATCACCATTGTTTGTCTATGGTTCCCTCGTGAGTTGGCCACGTACCCTCATCAGCCAATGTAACGTCCGGTGCACTGACTTATTGGCCGTCTGTATTGTAATCAAACTAATAGCAAAATACGTAACAATGGCCACTTAATACTGCATTAAGCCGCATGGCGTCTATGTTTACATCATAAATCTGCAGAGACCGAAATACAGGCGGTGTCGAAAATTTGGCCACCAATTTATCAAGACATTTTGAACCGTGAATTAACTCCATAGAGTTGCATTTTCGAAGCTTAAAAAGTGTTGCATAGAACACAAGTAGGGTATGATTATTTTCTTGTGTTGCCATAAAAAAATGTCATGTGACAGTTTTGTAGAATACGAAAGTATGTCAATGTCAAAGTTTTATTGGTGAACGTGTACCAACAATAATAGAAATAGAAAAAACGATAGCCAGAGAACGTGTATCAGGATTTATATTTAATCCACAGTCAATAAACGTGTCTGCTTTACATCTGCAAAATGAAAACGAGATAAACCGAACGTTTGTTTCATTAAATATTTGTACCTACGTTGGCAACATTAACCTCTAATGCCCTCTTCACAAAGGGTCTTCTTTTTCTCAACAACCAAGTTCAGGTTGAGTTGATCGGTTATATTTATCGTTCTCTTTCAAAACTGCAAATAATCAGCCAGTATTTATTTAATCAAGTTTCCTTTATTTATAATTATTTACTCTAACGGCTTCTCTACGCAAATTCGTTTCAAAAATAAGTGTTGCTAGAGATAAAAATACTCAATAGATGTTTAAAAGAAGACTGACAGGTGAACAAATAGTTTCATTAAGAAAGCAAGTATAAGTAAAGATGAAATCGGGAGAACTTTAGATAATTATTGCGATGTAAAAGCCGTATGTTAATTTTATTATAATCTAAAGCTACAAATTGATATTTTATAAACATGATTAGAATCTCGGAATGTGACGCAGTGGTCGGCCTTTACGAGCTAAGATTAACCTGCAGTTTGCAATTGCCAGGAATTTGGATGTTCTTAATCATTATTTACTCACTGTACATTAGTGTACCTACATTACTCATTGCTAGTAGTTAATCATTAGTTATCGCACGAAATAGACGTATACTCAAACATCAATGTCTCTTCTCGGATGCTGTAAGTTTACTCAAGTTTGAATTGGGACTCAAGCATAGATTTGAGTGTACAAAAATAATAATAAAAAAAAATTTGGACATTTCACTTAACACAAAGTTAGCATAGCTTGTATTATGGGCGTTAGATTATTAATAAAATACTTATACATGTATATTTTTGTAAATACATTGTATAGACTTTCATTGAAAACTGCATGTTAGCCTTTTAGCGTATTTTATTTGGCTTTTCTTGTATCTACTGTCTTTGGGTTCAAATGCTCTTACTTTTAAATAGGTACATTTCCAATGTTTCTATTTTTCACGTTTTAGTGATGTGTTACGCATTTGAATACACCTCCAAATCAAATAAATGTCATCTATTAAAACATCTCCACCGTGCATCAACTAAACAGAAGACAAAAATGCTAAACAGTTAAATGTGTCCCATTCATTAGAACGCAGACAAGAGTTATAAATACATTCTAACATAAATCCAACTATGATAGTTTCCGAATGCTGGCAACACTGCTTTCGAAATGGAATGATTTAAATTGTGAATGAATGTTATGTTTGACATGACAGACACGTAGTCACAACTTTTGAATAAGTTAATAAGGATTAGAAACTTTAAAAAAAAAATGCTGTCTGTCAAAATTCGTTGTAACCCTAAGTAATATAATGAGCTAAACCAAAATAAAATAGCAATAAGAAGAAGGAGATTCTTCTTCTCTTCATTAATGGCCTCTGTCCGTCATTTCGACAGACAACTTTGCAAATGTCAAGTGATATAATTGTAATAATATAAGTCAAGTCATTTGTCAAGTCGGCTGTCGTTTTTTTTTAAATAAAATGGTGGATTTTCTCTTCAAAACCTAACACGAATTTTCACATTCAGAAAAACCACTTTACACTCATTTATTTCAATGGCTCACACTTTATGTTACGACCTAAGTATTATTGGTTAAAATTCCACCAATATTAAACAACAATACTCACAATAACACAAGAAAAACTATTAATAAAAAAGTGCTATGTGTCGTTTCAAAAAATGACAAAACTCGTCAAGAAGGAGATTATTGTAAGCATGTTGAATTATATAGGTCTGTTTTGACAGTTGCATAGGAACTATCTGAATCTGTCACTTTTTTTGATTGGCAATCAAAACGTTTTCTCAATCCGTGCACACAACTCACCTACGAGTACATTATGATTTAGAAACTTCTTATACTACTAATAATACGAGGGGAAAGAAAAAAACAGCTTTGGAAACTCATAAATACAACTTCGCACATATTTTTCCTCATAATAAAACCAATAATGAAAATTAGGGCACAATCAACTCGGTACATTGCTTACGCAAACAAATAATAACTCCAGCTTCAAATAAATACTTATAAGCTTCCTACATAGGAACTGAACACTAAAATAGACTGTCTGGCGAATAAAGAGAAGCTGGATTGGACTCTCGAACGATCAATTTTAAGGAGAGATCACACTGAATGTGAATATTTAGAGCAAAATCTATGTAAATGTGGTCTCGACGTAGGTAAATTGTTTATCTATTTACTAATCAGATTGGGAGCTAACATCATCGATGTTCACCAATGATTTTATTTGTAAAAACGGAAGTCACGTCATACTCATTACTTATAGGTAAATACTTTTTGTTACGGCAATCGTTCGATGTTCGTTACTTTACATAAAAGTTACTGCATTAGAGTATTGTGTGCTTAAAGATGGCTTATGAAGTTGTAGTTTTTGCTTGTTATCTAGTTAGTCGATAATTGTTTTTATTTAGGATTTTCATTGACTAAAAATGTACGAAGGAGGTTAGGTACATCTAGGTTGAATTCAAACGTTCGGTTCCACGCAGACGGCTCTGTAACGTATTAAAAAAATAAACATTTCATTTGTTGGTCCGATTTACGATTGTAAATAATTGTAATCAGGCGTGTTTCCTTCAAGGCTGTTTTAGTATTTACTGATCATTTATTTATTGTTCCTCGAAAACAGAGGTTGGGTTTTTTATAGTTTCTCAACGAAAATTGACAACATTGTTGGACTTTGAAAGTTTTATCTACTACAGACTTTGAGTAAGCTATCCGAGCGCAAAAGACGATGACCCACTTTTAATTCTTATTTTACTTTAAACGAGCTAAAAACTCAACTTGTTGTTAATAAACAACAGGGTTTTATTTATTTGTGACACGGCTGTCAGCGTTTTAACTACAAATGACAGATCTAGTGATGTCATTACGCATGTCAAACATAGTTGACACATTCAATTTACTAAGGAGAGATACGACCAAAAACATTTTGTAAAAATAAACAGAAAAAAATCATCAGTAGTAACTTTTGCAACTTGCTGCCACAACTCTGCCAGTGGTAATTTGACAGCACTAAAAATGTTGTCGTCCCTTTCTGCACTGAAATGACAGAGACGGTTATATTCAAATTCAAATCGTTTATTGCACTTGTGTTGTTTTATAGACGTTGTACAAAAGGTAGTGTAGCAAACATAAACCCTGTTAGGGCACAGCAATTTGTTGAGGCACTAGGTGGCATATTTATGTATCTAGTTTTAGATATTTTAATAATTTTCATCTAGAAACTCGTGCAATGAATAAAAACAGTTTTTTATTATATACCTTTTTAAGATATTTTTGAATTTTATTTGTACATTCTCTTTTTTTTTGTCATTTGCGATTTTATTATGGACTAGCCGTCGCCCGCGGCGTTGCTTGGGTTCTAGACCCTTTAGAGTGTGACTTTTCAAAATTCCTTTGTTAGTGCACCCCTACACTATATAAGGATACTCCCCACCAAATTTCATACCTCTATAATAGGACTTATAGTTTAGGCTGTGCGTTGATGCTCTGTCAGCTTCAAAAGAGTTTTATATATATTGATGATGATGATTTGTACACACATTGCATAAGGCCCGGAATGTATCATTTGTAATGATCAGTCAGGTCGGGCATTATTTATTTATTAACTTTATCTATCTAGTTATACGAGATGGAGATCGAAACTTTGCGCCAAAAACAGTTTATGATCTTTCTGTGATGACAGCTGTCATAGACCTACCAGGGGGTAGAAAAGATGTTTGACTGTGACTACAGTCTCTAGTACTACTATTATACATCCTATTATTACGTTTGGCCTTGTACAGACTGACCTGCGACTGGTTAATGTTCTCCGGTACATTGATATTGAACAGTGTTTTAGTTTTTATTTTAGTCCGTAGTACAGAGAGGTACTTACGAGGCCAAAAGAACGCTTTCGGGTTGCGTACATCAGTGAGTAGTTAGTACGCTGACAAGGCCGAGCTGTGAGTAACCTAAGGGCTAGCATAGTCACCTATAATCATGTTATACTATAGGTTAGTTTATAATATATAGGTACCTACTCAATTAAATATAAATAAAATAAATATTCACGGACACTTAACACAACGCCTTCTAGTCCCAAACTAAGCAAAGCTTGTACGATGGAAACTAGATGGCTGATAGAATACATAGGTACATAATTTTTTTTTTGTAAATACATACTTATAATCCATAGAAACACCCAGACACAGAACAAACATCAATGTTTACAACACACAAATGTTTGTTCTCGGTGGGGATCGAACCCACGACCCACAGCACGGAAGGCAGAGCTACTACCGACTGAGCCATGACGCCTGTCAAATTATGACAACGTAAAAGATTATCCCTGAAAATTATATATTATTTGACTGAGTTTACTAAATGTGTTTCCACATTCCACTTCAATAGATGCTACGAAGTAGACATAAGACCTCAAACTAGTAAGAATCCTGACACGATGGTTACTTCAACACCGTGGTACACAGCTTTGAAACGTGCACGAGAAAAATAACGCTCATTTTTCAGTCGGACAACTCGGTGTGACGTCACGAGTTCATTAATAAACTTGTTGGAACATCAAACTCTGAATTTAAAAAAAGCTTACACGTTGTGATTCGAGGACCTCCCCTCAATGCGTAGGGTTCTCTATAGGGTTGCCCCCACGTTTTGAATTAGTATGTCAAGGACGCGCATCCTTAACATACAAAAACTCGTTCATTCATTCATTCTTTAACAGTTTAGCATACGGGCTGTACAAAAACTTTGAGAAAACTGTCTGTCTTTATCGATTACCCACAAAAAATCTTGTGAGCTCAAAGTAACCAAATTCAATTAATCCGTAACTATGCATTAGTATGCATTCAGATCGGTGTGTTTATGTAACTACATAGGATCGCACCGTGCAAAAAGTCTAGGTAGATTGACGCCGGTATTCTAAGTGCTAGTCACTATTTCCACAAGATAACTAACCTACAACACCACCAGACAAGACAAGAGATTGTTTTTTTTTAATTTTGGTTCAATTTTCCGTTCAATATTCAATAACTTTTATGCTCTTCATATTTTTTGAGTGATTGTTGAGGTGGAGTACGATTGCTGAAGGTAGACTAACCTTCACACTGATTTTTCACACTACTATGAAGGTTCGGAATAAAATGTACTAACCTTCATATTAGTGTGACAGTTAGGATAATAAAAAGTTTTCCTAACGATTAAGATAACTGGCTGATGTTTTAGGTTAGCTGCTTATACCCTTGGTACGAAGAACTTCCTCCTTCTCCTTCAATCGTATTCCTCATATCTGAGGGTCGTGACCACCTCCAGTCATTATCCTCATCTAAACGATGGTACGCCATTTGCTTCTATCCCCGGCTAGTTGTAGGGCATCGTAGACGGATGTGTCGAGTGTGGTGCGGATCTGATCGGACCAACGCATTGGGCTTCGACCTCGCGACCTTCTCCCTTCCACCTTGCCAGAACGAAACGAAAGAACTAACGAAATAACGATTACGAAGAACTTAGTTGCTCTAGAAATAATTACCTAGTTTAGGTCACAAGCTACGACTTAATAAATCCAAGATGGAGGACTCTGGATCTTTAGAACCTTTCAAAAAGCTATTGAGTAGAATAAACACAACATAAAGAACATCAGTTATTACTGTAAGTATTTATGGTAAGTATGAGTGGAAAAAAGATGAGTGACAACTTAGAATACGGTTGTTAGAAACCAAAGCTGTAGGTACAAATTCCTTTTAAAATAGAACAAATGGAAACGAGCTGGAACACAATTTGAGAACTCGGAAAATTCTAGATTTTCCAATAGATGCCTCAATCTAATAAAAGATTTTGAATGAGGTACGTTTACTGGAAGATGATGCGTTATAAATTCGTATTTTGAATAATCGGCCTTCGTACAAGTATAGACTTTTTTCAAAAAAAAAATTTTATTTTAAACTTTTGATAGAGTTTCATTAGAACTATAAAATAAATAACAGGAAATCCGATCAAAAATGAAAAGATCTCGTATCAATATTTACAAAAAATAATTCAATGAGAATAAGAAATGCTAATACATAAACGTCATAATATTTATTAATTTTCTTTTTTATTTACTGTGGTAAAATATTACAGTTAGCGTGATTATCTTGGTAGGTTTTTTTTTTTTCAAATGTTACATAATTTTTACCTTAATTGGTTGTAGGTACCTAATTTTACGATATTGTCGTCTAAGTATGTAAGTGCTTTAGATCTAACAAGTAAATTAATATATATTTCTATGTTAATAATTATAAAAACACAAAAATAACAAATGGAGGTCCGCGGCAATAAAGGGTCGTCCGATAATGTCATCATTGTAACCTCCGCAAAATACCCGCAGGTACACTCAGCGACAGCATTGTCATAGCAATGTTTTTATACAACTATATGATGGAACAAGCCGACGGCCCACCTGATGTTAATTGGTAAAGCAAGCTCGTATGAATTAGTGGCCAACTCTGGTGACGGAGTTTTTAGGCCCCCTTTAGGCCTCTGTCATGGCTTAACGACTGCTAGAGCCGGGACCGACAATTTAACGTGCCCTCCGAAGCACGGAATAATATGGTTGAGTCATAAGTCTGAGTTTTTGTGCGAATCCGACTCTTATTATGTAAGTCCATTTTTTCTATCGAGCTTTCGATACAATAGACGTTGATTATCTGAAGAACCCATAAAAAATCTATTAAATTAGTTCTTGTTTTGTTCACTTTGATGGAGAAACTCAACGACATTTTATACAATAACTAGCCGTCTCCCGCGGCGTTGCTCGCGTTAGAGTGACTTTTCAAAATTCCTTTCTTAGTGCGCCCCTACACTATATAAGGAACCTACCCTCCAAATTTCATACCTCTAGGACTTATAGTTTAGGCTGTGCGTTGATTCTCTGTCAGCCTCAAAAGAGTTTTATATATATTGATGATACCTACGAAGTAGATGTAGTATATAATAGCTCAGTGGAGAAACTAAATTCAGGAAAACGGTCTTTTATTTTGAATCACGCTTTCCTCTACGTGGTTCTCGGATAAAAGGACTTATAAATCGATGTGGAATTATTGCTAAATTCTCTGTTTTATTTTCCATGGTTTGATAGATGCCCGGGAATGATGAAGAAAAAAAAAAACGAAAAAAAAACTATGCGGGAGTTTGTGAGAGTGTATTTTTTATTTTACGTGTTACCTCTCTGGCCTGTCATATTTTCTTATTTAAATTCTATAGAATGAAAGTGTGTTTCAGAATAAAATTATCTTATGCCGCTGACTGTCGCCGTCACAGATTGAATAACAGTAGCCCCTACCACAGCGGACATCGAGATGAAGTCATTACCACGTTATATTTCGAGTTATTTACCTATGCTAAAATAATTTCGGCCAGCCTTGCTGATAACAAGAAATATATATTTGTTTTTATTTACTTAATATTAGCTGCAAGGTACTGATAAAACGAGAAATAAATTAACAAATATAAAAATAATATTATTAATATTATTTTTGTATTTTAAAATCCTTATTTTCTGAATAAAAGTCCGAGTACTTAAGTATGTAATAATTATTATTTTATTTATGAGAAATGCATAAAATGCATACTAAGATTACTAGGCTATGGTAGAATACGTAATAGCCTAAAAACAAATGAAAACCTACGGTTCAGTAGGGTTTCAGCTGTCAAATTTGATAATAGAAAACAAGAATAAACGTATAGTTGAAAAAATACGATTCGGTGGCGTTTCAGCAGACAACTTTTTTATTAAAATTTTGCCTTGATGAGAAAAGAAGAAACCTCTCTTCTCTTCACATCCAGTCTAGATTTTGCGTGTTTGGTTGAGGAATTACTAATATTGCGAGCATTTTATCCAATAGGTCAACATTGTCCAAACGCGATGAACTACGAGCATTGCTCGTTCCGAAACCAAACGTAAATCACTCCGGCGGTTATTACAACCAGATTTGAATTTAGAATGAATTACTGACGATAATCGATTGTCGTATGTGCTTAACCTCGATTGCAGATCACTATCGAATAGATTGAACTATAGGGCTTTTTAAGCCTTAACATTGTCTATGGTTCCGCGCGGCATATTTTTGGCGGTTTTTTTTAATATAACCTTTACTCTGCCTTTACGTAACGTTATACGTAAAAGTTTTTATAAAGTTGTATGTTCACATGATACTTTAAGTCAACGAAAAATGACATTGAGCTTAGTGTATCTGTCATCTGTAATGTCACAGAACATAAAGTAAAAAAAAAGCATAATTTCAGGATATTTCAGAAGTTTAAAGACGACCTATATGAACCTACCTGTTGGTAATTATTTGACCTGAAATAGTAAAAAAATACTAAGTTTCTTACAGTTTAAAAAGCGCCAAAATATTTAATAGCTTCAACATATCAGAACATCTTTTACGGCGTTTCTTGTAAATACTAAAAATAATATACCTCAAATGCTAATAGTTGAGCATAATAGCATAGGGTTATTTGTAACTGATTGAATGGTGAAATGTAAACACATTACAGTCGATGTTAAACAGGATGAGGGCTAATGGAGGTAGCTGAACTACTCCAGTACAGAGCATGGACTTCATCTGTTAAAGTGCAATTAATAACGTGTTAAAAACATTGTGTAACGGAGAGTAACAAGTTTCTAAAGAAAAAACGGTATTAACGTTCCTTTTCACGTGGAAATAGAAACACTTACAGAAGATGTCAAAAAGTTTGTTCGATGTTTTTGAATAATTAGCTCATTGATGAGAGAACTCGATGACGTGAAGTTCGCAACAATGGACTCACGCGTCGATCTAGCACAATGGCAAAGAATCCAGGCTGCGGCAACCGCTCGACTCTAAACACAGTTTAATGCATGCTTTTTTATTTTGTCATTAACCTTCGAGGTGCTCCGGTTTCGAATCGGCAACGTTTTATTTTTGAAACTCGGTTACGCGCGGTGATTAGCGGATAGGTTAGCGTGGAAGGTACGCCTCGCCGTCCGGTGGCGGGTCGCCGCCGCCGGTCGTGCCGCACTACACTCGATCTCACTTCGCGGGAAAGTTAATTCGGAAAGAAAGTTGGCGCGCGCGGCGGCAAGCGGGCGGCGCGCGGGCTCGTTCGCACAGACTGGCCCGCCGCGGCAGCTCAAAAAGCTCCTTACGCTAAACACATACAGGGCGATGTGCATTCTATTTATAAAGTTAAGTTGGGCGTACGGCACGCGCGTGCACCGCCGGCCACCTACCCGCACATTAACATCATAATATTTAAAGTTATTAGGTCGCTGATGAAACGTGTTGCGCCAACCGCCTTACTCCTCGCATTATTAACATGCGCTTCTCGACAAATGCACCTGATCACGATAAGCTGTACAAATAACGCGTAACTAGGCATATCTTATAGTTACAACATTGGAGCCCTTCCAACAATAATAGATATGTTACGCTTTTATGATGATCGTGAGAGTTTTTTGACGGGTTCTCGAGATGTACCGTTATAGATTTTTATTTATTTACTAAAATAACATCTTCAGTTACAGTACAAACTATAAAATGGTCGTAAATATCGGGATGGACGTGTAAATTTATTATCGTTGAGCAAATTGTGGTTAATGTTTTTGGACTAAGGAAAAGTCTGTTGAAAACGGATGGATTGTGTTTGCGTCAAAGTCATGTCGCGACTCCGCACTAGAGGTGTCAAAATCGGTTAATTTTTTTTATTAGTTAATGTTATAACGATAAAAAAATATATCGTTATTTTTAATGATTAATTTTATTTGAATAAATATTCGATAAACTCGCTTAGATAAATTTATTTATACGCATGAGTGAATGATTGATATTAGCAGAGAGCGAGCACAGACAATTTTTCATAGACAAAAACATTCACCGTTCACACGAACGGTCCACAGATAAGAAATATAAGGGCATCCTACACAGGTTTACTTTTCATATTTCAATAAAATAAAAACTTTTTCTTGCAGTATTTGCAGGTAGCCAACTTTGCGACTCCACCGCCGCCGCGCCTGTACATTAGAATAGAATAGAATAGAATAATTTTTATTGCCAAAAATTATTCTATTCTATTCTATTCTAATGTACCGGCGCATCGGCGCGCACATTGATCGAAATGGTTCCATATATCCGAACTTATTCTCGGCATTTTTCACATAATACGACTTCGAAACAAACACTTTCTTCCATCTAACGATGGCGCAAAAATGCAAATCACAAGTCTAAATAAATTTTCGTCTCTTAGGTCTCATTCATTCAATCATTGTCATTCATTCAATTTGCCAAAAATAACAATTGTATTCATGATCCTTGGATAAAAATTATATTGTGTTTTATTTTAACCAACTTAAAGCATACAATTGAATGCAGATCAATGTTGTTAAATATACACTAAACGACTTAATTATCGTAAGTAGTGGTTCATTCTATATTGAGCTTTATCTCATAGATAATAGAGTACACAGTCAAAAATGCAGATGAAGCCGGAAATGAAATTAAACGGCCGCTTCCCGGCACATAGCACTACCTTCAGGCCGGTCACTCTAATGAAAATATGAAAATTACTCATTATATCTAGGAAGCGTAGGTTCAAATTTCAATGCATTAAAATGAAAGAATACCTTCAGGCCGGTCACTCTAATGAAAATATGAAAATTACTCATTATATCTAGGAAGCGTAGGTTCAAATTTCAATGCATTAAAATGAAAGAATAATTTTCGTGGTGAGTTATAAAATTATTCATTATATCTAGCAAGCGTAGGTTCAAATTTCAATGCAGTAAAGAAAGTGAATAATAAAAATATTACCTACATACGTTCACCTTGTGTTGAAGTGAAATAACATGTGTTATTAAAAATATTCGAACACCGCCATTTTTTTTAACGAATGTTATTGTTATTTTTTTTTATTCGTTTTTTTCATTAGTTGAAAGAAATATTAAACACCTATACTCCGCACCGACTGACAGCTAATGACGTGCGCGCTGACGATAATGATTTACATTGATGTCTCGACTGTCAAGCGCGCTTATTACTTTCACAGACGTGACATGAAATAACATTAACATTTGAAAAAAGATGAAGATGGAGCGATTTATCGTGATTTTAGTGACTGCTAAACATCACAACGGATTTTAGAAAACGACATTAACCTTACTAAAACCTTTTGCAAAGCAAATCTTTTAAGATCTTCAAATGTTTGTGTGTTTGTCATAACGGTTCAAATAGTTATTTCAATAGAAGACAATACATTATTATTTGTAACCTGTAATAATACTCAACCTATGATATTTTTTTAGAACCCACAATTTTCTCTATAAAAACATCACAGGTCAAATCTTCCATTAAACTTTCAAACGAATAGAGATAAAACTATTTCCCGGTTGGTTTGCAACGAGACTGATAGATGGCGGCACTTGACACTTCCGGTTACAGCCGGTGCAAACTTTGAAATTTTGTTGGGAATTGCATAATTCCAAAATCTTCCGCTAGAGGCGCTTATCCGGGTTACATACAAAATTTCTCGCTTTGCGAATGCGTTTGCGTATGCTATAATCGAGTCGAAAGTAAAACAAATGCACAGACTACGGGCTCTGATGCGTTTCCGGTTTAATGCTATCGTTAGTCAAAGTTGCTCAAGTGTTTGAAAACATTAGTTTGAATCGTTGCATTTTGACTTTACATTTCTCTTAATATGTGGTCATCGTCATCATAATCGTACCGGCATCTGTAGAAGTCCACTTTTGAACATAAGCTTCTCTCATATAACTCCAGAAAGAGTAATTTTGAGCCGTCTCCATAAGTATAGGTAGGGAAGTACTAGCCTCGGAAGAATAATATAATGTACTAGTGATGTAAATGTCAACTTAGATGTATACCTACTAATATTTCGCAAAGATTTTCCTAATGTCACAGTGGATCCCCGATGCGTGACCGTGCTGACCCACATGCACACTGCACAGGTGTGCACCGTAAAGTAAAGTGTGCACGATTGTAAAATAGCAGAAGGTACCATCACAAATACACGTTACAAGGGAGTGACTGGGAGCGATTGCGCGTTGTAAGTTGAGCTATCTATAAATCTTTTGCAAAGATTCATGTTTATTTTGCATGCGAATATTGAAAATACGTATATGAGTCACAGGCGTCATGGCTCAGTCGGTAGTAGCTCTGCCTTCCGTGCTGTGGGTCGTGGGTTCGATCCATATTGAGAACAAACATTTGTGTGTTGTAAACATAGATGTTTGTTCTGTGTCTGGGTGTTTCTATGTATTATAAGTATGTATTTACAAAAAAAAATAAAAAAATATTATGTGTGTATTCTATCAGCCATCTAGTTTCCATCGTACAAGCTTTGCTTAGTTTGGGACTAGAAGGCGTTGTGTTAAGTGTCCGTGAATATTTATTTATTTATTTATTGTTTTTGTGAATAAAATTACTTTTACGTGACTGGTGTTCGATGTTATTATTTCGTTGTTACAGCTAATTAAAATGATTTTTTATAACTTTCCATACAATTTTATACTTCATTAGCCACAATGTTTTTTTATAAAGTAAATATATAAATGGGTATCGGGGTCGGCCAAGAAAGCGTTGGCGCGACGAACTAGACGCCTTCGAAAGAGGATGGTGGGAGGATGCTCGGGACAGAGAACGTTGGAAGTCTTTGGGGGAGACCTTTGCCCAGCAATGGGACGATTTAGGTTAAATAAAAAATATATATAAAACCAATAGGTACTTATTAGAGAATAAAAGTATTTGAAACCTATCGATTATTATCATAAAATATTAACTTGACACATGTGATTTATGCCTTACTTTATGTCGTGCGTGTCCGCCGGGTGTATAGACTTGGGCGGTGTGTCGCAAAGTTGTCGCCACGTGCGTACGGTAATAAATTAGAATACTGAAATGTCGCCGCTGGAACTGCAAGCGACATTAACATACTTACCGTTTTAGACGACAATAAGACAGGATATATTGTCTAGCTCGATTGCTAAAACACAAAATAATGGATAGATGGATTGCGTGGAAGATGACATTAGATTAGATTAGAAAATTCTTTATTGCACTTTAAAAATCGTACAGAGGCGAGTTTAATGCTATTTAGCATTATCTACCAACTAACCTGGGCGTAGTGTGGAGATGATGGTAGTGCTTCTAATGGAAAACTTTAAAAAGAAAAAACAACGCCTTCAAAACTACGTTAACCTACAAAACATACTATATAAGCTGGATAAAATATACTACCTAATACACATACATACATTGGGTAAGAAAGGAGTGACAACTGAGATGATAGAGGAGTATGGAAGAAAAACACATGTTTCATGATGATGATGAGCTATATCGTCAAACTACATCTGCAACTAAAAAACACAAATTGCAATTGTGTAAAATATAATTTAGAGTTAAAACCTCCCGTGTCAGCGACTAGTGGCCTGCAATAGTCACTTCCCAAAATCATTTCCTACTTTCTACTTCTACTAATAAGTAGATAACTCCTGCTAATGTGAATGTTTAGTTCGGGTGTTTGTTTCTTAATCACGTCGGAACTAGGAACGCAACCAGTTTACAGATTTGTATGAAACTGGAACTATACATAGTTCGTAACCAGAGGGCCTAGTACGAGTTTTGGTGTGTAAATCTGGTGTGAAACGTCTGACGCCCAGGACACTAGTGGGCGCTGATTTGTATGGAGACACTGAGCGAATTTTTTGAGAAGCTTAGTCTACACTAAACCCGTACTCGCATGTCGAGCTTTTCAAAGAATCCGCTCAGTGTCTCCATACAAATCAGCGCCCACTGGTGTGCTGGGCGTCAGACGTTTCACACCCACACCATACACTGAAAACTCGTACTAGGCCCTCAGGGTTAGCAACAATCTACAGAGAAGGACAAACGGACGCGGACCAAGTCACGTGCGAAAGCAAGTGTCTCATATTTTCGCAGTTTTATTCACAACAGTTTGAGTTTAAAAATTTGTTTAAGATATTCTGTAAGGAGTAAATATTCACAAAATATGAAATAGCCTGAGATGGAAAATTGAAAGAACCATTTGATGTTACAAAGAAAATATTCATAGATCAAAGTTGAAATTGAATTTTAAAACGAATCATAATATAAAACGATTGAGTTTTGAATAACATTTTGTGGTTAGAAAAAAAGTCACATTTATTATTTTGCACTTGCTATGTACAGTCGAGAACAAAAACTCCGGGTCATTTATAAAAACTCGAATATTTTGAAAATAGAAATACCGTAACCAGTACCGAAGGACCACCAGTGGACCAGCCGGTGGGCTCGATGGGAATAAGCCTAAATCTCTACTAGTATATATCCACAAAATCCCCACTGAGAAATACCCACTAGTGGGGATTTTCCTACTTTATATAAAAGTTAAGTATTATTTTAGCTGTATGGTGTTTGTGATAGGATAGCAATCAGCGAGGAAGCCTCGTCGCCCGCACAATCCTTTCGTTTATCGTTTATTTATTGAGTATGCTGTACCCTAATACTATAGAATTGGCGTGTGGGGAAATAAACTTTATTCGTTGAAGAAAAATAACAAGTATGAAAAGTGTTAGGTTAGTAAGAAGCAATCGGAATTGGAGGTCAACGCCGCGTAGACGCGCTACGCCGTAGCACTTTTCGTAGCATATAGGTACTACATAGAATGCACGATGAAGTTGTAAATCATGAATCTATCCTTTTGTCGTAGACTTAGTACTATGTAGTAGTATGTAGTAGTACTATAGTAATGTAGTTTTTTGGTAAATTATGACGTACAGTTTAACTAAACTACTACAGCAAAAGTTACACGAGCCCTTTAAATACCACAAAAAAACTCTTTTCTAAAAACTCCACGGCCAATTCAATTCGTCTATACTACACTATGATAGCGTGAGTGATAATCCGGAGGCCAATCAAGTATAAAGCGGTCCACAACACGGCCCCTGGTCGGCTATAACCGTGCTATAACTCTCACTTATTGGCAACTGCGCTAAAAGGCGACTTTTGCTGGTCATCTGACGAATTACACTGGTCAATCATTATTAGATACCGTTCAAGAATATTTGTAACGCATCAATTGTTATAAGTGCCTTTATTTGGTTATAATTCATCTTATTTCTTATTATAGGTAGGTAAGTTAGCAGTTTTACCTACTGTAGCTAACCGTTTCACTGCCAGCACACTCGACGGTGGCACAGATCATTATAACACTACACACGGTGGTGTGGTATATTCACCAGTGTCATATTGCTGCTGCAATGAATAAAATAAAATAAATAAATATTCTCGGACACTTAACACAACGCCTTCTAGTCCCAAACTAAGCAAAGCTTGTACGATGGAAACTAGATGGCTGATAGAATACATACATACATTTTTTTTTTTGTAAATACATACTTATAATACATAGAAACACCCAGACACAGAACAAACATCTATGTTTACAACACACAAATGTTTGTTTTCGGTGGGGATCGAACCCACGACCCACAGCACGGAAGGCAGAGCTACTACCGACTGAGCCATGACGCCTGAATAAAATTAAATATCTTCTCACTCTTATCGACCTGTTATGATGTTTATGAATTTAGAGCCACTCACCTGAAAGAACAGTGTAAACGCCACCCACTGGTAGTACTTCCCGTATCGGCGTGGTGAGTTCCCCGCACCCCGCACCCCGGGGTACGCCCCCGCCTCGCCAGCCACAGTGAACGTCGAGTGAATCCAGCAGTACGTGTTCAGCACGTCTTCTGGTATATCCCTGGTGAACAAAAACTAGTCATATTAGGAAACCAAAGGCAGTTAGAAAAGTCCTTTAGGTCTGAATTACGTACCATGCGATTGGTCATCCCAAAAGTTTCATTTTATGAGTTATATTTTATTGCAAAAGCCTAAAACTTTTTCAAACCTTTTCCTGCGTTTCATAAAAAGGTTACATACTCACAGTGGTTCGTTCCTGGAACCATGCAATGTAAGTACTGATACTAGAGCCACCTATCATCGACTGCACACAACACTTACATACAGAGCTACAAAAGGAAAACTATTTCCTCACAAGCAACAATGCGGAAACCATTAGCTAAATTTATACCAGCGCCATCTATCAAACCTTTCTAACACTACGTTGTTACCTGGTGTGTATGCAGTCTATCGGGTTCCCCACTAGATGGCGCGTTGTCAAAGCCGCGCTGGCTGCTAGCAAAGCTGCTGTGGTCGCTCCACAGTGGAGCCGGAATGCTAGAGAGTCTATCTTCGGGTTCACACCTTGCTGTATCAACAAAACATATCAAAACTTTCTTATTACGAAAATAAATGTCAGTTTTTCGTAGTAGAGTCGGAGCTCTACATTTTGCAACACTTATACCTAAAAAGGCTATGAAATAATTTAATGTTTGCTAAGAAGCTTATTTTTTAAAACTGTGGGTAATAGCCAATTTCTTCTTGATTGTTCTACGTATTTTTAATGTAGTAGAAACTTCCGAAACAAAATTTTATATGAAAACTAAACACCTGAGAGGTACAATCAACATCGTAAGTAAACAACGATGAGACAAAGAGATTTCCACGTTTTGAAATTCTGGAAAAGTAATCAACTTCGGTTGCTGACTGTATTATTAATGTAGAGCAACTAATTACCGTTGCAGTCAGCCGACCGCAGTGCGTTGTTGTTACTATTTCCGCGCAAGAATATGATACTGAATGTGCATGTGCTTCACAACTTCTAAACGTTTTGCAATAAAGAATTAGGTAAATATAATTGTGATAAAAAAGTTAAAGATTTTCTATTGTAGTACTTACCTATATTCTTTCGTAGGTATTGTTATTCCATACCACGAGTGTTCCAGACTAATACAAACAGCTGAAGAGTTTATAGCTTGACTGCGGTAACAGTAATGGACGCAGTGCATTGCTTCACAGAGTACGTCCTGAATGGATTGCTCTGTGAGGTGATACATTGTTATAGGTAGAGATAACCGCTCAACATTAGGTAGGCCATCAGCTAGTTCCATCACACTTTCTCATAAAAAGGGTAGTTTACATTTAGACAATGAGAATCGAACATACAAGTAATTCCAACATTTTGGGAATACGAGTGACCCCCGAGACTCATAGATTATTTATGTACGTCTCCATACATAAATCCCGCAGTAAAACCACCTAAACTACAGAATCCTGGACATTTGTTGGTTTTCCAAATATATTTGGCGGTCTACGGGCTTAGGTCGTCTTTTACTGGGATCTTTATGGCACGTAAACCGCGTAGGTTTTCGATTACTGACGCTAATGTCTGTAAATATCATTGGTTTATCACCTGTTTATGACTGCAGTTTAGTAAATGCTTGTATTGTGTAGGAGTTGAAGAGACACGATTACTGTCGACCGTGAATACAACGAAAGACAGACGTCTTTGCGATGTCGCGTAAAACAATAACAACAAAACATAAACTTAGGAATAACTAACGAGCAGCAGTAGAGCTTTTTGTGAAAGATCTCGTCCGGATCATATAAATTATCATTAAATATCTGATACAGCGTAACGCGTTTCCGCCTCAGACGCATCGCGTCCGTACCGGTTTCGCGTCTGCCTAAACTTAACCCACTCGAGGGGAGTAATCGTTGTCTTATAAAAACTTGCCATGTTTAAGCCTGGCAGGTTTTCTGAACTGTTTTCGTTCTAAATTATAGGTATTCTGTGACTAAATAGTGACATTAGCGACTTTCAGCACGTTTTTTTGCCGTTAAAAGCTTCTTGTTTTCGTATATCTGTAGTCACGTCGCTTGACATCATGCTGGTCAACGAAAGAAGTACAGAGCTTACGATATAGAGGTACACTCTCTAATAGACTTGAAGAAGTGGTACTCACCCCGCCGGAGAGCAGTGCATAGATGCTAGTGAGAACCTCCATGGGCCTGCGCGGCTGCGCGACGCGCTCGCGCCGCCGCCACGCGCCCGCGCCGCCGCCGCCCGCGGCCACGCCCGCTCGCGCCGCGCTCGCGCCGCGCCCAACTCTACCCCAACCTACTCCCGACTCTCTATAGACAACAAACAGACAACAAACTTTAAAACAGATAAGATGAATCTGTATTTGTCCTCAAACATGCAGGTATATACAATAGGTAGGATAAAAAACAGCGATAGCGTATAGGTGAGTATATACAATACAACAGCAAATGTGAGAGCAAATTGGTTCCTGTCTCGGGATAACTGCATCAAACCTAGTACAGACAGCTCGTAGCTAGCACACCTTTACCATTGCATCATTCTCACACTCACTATTTATTAACGAACTTTTCAGTTGTTCTTTCTTATTTGGTTTTATATTCATGGTAAAGAAAATTCATAAAAATAAATTTATATTTAATCAAGTCTTTATGGCGTACTCTCGTTAGTCTACCTGTCGTGACCACAATTGCCGTAACGCAGACAAAATACACAGTAGTAAAATAATTAATTAAATATTTACGAGATCAATATCAATAAAATATCTCATTTCATTACACTATTGGCTATTTATATGTGAGTAACAAAACTTAACTATCGAGTCCCTTTTGCTACGAGCGTAGCACGTGGGGCGTAGCGGGACCTAAGCTTGCGTAGCAGTGTGCTACGACAAATACAGCAATGTAGCACTGACGCCTCATAGAAACGAGCTTTGTTCGTACATATACAAGTTTGATCATTGTGTCACTTGCGATTGCATTTATCACTGCAGTCGTGCCCGAAAAATTATAACTATCACTTCTACCACCGAAAAAACCCACGTACCAAACCCCAATTACTTATTCGGTAAGTTTTTACATAAAAAAGCGTTTTTATATCTCAGATCCCCGTAAAAGCATTGCTTATTTTACAGCTGAATGGCTCCATAAAATGTCCAGCAGTATACCCACCGTAGGCGGCAGGTTTGCAGCCGCTGGCTGGCTGGCGAGGTCGGCAGCGAGACAAAGCCGCCGGTACAAGCTGCCCGGGCAGGCCGCGCTACTGAGTACTTGCCATAAGGGGCCGAATCCCTGGACAAACAACACGCATGTTACTACAGAGGCCAGTATAAGAGGCCAGTGAGAGGCCAAAACTAAGGGGCCTGCATAGATCTTTGTTGGCCGACCTAAACATTCCGTCACTGGTTGATATAATAATAAATAAATAAATATTCACGGACATTTAACACAACGCCTTCTAGTCCCAAACTAAGCAAAGCTGGTACTATGGGAACTAGATGGCTGATAGAGTACATTATATGCATTTTTTTTGTTGTAAATACATAGAAACACCCAGATACAGAACAAACATCTATGTTTGCCACACACAAATGTTTGTTCTCGGTGGGGATTGAACTCACGACCCACAGCACGGAAGGCAGAGCTACTACCGACTGAGCCATGAAGCCCGTCAATATAATATTTAAAGGGAAGATGTTGTAAACAGAAGATAACATATTTAAAACCATTTTATAAAGATCAACACAAAACTAGGAAATGGGAAAAAAACAAACTGAAACAAATATAATAAATAAAATATTTCGCTGAAATCTTTAGGAAACCCCTGTCGTTATAATGCATTATTTTTATTGCCAAGTGGTTTTATGCCATGTTATAAAATATTGTGATATAACACATCATAGCAAATAAAATAACCGTAAGTCAAACTTATTTTTTTATCGTAACATCATGTTACTTTATGAGCATCTAATAAATGAATCATCACCACCATTTTATTATATTACTGTTAATATAAAATACCAATCTTTTTCAGTTTCATTTGCTTTATCAATTCCATACGAAAGAACATTGGAAACCATCCAAATTGTCCGCGTGATATATGTACTGTGAGCGTCCTAACGGCCGTGTAATCCGGATCTGCTAACGTTTCATTAAATAAATCGCCTTGTATCGTTATCACACAATATTAATGTTTCAAACTATCTTGTAATCTGTTAATTTTACAAAAAGCGTTTAAATGAGTATTGTAGTTTTTTTTTTAAATAAATAAATATTCACGGACACTTAACACAACGCCTTCTAGTCCCAAACTAAGCAAAGCTTGTACGATGGAAACTTCATTGCTGATAGAATACATACATACATTTTTTTTTGTAAATACATACTTATAATAAATAGAAACACCCAGACACAGAACAAACATCTATGTTTACAACACACAAATTTTTGTTCTCGGTGGGGATCGAACCCACGACCCACAGCACGGAAGGCAGAGCTACTACCGACTGAGCCATGACGCCTGTCGCCAGTTTATAGGTCCCACGGTTTAACCTTGAGGTACTCCGGCCAGAAAACGCTCGTAACCATTCGAGTCACATGAAAGACAACGCGCAATATATCAAACAAACAAGTTGCCTCGATTTGTTTAGCAGTATAGATATTTATGGAACTTAAATGGTGTCTGAAACATAAAAACAGATGGTGACCCTGTCGGAAGCAGCCCACGAGTCTAAGAATAAAGGATAGGTGGAAGAACAATTGTAGTCAGTCTAGAAAAGCATCTGTTCATCTGTGGTTGCGTTAATCAAGAGTATTATTGGAACATGCTGTTCGTTAACTTATATCTACCTTCTCTGGGACAGTCTCTGGTGAGCTCGTGCAGTCGGTTCGAGACGGCCTCCGGAAGTCTTGCCCATCGGGCCAGGCGCTCAGTGCAGCAACCACGCCATCTCAGCCTTGCTCCTGTGAAAAACCAGAACATAGTTGAAAACCCGAACACAAAAACACAGGATATCAAAGAGATAAAATCTAAATTTCTAAAGATGCTACGCTTTTCTCTCATATTGTAATGGTTCCGGTTGAGACTTGTCTGTCATTCAATAAACAATTTTACAGTTTTTGACAGAAGACGTCAGTTTCGTGTCAAACTTAATTGAAGTTCAATCGCGCTAAACAAAACACTGTCTAGAATTTGTTTTGATAAACACCAACGTTGTCCTGTCCTATTGTACTCGTATGTACCAATAAACATTCCTCTGTGTGTGACTAACCCGTGGGTAGGAAGTAGTATTTATTTCCACTACAATAATATTGGAAATATGAAACCAGTTCAAAAATAGTGCAAATGGGCCGTCTGTCTTGTCATTTTCCCGATAGTTCCATTTCTAAATTAACTAGTCGACATTTACACATCGTCAATAACTCAAACAGATGTCTTCAAGTGACTAATAACGTTTAACTACTCAGAAACTATCAGCTTTGTTCAAAATTGCTATCACTGTCAATTTTTTTTTAGAATAATTGACAGATTTAAATTTTAAATTCTACCGGTCCTCTATCTCGCCAGCTCGAAAAAACAAATACTAATCTTATGATTGCGATGAGAAAACTACAGTAACTTATCATTTTACTATTGCTATTAGACAGAGTCATCGGATTCTTCAGCAATGAAAGCCCGAAATAAGTCGTGACAGTACAAAAATACATGAAATCTGGGACACGATAAAACGAAGACAAAACTTTAATGACCGATATCTCGATAGCGGCAGTTCCGTCACACGTCCGCTATCCGTAGCGGATCGTGGGAATGAAATTTCATTCAATTTCCGGTTGAGTTTCCGCGAAAATATTTTCTGAGTGGGTGCGTTTACACTTCAAGCGAAAAGAGGCAAAGTGTGATATGATTGCATACCGGCGTCTGTATTTTCCAGCAGTTCTACATATAGTAATCTATATCTAACTTGTAGGTAAGATTTTTTTTCATTTATTTTTAATACTTCTTTCTTACAAGAAACTACAAAGGTTATCCGTAATTTATGTGAATGCGTCCAGTTGAAAGGTGAGGTTGTAGACGAAATCGAATGAAATAAAAAGTAAACGGACATACAAAGAAACCTACATTCAACGTACACACAGCGGTGTATTGGTTCTTAGTGATTTCTACATGACTATACAAAAATAAAAAGTCTAGGTACCTACTAAGTATTACTAAATACCTATTTTTTTAAACACTGACCTATGACGTTGACCGCGGTAGAGCACGTCATGACTTATTTTGTACATACGTTACTGTCGCATTTTTTCGCAAGACTTCTATTATCAAGTTTTGAAAGACTGGTCTACTAGGAACCAAACCACACCGCAGACTTCACTGAACAGTGGAAAATGCGCTATCGTCAAAACATATTTAAGCCGAACCTCTTAGCATGTTTCGGTTAAATAAATAAGGTGGCATCAAAAATTTACATAAATCGTGCAACAGAATAGCGAAGTGCTTGAGAAATGCAATAAATTCGCTTTACGTGCGCCGTAAAAGTTTTGCAGTTGCGACACTGCGTCAACTACTTTACCGCACTCGGATTAAGAATTGTCGCGAAATACGATTAATAGTTCTTCTTCTTCTTCTATACCTATATGGCCTCTGTCCGTCATTTCGACAGACAATTTTGTCAGTGTCAAGTGAAATATTTGAAATATTATCAGTCAAGTCATGTCATTTGTCGAATCAGCTGTTGTTTGTTTTAAAGGGAAAATGGTGGAATTTACTAGTCAGGAAAATATTTGAACCTGTCAAAAATGGCTAGTCATCTATGTCCAACAGTGGATTTCTTCAAGCTGATGATGATTGAGATTATTTACTTCAGTACGCGATAAAAATTAAACTAATAAGGGTAGTAAAAGTAAGTGGCATATACCTAAGTGGGTGGCTAACTCTTTTACGCCGCCTTAAGGCCTCCGTGTTAACAACTGCTTGAGCCGGGACCGAGACTTTAACATGCCCTCGGAAGCACGGAAGCGCTCAGATGTAAATGCCACTATCGGTCACCCATCCGAACATCCGCGCAGAACGATGCTTATGATAATCATTGAAGATTGACTAAGCAAGATAGATAGATAGATAGAAAACTCTTTATCGTACACCACTTTTACAGAAATTATAAAATAAACAAAGAGTTCATTATTCATAAGTGAAGTACAATGGGCGGCCTTATCGCTATCAGCGATCTCTTCCAGGCAACATTTGGATGGACTGGATTTTATATGAACTAAAGTGACGGTGTAATAAAAAAGACGCAAAAAAGAACCTAAGCCACGAGCGCTGCATTGTGTGTGATATCATACTAATACATACATACCCGATGTATGTATGTATATAGGATGGATTTGTCAGTCTAGTGTAGCAACTAGGAAATCCTGTTACTGCTGATATCTAGACTAGGCTAATGCTATTGCTGTCTGTTATGAGTTATTATAACTTATGACGAACTCTGAGAGCTGCAGTAGGTCTTCGTTGTAACTGGGTGATGTACCAATTAAGCATATAATTATGACTTGTCACTATCCACATCTAGCTATTTAGCCAAGTGATATGTCGCAAAGTAGAATAAAATCTACAGTCGCTGGAAAATAGAAAACGTCAGAAATGTATGAGATACTAGCTTCCGCCCGCGACTTCATTCGCGTGCCATTGGATCCCGTTAATTTTCCGGGATAAAAGATCCTATGTTACTTCTGATACCTCCAAGAATATGTGTACAAAGTTTCATGATGATCGGTTAAGTAGTTTTCGCGTGAAAGCGTAGGTCACAAACAAACTTACATTCACAAAGTTATGTGACTTATAGTTTCGAAGTGTTATAAAAGATCATTGGCCTTGTAGCGACTGTCACACAAGGGCTTTTACGTGCCTTTACAAGCGTGTATCCTGCAGGAGCGTAGTGGTTAGATACAGCTGCAGGCCTAGAATGCGCAACGCGAGATATTTGTCATGTCGTTCTGTCAAAATGTAAGCATTTTGCACCAGTTTTTGAACTTTTGCATTATCTGTGGTAATGTTGTCGACAAAACGCGCCTTCTTATTGTACACTTTGACACTTCTTAGTCGTCGTACCTATAGGTGTTCGGTGGTCGTACCTCTCTGAGAACGAGATAATAGTCATGCAGAAATGTCGAAAGTTGAAGATTCAAAGGCGCGGTTTCTCGACAACATTACCACAGATAATGGAATAGTTCAAAAATTGGTACAAAATGCTTACATTTTGACAGAACGACATGACAAATATCTCGCGTGCGCATCCTAGGCCTGCTGGTTGGTCTCTGCGCGTTTTTTATCATACTACTAAATGATATTATGAAAAAGAATATATTACAATGTAAATTTTCCCCTCATTTTTCCCAAACAATAAATGCGTATGTTATCGCCGGTTTAACATTTTGCAAGTCCATTTTATAGTGATGTTTTTTACATGTAAATTGATCTGCAACAGGATTTAAATGTAATTTAACGCTCCTACGTTTATTGCAGTATATTTTACTGCCGTTCGGAAATGGGTTTGGAATCGTCATGGCTTAATTTACATGGAGTAAAGTGTAGCTTGGATTATGGTTTATGGTGTGTAGGTTTGATATCCGTAAACGATTTGGGCAGATATGAATAGCTACAAAGTCTTGCCACAGTACTAATTATATTAGAACTTTTCATTACATGTCTTTAATGAATTCTTAAAATATGTACTCGTACTTACAGTAGAGTGTATTGTCTCCTTGTTTTGTCAAAAATAAGTCACCAAAAACTTTAACAATTTTATCAAAAACGTACGTCAAAAATTTCACAAAAATTACAAAAATCTAGCCAAAGAAACTGCATATGAGCCGCTTTTGACAGTCGAATCTTTTTCAATTTATGTAAAATGCTGCAAATTCTTCATCCACACGTATACGGGTTGGATGCAGAAAATACTTTGGACAAGTCGAAAATTATTCCACCTATTCCAACCGTCGAAGTTTTGAACCTGGCACTGAAATATTAATTTATAAAAGTTTTTGCAGCCGCAAGACGTTTTATGATTCATGTTCTTATAAAGATCACCGGGCATTTTAGTATGAACATTGTACCCACGGTGCACACTTACACAGGGTACAGAAAACTAATTAATATATTCACAATAACAAATTATGTTCAACCGTCGTAGTTTTCAACTGCGAGTATGTACCTACCATAATTTTTCAAAAGTCCAAAAACTTTTGATCTCATTCTGTCTTCTAAAATGTGTTATGTATTTTCTCACACGTGAAATCTGCCTTTACTTATAAAACTCCGAAGTTCTGACTCCCTAGGCGCTGCACTCGCAAGAGCTGTAAAATTTAAAAATTCGTTTTAAAATTCTCTATGCATTGCGGAAACTTGGAAATAAAATGTGTATAGGCAACAGAGTGAGTGAACCAAGCTACGGACGCATTATTTATTATATCCACCAGTATGAACCCGTTACACCAATGAACAACACGTGAAAATGCTTACGAGAAATTCAAGGTTAAACTGTGTGTGAGTCTAATTTGGTCAACAAGTTTTGGGTTGTAAAATGACTATACATTTATATTTATTGTCCGATACCCGCTGCATTTTGTTTTTTTTACATTGATCAAGTGAACGAGCGAAGCATAGTCACAGTCGTAAAAATAAATTCAGCTCATTGCGCTTCCGTGGCTGCAAAACGATCTGTTTATCACGCTTGAATCACGTCAAAAAAGGTATAAGATGAATATATTCTAAGAAGTGAATCAAGAGAGCTAGTCTAGACTCAGTTATACGCGCTGTAGCATATTTCCACTCTTCTATAGGCAGTTAAAGTGAATTCAGCAACCGCAATGGTTCAATTCAGTGTTTTCCTTTTGGCTTGTATTTGGACAGCGATGGCGGGCGCGCAGAACCAGGAGGTGATGCCTATTGTTTTGTAAAACTTCCCATTGTCCGGCCTACCAGCCTATTGTTATAACCCTGGAACTTCCAAAAGACTGCTTGCGTTATATCACGTCAGTGAAATACTAATTCATGTGCAAAACAGAAATAACGATTCATAGCTGTATTTTCCAGTTCTCCTTATCTATTTACATCTAAGGGGGCAAGTATCTAAAAGTTACATTTTAGTCATGCTGACTGAGTATTTAGAGAACCAAAATATTATTTACCATCTTGAAACAAGATCACTAGAAGTCCACCGAGAAAATTCTTAGGTACGTCATTAATGTTACTATCAGTTGTTTTTATACCTCTCGAAAGTTCCGTTCAGTTCTGACACAACTTAACGTCAGATGCTCGAGGTTCGTTGCCGGTCACGGCTTCTCAGAGAACTTTAGACCCAAAACAGTAAATTCACATTTAAAAACATAAAAAGTGAATGCGAACAGTACAATAAAGAAATAGACCGATAGTGGTGTTGTTATTTATTTTTGCGGATTCATAACGCGTGAACAACGGCTTTTTCGAATGGAATTCTGGTTCATGAATATTTATCAATTGCAGTTTCGTATTCGCACAAAGATTAATGTAAAAAATGTATTGTGAAGGCTGTTTGACTACAGCACTGCTACAAAGTAGAGTTTACTCTATACAACCAACTGCTTGATGTTAAAATAACCAGGCCTTAACAATCTTAGCATCTAATCTGATTTATACAGCATCAGAAGCCAGTTCTACCAGCAATCTAGTTTCCATAGTACAAGCTTTGTTTAGTTTGAGACAAGAGAGCGTTGTATGATATGTCCAAAATAGGCTTGTCCGGCACCTATACTGTCCGCTTAGTTTGATGTTATGGGTATAATTTCGTAGTTATGATGAAGGTCTTACAGTTGCCTGAAAAGTCTTGTGCTTCCACAAAAAAATACTGCAATTAAGCATTATAGTTTACTATGGTGTTCTGACAATCGTGATTTTCTACCATTCAGTGTATTACAAACTTCTTATGCGATTAGTTTGTTTGGTAGATAAGCTTTTTTACTACGGCAGCCGGGTACATGTGACAAGCAAAGCTCTAGTGACCTTTGGTCAGTTTCTGTCTCCCTCAATCATAAGTTGGATAGTTCTCAGTTTGGTTCTCAGAGTAAACTAATAATAGAAAGTGACACTGAAGCTTCGCAACTGAACACCGAATTCTCTAAAAATAAAAAAATATATATCTATGCAATTTTGATGGGATGTAATTAAAGATGGGTGCTATTTTGTGATCTTGAATCCCTATGATATTTTAATAAGAATGAGATGAGATTTACTTCGCTGTATGCTGAGTTTACTGTGTAGGTATTATTATTGAGTTATTTGATGTATTTGCTCAGTGAGCTTGATTTTTGTCATCAACTCCTCAGAGATACTTCCAAGAGAACCGTCGCGTGGCGAAGGCTATAGTAGAGGCCCTGCAAGACTCCAGGTTCGATGAGGAACTGCTCTTTGACCTGAAGAAGGAGAACCAGGTGTATCTGAACCGCACCATGTCGCTCGTCATCAAATATGTGGTCAAACGGTTACTATCTAATGCATTTGACATAAGATTTTCTTTCTTTAACAAAATCATCATACAGATTTCTAGAATTTACTAGTGATATGGGATGATTCTATTTTTTCATACTTTTTTCAGTGAAGTCGACAATTACCGATCTCGGCGTACTGATGCGATCAGCAGACGCATTTACTCTTCACTCATCATGAAACTGATCGATATTGCCAAGGTTTGTATGAAGCCCATTTTTTCCAACACTAATACATAATAGGTAGGCTAATCCCTACGTAGAGTGCAGAGTACCTGCCAATAAATAATCAAACCAGATTTTATCGAACTTCTTGAATTCCGCGGACCTGCAGACTTGTATTATTGTATAAAAAGCAATGTACGAGTCTCGGAAGGCTAAGGATGCCACTGCATCAACAGTAAGCTGCTCTACAGTCTTTGAGACTGTCTGAGCCAATAAATAAAAGGCGACCCACGTGCACCCACTGTGAATTGGATTTCCTGTCGTTTGACCGGCTGATAAATGTGGTCGTACATCATCGAATGCAACCCTAGTATAGTCTGGAAGTCATGTGTAACGCAGATTCGAACCAGCTTCCGTTCTCGATTCATATCTGACGCAAATTCGAGAGAAATGACCAGATGAATCAGCTTTAAATCTTACATTTCTCTAAACTTTGGACTTCACCTTTATAACTTACACCTTTAAAGGCTAAAGGTATACCTACGAAGGTATAATGGTATACCAAATTTAATCGCATCACAAGGGCCAAAGTTCAGTCCAAGACGACATTTACTGCATACATACTGTCACTCGTTCACAAATTACATACATGCACACTTTTTACACCATACAGACATGCATGTTGAGCGCGGTTACCTGCTTGATCATAAACTTAAAATTAATATGCCAGAGAAAAAAAAAATATACTCATACTAGCCGGCGAACACCTGTCGAGCATAATCCAGGGGTATACTGAAAATCAGCGCTATACGGACATGATGTCCGCATAGCATTTATGCTGAGCATACCCCCTTTGCCTTAACGAATTGAAATGTTATTCCTTCTAGCTGGGTGCATCTATGTTTCGCATGCACATTATGTACCTACCTATACCTAGCTGTCTAAGTAGCTTACTAATTTATGTATAAGGCAATAAACGATTTTTCTTTCTTTCTTTCTTTCTTTCAAAGTGCAGACCATAGGAAACCACAGTGATGGACGGCATCTAGATAACTAGGAGTCATTGCATGCAAGCCGCTAAGAAGTTATCCCCTAAAGGCCATGTTCAGCAATTGTAGATTTGATTGTACCACATTTTACTCCATTACACAGGACCTGCCTCACAACACCACTTCCGTCGACCGCATTGAAACAGCGCATAAATACTACATGTCAGTGGAGAGCCGAGACATGCACGACCAGATGGCAGATGTCCAGGTGTTTCATGCATGTGCCAGGCTGTATGACGTTATGTTCACTGTGAGTCACATCCAACTTTTTAGATCACCCAAAGCACGTCCAATGAAAACCCGCATAAACACTGCTGCCATTGCTCTAAATTGAGAAACCTCCCTTACGTGGTCTACCGGCACGTACGGCACCCATACTCTTTAAATTGGAACGCGCTTGCTATGCTTGGAGGCCTTAAGGCGGTCTAAAAACTCCGTCACCAGAGTTGGCCACTAACTCATACGAGCTTGCTTGCTTTACGGTTGGTTGGTACTATACAGCTCTAGTAAGTAATTCCCTCGTAGAACGTGACTTTACTGAACGCAATCATCCCTTCTGTGATAAGATAACCAGAAGCTAAATTTTTCTTATCATGGTTTTCAGGCACCTCGGATTTTGGCGCAGTTAGGAAGGTTGGACGATCTAACTCCAAGGTCGCTCGTCAAGAAACTGAAGATAATGGAGATTAAGCCTGTACATCTTGGAGTAGCCCTGCTAGTTCAGGTACTCGTGACGGCACCTATGATATTTTTGTTCGAAACACTGACATGTCGCGTCTGTCGGTGTCGGGTATAGGAACTCCCGATTGCCCCAGTCTACTACTACTTTCATAAATGAATCGTGAAGAAAATTGAGAAAGTTCCTTGTACAACAAAGTTTTTCCTGTGGCCTTCCTGACTAAAAATGGCGATCACGCGATCCGTCAAAAAACCTATACTACAATTTGTATATTACCTTACCATTATCATTGACACAAAAAAACCAGCGCCATTGACACAAAAAACTTTTAATTTAAGAATCGAGTATGCCAATGTGTAGAAAACATTGAGTAGGTATTTACACAAAACCGGTGCAACTTGAAACTAGTGTGTCTATCGATTCCCATCCCTCCCTCGGTGGGGTGTCTTCACTCCTCCACATGCAATAGTCCACCTATTGCAATATCTGGTGCCCTGGTGCTTTGCTTTAGCTATGACGTTCCAACCCTGCCGGCTGCCAGGCTTTGGTTGCGAATTCAAAATAACGAAAGCTGAAGCACGCTAAAAGGATTCAGTTAGAAATTTCTAGTAAAATTCATGACGTATTTTTTTGCAAGCTTGATTTAAATGATAAACAACTATGGTCTATGGAGATTACCAAGAAAGTTTAATATTATGAGGGCCTCCTTATGTCAAGCAATTTTTTCTGTCTATAACAAGGAGCACTACACCTGAGAACGTGCCCTGTGAGGCATTGCACTTGCTCTACATTGCTCTACATTGCTCGTCATTCATAGTTTTCGCACTTCGTTACTGACTGCTGCACCACATTTTTCAAACACTTCCATTTTATTTCACGCCATTAAACATAGAACTTTCAACTCTACACTTATCAGTTGGAGCACAGATTTAATTGTACAGGCAGGGGTACACATCAGAGCAACGCGATTGAATACGTATTGAATGAACTTTCGGACAACCCCCTTCAATCCATCGTACCTACTACTCTTCATTTCTGATGTCCTGGTAGCTATTTTCAAATTAAACTGGTCTGGCCCTGATTTCGCCCACCGAAAGGGTTAAAATTGTCCATCTCCGCGGCTACCAGTTCAATTTTGAACTCTATGACACTCCAATAGAAACTAAATAAAACTTTGAATAGGGGTGTGTGTATGTCGGACAACCCACGCTGCTCAAACTGGACACTTGCGTATCGCACACTTTTGACAATTTCTGATATCTTGGTAACTTATATTTTTGAATCTGAAAGCTTGGCTTTGGTTTGGCTGAAAACTGAGTGTACTTGCTTTTGTTTTTTTATAAAAAAAGTTTTCCTTACAAAAAGTCTCCCACTCAAAATTCAACCTTAGGTTCAAGTACAATCAAATGCATTTTCATGCAGCAGAGCAACTAATGGGGGAATACTATCAACTCATACTCCTTACTTCCTCTCCGCTCTCCCACTTTCATGCCTCCCACCACCATTATTTTTCCTGTAGAGCTTATGCTACCCTAGTCGCTATGTTTTGGATTACAGATTGCGGCATTTTATGCATTCCCGTTCATTGCATAAAGTGCTGCGAAATTATCAATTTGGCCATTTATACCAATTTATCCTACCTATTTCGTCAACTTCATCAATATTTGCCTATTTTACAAATTGAAAATTACTGAACTCATAATTTACAAGCGAATACCATGTTGCTAGAAACTAGTAGGTAAAGTACTGCGTGCTAACAAAAACGTAGGTCTTGCTAACAATTCTTGCAACTCAAAGTACCTACATGCTATCGAAATAAGTAGAGTTTGAAAAAAAGGTGTGATTTACCAAAAGAAATCTTTCTGGTAAGTAAAACGGAAATGTTTTATTGCGGTCATCGGGTAAAATGAATTGCAATACCAACAATTAAAAGGCTGGCTCAACTCGTACCCTTTACAATTTATGGTGCCCTGGTAGCTGTTTTGGGTTGGGTCTGATGGTACCTAGTTCACACACAATTCTTTGATTCATAGGGACGTTTTTATTTCTTCGGAATTGTTTGTCTGCGACTGACTACCCATCGAAGATATTCTCATGGATAAAAATAAATAATAATTAATAACCTCACCTCGATTCGACCTCGTAATCGTCCTTGGTCCACCTAAGTGACCAAACCAAAGTATAATTTTAGGGTCGAGTCGAGGCGAGGATTATATGGAGCATAGGCTTTGTTCGTTTGTAACTGGCACCTCGATGTATACCCACTTTTTATAACGTTTCAAAATGCTTAATAGATTACCTCTGACTGTGATTTTTGTTTTCAGTATCACCTCCGCAACACCGTTAACTACGCGATCCGGTCTAAGATTCTAGACACACTGAGTACGAAACCTTCAGACGTGGGTGCTTCCGTTGTCAGTGTACTAAAGGCCTTAGGGGCCCGGTTACTGCCCGCTGCTGAATTGCTGGACGTTCATCTAGCTCACAGCAGTCCCGCTTTCAAAGACACCTGCCCGGCCACGTGGCTCGGGATCGTTAATAATAAACGACCTTAACAGTATGAACATAAACTTTATTTTCCTTTAGCTACAAAGCTTGCGAATTTGAGCACGGCTGGCTTTAGCGGCTGGAAGCTCTTCGCAACTTATGATAGCCTGGTAACTACGTCTTCGACTGAGCTCGCTTAAGCAAGATGGAAGCACGTTCTGAGTAAGAACTGTTCTTAATAGCAGACATAGGTTCTTGTAGGTTTTGCTTTGCGAAGTCTGTTGGTGTTGATATCGCTGAAATATCTACAGATATCTTGGATGACTTTTATTTTTCTTTACTCTTGAAATGTTCGACAAACCCTGAATAAACTTTTTCTCTAGATTTTTAGGCTAAATACAGTTTAGAATTTCCAGATCCTAAATATTCATATAAAAAGCAAATGTAAAATTACAAAATGGCACCATACGTGCCGAGCACAATATCAGCCAATAACCCGAGCATGCACGTGAAGCGCCCTACACAACACATAATCCAATCTACTCGGTCCAATTCGTGGATATCGACCGACATTACTCTGTACTATGATAGTCAGGGTGCTTGCGGTGAATTTATTCACGTCAGTTTCGCAGTAAAATAATAAACCAAGTGTCAAATCCTAATGGTAAAGTTCCAAGCAAAGCAATAAAAAATATAATGGAATCACGAACCACATTTTTCTGATTTACCTTTCTCTACGCTACATGGTTCATGTTGGATGGCCACAGTAGACAACGTCAGGACTATGATTCAGAGCAGAGGGCACAGCAAGATTAACATCGTTTTAGAGTGCAGATTTCTGAATGACATGATAACATGGGTATGTAGCAGCTCCCGGTTTATTTTGGAGCTTTCGATATCCCACAAAGTGTTTTAGGGGTTCATGAACTACAAATAACTATTCTCTAGGATCTATGTTGAACCAAAAGCCTTCAACTTATTATTGTACACACAAAAAGATAACTCCGACTCTACTGCTATCACAAAAAATACAAAGGCGTGCTTAGCCCTAAAAAGAATTTTCTCCCAGCAAACATTAAAATTATTTTTTTTTCTAAATTTCTTTCCAGATTTTTTTCATAGAGTCTGTCGTAAGAATAGTGACCGCGATCTCTTGTGTTACTAGGGCAGCAATCCGACATGCCTACAAACCGGGGGCTTTTTATTAGACAAGCTGGATTTATCGGCACTAAACTGTACTCACTACAGAGATGTTACTCTGCGGGCCACGAGAACGGCGTTTTCACAAGATCTAGGTGAGAAAAATTGGCTATAAAATATACAGCCCGTGAATATATTTTAAGAAATTTTCATACTCAATATACCGGATTTAGGGTAGGTAGAGGATGTCCAAATATTGTGTTCGGCAGACGCTCGATTTTAGTATGGTATTATTACTAAACTAGCTGTTTCAATGGTCTTGTTGTCTTGTTTGCATCCTGGGTAGTTTATATAAATTCAAAGCCTTTAGAATCTCTTCAAAAGCTCACTAGAATATTATAAAAAGTTATGGACATCATGGCTCCGTCCCAAATCCCATGCGCGAGCGCAACGTAATCGGTATTTACGATCCACGTTACGTTCTAGCATTAGTTATGTGTAATTTCTAATCATTGCACTACAGTTGGTTTTATTTAGATTGCTTTCTTGACAGTTTACGTACTATGACGTCATTTAAGACGGGTAACTTCAAACTTCTCGCTCGCACATTTGAACAAAAACAACTCTATCTTGACAACTTCTCACTCGCACATTTGAACAAACAACTATTGTAGCTACTTTTAGTACACTACTTAAATAATATTGGTTCTCCAATATTATTTATGTAGTGTACTAAAAGGTTAGCCATTTCGAAACACATCGCTAAAGTCATGTATTTCACTTTTTAGTCAAGGGCTAAAAACCGTAAATTCGTTAGTCTACGGTACGACGAGACGATGTCTACAAACATCAGAACCTTATCGCGTTCGTTTACGTACGTCACGTAAACTGACGTGAAATAACGTTCCACGGCGTTACCCTCGGGTAAGTACCGTAGGCGCATTTACACGTGAAGCGGGCGGTTGGTCGGTTAGTAAAATGTAGGAAAACAAACCACTGTGATTTTGCTTTAGTGTTATTTTCGTTTTTTGTGACCTTTATTATATTTATAAATGCTAATCACCTTATAATTTTTTTTTGCGTTCCCACTTGTCTTTTGTTGGGTTAACATAAGTACTAGTATAGTATTATGATAGGTACAATTTTACGGCACTAACTAAATAAGCTATTTGAACTCGATACTGCCATTTCCTATGTTACTCTCATGGAAAGTGTATTATATCGATATCATGTCCACATCCTAGCTAGAGTTACCTTTCTCTGGTGGTATGGCAATTTAAATATCTGAATAATGATTCGACAAAACCATTTCTTGAGCCAGCTGATTGGTACGTTATTAATTTTCATGAAAAAAAACCGGCACGACGTGTAAATGCGCCCGTCGCTACCCTGATGAAGATAAAACCGATCAAGGAAGGAGCTAAATATTAGATAGGGAGCGAGTAGGTACCTAATTACGAAGGTTTTCGATGAAGTGGGGCCGGTATGAGACGGCTGTTATATAGCGGTGGACGCTATTATAATATACGATATAAGTAAATGACCTTCAAAAATTCGATACGTGGGGTAGATTTACTACGAGAACTTCAAATAAATAAAGAAATTTAAAAATGATCCTCATTGGACTTGCTCTGTGAGGTAATGCATTGTTATAGGCAGAAGTTACTACTTAACATCAGGTGAGCTATCAGATTGTTCCATTACCTACTTTAATCATTAAAAAAAAATTTTTTTTGTTCGAAACAGCAGATTTTTGATCACTGTATAATGGCTACCCCATTATACAAACTATATGCAAATCAAACGAATAGAAAGTCATAGCTAAAATTATTGGAGGTATATTCCAGAAATCCTTACTAAGAAATCCCTACCAGTGGGTAGGTACTTCAGTTTTATCCATATAAATAAAAGGCGTAAATACTGAAATTGATTTCAAACTAACTTGTGATTGTATATATTGTGCTAAGACATAAATAAATGCATAGTCACCTTCTTTAATTGTTTATCGGGTACCTACCTATTCCAATGTGAATGAGATGTATGAAAAGCTGCTAGCGGTTACCACTAATCGCTCCCTAGCGATAAGACCGCCCATTGTACGTAATATAATGTAATTTAGTCTATCTCGCATATTAGTTTGTAAGGTGTACCTACGTACAATAAAGTATTCTCATTCATTCATTCATTCACTAATAGTGGTTGTGGAAATTCACCCATTACCGGAAACTGAATTCAAACGAACAAAGTGTGAACGAAGTCGTGATCACTTGTCTACATGAGAAGAAGTCAAAACAAAAAAAACAAAAAACAAAAAAAAATTTGTAGTCGTGGTCATACATCATAAATATGCCTCAAAACGCAAAGTCAAAAACCCCTACCATTTGCAATAAATCGTTGAAAAGTCGCACACGACTCCACCTCTCACTTACCGCGTTTTGACCGCGATGCCTTTCTTAGCTAGCCTATGTCACTTCGATATCTCTTGTAGATATCATTTCTAATTGAATTCCAGTGGTCACTGTACCTTATAAAATTCGGCACAAAGAATCAATAACATTTTTATAGCATTCTATTTTAGTCGGCCTTATCCACAGGAAAGACAAGGCCAAAACGTGCAGAGATCACTATAGTACTGTAGCGTCTCGCTCATAAAGCTATGGGTAAAAAGTTGCCCTTGACGTTGTATAAATCTAGGTAGAGATGCAAAAATGTCTGTTTATTTTCTCTTAGTGCGACGTTTCACCGACGTAATTGATAAAATCTAAATGTTACTATTGCAATAATGCAAAACCTTAGTATACTTTACTAAAAAAACTGTGATTATTGTGATCTATTTCATCAAGTGATATCATGATCGAGTACGGCTATACGAAACAACAATTGCCTATTCTGTGCGGTAAGCCGCCTTTCCCCAACAAGTAGGTACCAAAGCTGCGAAAATTTATGTGTGCTGACTGCATATTCCCAGGGGTAACGATTAGGCCATTCCGAACGACGCAGATAAAAAATCCGGACTTTATATCACGGAATTAGAGGCTTACTCGCGGCCGTGTAGACGCGTTAAAAACTGGACGCGTGGATTTCAGCAAAATAATGGTAGGGTCTTGAAAATCTTTAGCTGTTGGTTTTTTTTTATTTTGTGTGGATTTGCGGATGAGAACAAATACAAGCGGTAAATCAAACGGAGATACTGAGACTCGGATCTTAGAAGTTGAGCCTGGTGAGATCGTGCTCGATTTTTCAACAATTTAGCTTTGAGAAAGCTTAAACAAAGAGAATTTGAGAATTTGAAAGGTTTTAACCGACTGCAAGTTATTAAAATAATCATCATCATCAAAAAAATAGGTAGCCAGTGCTCTGATCAATGGGTTTGTTACTTTCGTAAATAAAGGCATATTTGGAAATTCTTCTCTACTGATCAAAAATTACGTTATTACCGTTTGTCCCACTGGTGGGACGAATGGGTATAATAAGATGCGATACTTTTGTAATTCTAACAAAGTAATCATTCATTTGTACATAATACCACAATACGAAAGAAAAACCTCAAGTATGTTTCTAGATTCACTTCTTACCCACTGCTCAACTAGATTGCTAATTTTTTAAAGCATTTTGATAAATGGTGTACAGCTGATAAATGAATCCAATGGGAGCACACAGCAGTCCTTACAGGAGTCCTTTGATACAGTGACAGTCGCTTCACGTATGAAGTTCCACAATGCAGTTTTCAGTCCCCGCAGATAAGGTGCAGTGCGGCGGCGAATGCGGTGCTAAATAGGGTTGCGACAAGTCACACAAGAGCATATATTCTTTATTTATTAAAAAATTTCACTCAAACAAGTAGTGCTAGGAGAACTTAATGCTAAGAGAATTGTCTACCGGTCTTCCTGGGCGTGAAAAAAGGAATATTTTATATTCTTTTTAAACTCCTAAATAATGCCATTTCAAAAAATCTGGCAAATAAACAAGCCGAGAGCCAGATTCTTAAAACAAATAACTGATGGAACAGGACGATGGCCACTGTTACACTGCATTGCCTCACTGAGCACATCCACTGATGACGTGCCCTGTGATGCATTGCACTGCGCCCATCACTCCGAGACATAAAGGTGATAAAATTCTAATTCAAATTGTTTATTTAGTATAGATGCTATCATAACAGTCTCTAACTCTCATGTGCTTGTAATTGCACTGTATATTTCTATGTATCGAGTATATTTCACGATGGTGTAGAGTCACAAACTCCCAACCCTAGCTTTCCATTGTCAGAGAAATGGTACATTTTGATATATCACCTCCAGCGAGGTGCGGGAATTAGTTCCAAAGCTATTGTGGAACTAAATAGCTTTTATAAACAGTCACTTCATTTTGTGTCTAAAGGTGTGACAAGGGTTAGTTATCGACTTGCTTTTAAATTAAGAAGACGATCAGCGGGCCTAGCATGCGCACGCGAGATATTTGTCATGTCGTTCTGTCAAAATGTAAGCATTTTGTACCAGTTTTTGATATTTTGCATTATCTGTGGCAATATTGTCGACAAAACGCGCCTTGAATATTCAACTTTTGACATTTCTGCATGACTATTATCTCGTTCTCAGACAGATATGACGACTAAGAAGTGTCAAAAGTGTACAATAACAAGGCGCGTTTTGTCGACAACATTACCACAGATAATGCAAAAGTTCAAAAACTAGTGCAAAATGCTTACATTTTGACAGAACGACATGACAAATATCTCGCGTGCGCATGCTAGGCCCGCTGGAGACAACGCTGATTGGTAGGGTTTGGAGTGTAAATCCTAAACAGGAGTAGGAGGCGCTGATTTTGGGCATGGCAAATACCGCGATGATAGAGACCATCTATACATTTCTCCTGATGCAGGAATCGAATCCGCACTTTACACGACTCAGCCACATAATAATCTTCCAAACAATTATCCGCGCTAGAGTTCGTCAGCTCAAACCAGTAAGTTTCCTATAAATCTTAGAATATTTGTTTCACTAATACGATTCTAAATAAGATCGCAAAAGAACTTTCGGGAATTCTTGAAATTCCCCACCATTGGTTACACCTGCGCCGGGCTCCGAATATTCGGGACATCTTTTAATTAATAAGTTCGGGAACAAATCTGGAGAACGCTAAGCAGTCGAGAATATTGTTTTGGACCTTCCAATCTCGGTACAAATAAAGTCACTTCTAAGAGAAGAAAAAAAACTATGGAGTCATATTTCTAAAAAGACCTATTTCTAAATCTAATAACTTCGACAACCAGACTTCTCATATGGTGAAGAAAAACATCGTGAGGAAACCTGTGGCACGTATACGTTCTTTCTTGCCGATAAAACTGACTAGGACGAGGTCTAAGATAGCTTAGAGACTAGTATAGTGTAGATTAAATAGTGTTGGGTAAATCTACATCTAAAACTGTCCCGCGGGCACTCATCATCAATCTATATTGGTCCACTGCTGGACGTAGGTAATCAGACTTGCCATTGAGCTCGGTCTTCGGCTCTTCTCATCCAGTGTTTGTCAGCTACATTTCGCCACAGATCATATAATACTATACTCATTTCGCAGATCATCGCCCTACCTAGCCAGAGAACGTCCTACACTGCATGGGAAAAAAGTTGTGCATGAGGAAATGCGTTGTTGTAGCTAATAAATATTGATTCTGTGCTATGATATCCGATTTTACTGTAAAGTACCTACGATGTGGTAAGCAGGGTGTTTACAATTAGTATGGCTTCAATACCCCAAGTTTGGCTAATCCTCTGCATAAAATAGGTTTCAAGAACTTGACCTAAAATGAATTAACGACTGATTTTTTCACACCTAAGTCGAGTAAGTACTCTTATCATCAAGCAAAAGGCAGATGCTAGGCAGCCCTATAATTTATGAACGGATTATGGAATTGAAAAAAGGTTTAAAAAACAAATAAGTCTAAAAAACAAATATAAATAACAACAGTAGTGTATAAAAAGATTGCTCACGACAAAACAATTTTCGACTCAATATGTCCATCAAAAATCCAATCGGCAACCAATCCACACGGTATAATCCACTGATGCACTATGATGTACAGGCTGATCCACTTATTGCGGATTTAATCTATGAAAGATCGTATATTATTATATCGTTCCCTAAGTTTTTTTATGCCAATTGAAAAACCAAACTATTTGAAATAGACAAAACACAACATGAGCAAATATCGTAGACTAAAGTTAGGAACTTGTTCGTTTTTTGAAGTTAATTAAAAAACCACGGCGACATGTGACATTAGGTATTCTACGGAGTGACAAAGATGAATGATTGAAAAAAAGGCGGGAAACATCGAACAGGGAAGCCGCGATTTTTTCCACCTAATTTTTAAAATTTAATTTTATACGAAAGATTGATCAGTAGAGTTACGATTTAGCATTAATTTCATTATTTATTGTATTTAAAGTAGTTTAGTGTATATATAAAAGTATCTGGTAAGTTTTTTCGTGATTTTTCTGATGGAGGAGCCGCCTGATCCCGGCGGGGGCATAGTCCCGCCGGTTGGTTGCTATGTAACTCTTTCCAATAGCTTCGATAAGTTGCAATCTAACGAGTCGGCAGTGGATACCGACACTTCTGTAGGAAAGAAACGTAAACGCAGTCGTTTGCATAAAATATGCAAGCATTGTAATAAACGGAAGCGACATGGTTCTAGCGAGACTAAAGGATGCTTCTGTGAAGAATCCTCTATTAATTCTGATAAATCTGACAACAATATTACTATTATCCCGTCAAGTGCTGAACCGGTAGTTTCCGATGTTCCGATGCCATCAACCCCAGCACCTTCTTCGTCACCGATTTCATCTCCACCTGCGCCGCCGCCGGTGCCGGTTACAAGAACTCAGTATGAATCAACAGATAATGCACCTTATATTGTTCATGTCCAACGTGTCACAGAGTCTCCAAATGATAGTTCTACTCTTCACCCCATTATCTTTGGCAAGTTTTTGAAGAGAAATGCGATCTACAACGTTATTAATGGTAGTGTTAAAAGAATAGGTAGAAACAGAGTTTCCATTGGTTTTAATAACCACATTGATGCTAACGCATTTATTAACCACAATAGTCTCAATAGCAACAATCTCAAAGCATTTATACCTACCTACAATGTCTCACGCATGGGTGTTATCCGCGGAGTGCCCGCAGACCTCTCTCCAGAGGAGATGATGGAATGCACCACGGTTCCCAATGGTTGTGGGAAGATTTTAAAACTAAGACGTATTAATTTCAAAGAAATAGTCAATGGAGCTCCAGTTTGGAAGCCCACTCAGACAGTGGTTGTGACGTTTGATGGTCAGGTGTTACCTGAACGTATTTACATGTGCTATACTGCTTTGATTGTTCAATTATATACATACCCAACCATTCAATGCTACAACTGTTGCCGTTTTGGACACACAAAGTTGCAGTGTAGGTCCAAGCCTCGCTGCTATAAATGTGGTAGGGAACACTCTGGTGATACATGTGATGTTGATGAGGAGTGTATTTCTTGCTGCTCATGCGGGGGAATACACTTTGCTACTAGTAAGTCATGTCCGGAATATACAAGGCAACAAAAGATCAAATTTTCAATGGCAGAGCAGTGTATTTCCTACGTAGAAGCATCTAGAATCCATCCTCCTCTATCGCGGTCTTATGCTGAAATGGTAGCCACAGCAAAAGATCAAAATCCACAATCTACAAGCTCCCTCAGACTAAACCAGCCCTCTTCTCCTTCGTCTTACAGAAAAACTGTCTTTTTAAAACCACGTTCACCTCCCACATTAACTAAAGGTTATGATCAAAAAGAACATCATAATTTAATTAGCACTCCAACCTCAGCCTTATCTAACGGTTGCGCTCTGACAGAGGGCACATCTAAGGATAGGCAACTTAATATATCTGATGTAATTGCCCTTTTAAACTCTCTAATACAGTCTAATACCATAGAACCGTCCAACGCTGCCAAGATAATTGACATCATTAGCATACTACACTCACAACCACAATGGATCACGCCCGATCCGCAGTTCAATGGAACTGCAGGAGTGTAGTCTCCAAAAAAAGTGAAATTATCTATTTAATTAATGTATACAACCCTTTTATTATCGCCATCACAGAGTCTTGGCTTAAGCCAGGCTCTGTGTTCAAATTGAGCGGCTTCTCCTGCATCAGGGATGATAGACCTGATGGGTATGGAGGAGCCGTTCTTCTTGTAAATAATTCTTTTCCTTTTACAATATTTTCTCTCCCTCCCCATAATAGTAATAGTTTTTCTGCTGTTGCATGCATTATTAATAATGTATGTTTTGTTTCTATTTATATACCGCATCCTTCCTCCCAAATTAACACTGAAATTGACAATCTGTTATCTCTTATTCCTAAGCCATGTGTAGTCATGGGTGATTTTAATGCACATCATAGGACATGGGGTAGCTCTATTTCTAATAGCTATGGCAGAGATCTTTTGGAAATAATTGATAATCAAAATCTATGTATCCTAAATGATGGATCTGAAACTCGTAGAACAAAGCCTACTGAAAATAATAGTGCAGTAGACCTAACAATAGTATCACCTAGTTTAGCATCTTCAGTTATATGGCAAACACAACCTTCAACACATGGCAGTGATCATTTTCCTATTATATTAAAGTTTACCCAATTTAAATTAAATGAAATACCTAGAGCTCTCCCCAGAATGAGGTATAGAATAATTAATAACAAATGGTGTGATTTTAAAAAGTATATTGAAAATAATGTTAACTCTTTGCCTCATTTTTCTGAAGAAATTTCTGTTCGAGCAGATGGATTTACTAAAAGTTTGATAGAAGCTGCTGATTTAACTTTCCCTTTGAAAAATAGTGCTTCTGGCAAATTGTCTTCTCCACCATGGTGGGATACAGAGTGTAGTGTAGCTGTTGCTCAGAGAAAGCAGGCAGAACTGACTTACAATTCTGACATGTCTGAGGAAAATTTTGATAATTTAGTGGACACAATAGCTCAAACTAAAAAGCTATTGAAAGAAAAGAAACTCCAAGGTTGGAGGGGTTTTTGCTCAACTATATCTCCTAACACAAAACCTTCAGAAGTCTGGAAGAATATTAGACGTTATAGGAACGGAGTGAGTACTACTACTTTTACAAATATGCCACCTAATCTCTATAATAGTTTCTTAGATCGCTTGGCTCCGCCAACAGTTCCGCCTATGGAGTTGTTTTCTCCTATTCATGTTTCTTTCCCTACCTGCCCTTATGGCCTTGATGCTCCTTTCTCTATAGATGAGCTGAAAGGTGTGTTATCAGACGTTCATGATACAGCTCCAGGTAAAGATGGTATTCCATACTCATTTTATTCCCATCTTGGTGATGGCGCCATGCAATATTTTCTTGATCTTATCAACTCTGTCATGTTGACAGGTGTCATTCCTTCAACATGGAAAATGCAAATAGTGTTGCCATTCTTAAAACCCTCTAAAAACCCGGCTGATTCTATGTCCTATCGACCCATTGCTTTATCACCAGTTATAATTAAAATTGCGGAACATTTAGTTAAAAATAGAATAGAATGGTTTATTGAAAATCAGAACATCTTACCTAACAGCCAATATGGTTTTAGGAAAGGTAGAAGTTCGATGGACAGCTTAAGTGTATTTACTACGGATATACGCATAGCCTTTTCACAAAATAAATCTGTGGTAGCGACATTCTTAGATATTAAATCTGCTTACGATAACGTCCTTATTGAATTACTTATAAGGAAACTACATGTTTTGAAAATTCCACATTTTCTAACAAATTTCATCCAAAATATGTTAGCTGGTAGAATAATATTTTTTTCAACACACTTGCTCATAAAGTGGCTCTATGGTCACTGCAATTAGGCACATAATGACACCCATAATCAAACTGTGACTTTTTCATTGCTATAACTCACTAGTGAGTTATAGATTTTTTTTTTGAATTTTTTTGGTTGAGTTGCTTTGTTCTTAAAAAAGTTTTTATTCTAAAAAAGATCGTGTTCAATAGAACAAATAAATTAATGTTCCTATTGCTTGCTCATTTCATGCAACTTCTTATTTAAATAGATAATTTTAACTCGTACGTGTTTAATAAATAAAACTTTCACTCAAATATAACTTTTGTTTTCTCTGTAATAAAAGAAAACTTTAAATTCCCCATTTTGTACGTGGCAGAATATACGCAAACCCTATGTGCGGAAAATAAAAAAAAAACCTCATCCCATTCTTTAGTCTGTGGCCGATCGCAATGCGCGCGCATAGGAATTTTTTCCCGCCATAGCGAAACATTTTTCAAAACTCGTTTTCACTGTTGAAATTATAGTTATTTTATTCACAAGTGTGTTGAAAAACGTCGTATGATACACGTGTGTATTGGTGATTACCGTCCTCGGCTCTCTTAAGACCCTCGCCTACGGCTCGGGTCTCAATGGCACCTCGGCGGTAAGCACCAATGTACCACACTAGTACCATAATGTACTATAACCAACACAGATCTCTCTAGAGTGGCGTGGAAGGGTTTGCCTCAAGGCTCTGTTCTTAGCCCACTTCTTTACAACATATATACATATGATTTGGAAGCATCTGTGAGTGATACAGTTAGTATCTTGCAGTATGCAGATGATTTGCTGCTATATTCCACAAACATTTATATTGATTTAGCTGCCCAAAATATTAATTTTGCTCTTCATTTTTTAAAACTATGGCTGGACAAACATGGTTTGGAGTTGTCCCCTACTAAAAGCATTGTGGTTCCCTTTACACGTAAAAATAGTATACCACCCATTAATGTTATTTATGATAGCATATCTATTCCGATAAAAAGTCAAGCCAAATTTTTAGGTGTATTATTAGACTCTAAACTTAACGGAAGTGCTCATTGTGAATATGTTGTAGAAAAGTGTGAAAGACATATTAATTTATTAAGATGCCTGACCGGTGTTTGGTGGGGTGCTCATCCCTTTTCTCTAAAACTAGTTTATAATGCGTTAATTAGGAGCACATTAGACTATGGTACCTATTTGTTGGAACCTGGTAGCATAATGTTTTTAAAAAAATTAGATTCTTTGCAGGCTCGTGCTATGCGTATTATTATGGGAGCTATGAAGTCTAGTCCAATTAACGCACTGCAAGTTGAATGTGGTGAACCACCTTTATATTTAAGACGTCAGTTTTTGTGTAGTAGATTTTTCTTCCGTACGCTGCAGTTTCAGAATCACCAGCTTCATTCTAAAATTCAACATCTTTCAGAACTTATTTGCTCTTCTTCATACTGGAGCCATAAATCACCCCCTCTTTTAATTAATAGCCTTCGTAAATATCAAACTTTGTCAGCTCAAACACATAAATCGTCTCTTTTGCCTATTTTCCAATGTAACTTTAAAGCTTTAATACAGCCCCTTGATACATATCTTAACCTAAATATTGATCGTAATGAAGCGCATGCTAATGTTTATTTCAAATCCATTGTCGATGACCGATGGTCAGGTTGGCATCAGATATTTACTGATGCTTCCAAGCACTCACAGACTGGTTATGTTGGTATAGGCGTGTTTCACAAACAGTATAATATTGTACAAAAAGTTAAATTACCTCCAGAAACATCAGTATTTACGGGTGAGTGTTTTGGTATTGTCAAAGCTCTTGACTACGTTTTATTAATGAAACTTAAAAAATCGGTTATTTTTACTGACTCATTAAGCTCTTTACAATCACTTGCAAAGTACCCTTTTCGTTCAAAAAATGCATATCCTCTTGTTATGGAAGTTAGATCAAAGGTATTCCAATGTAAATCCATTGGTTTAACAGTTAATTTTGCGTGGATACCTAGCCACTGTGGTATTTTAGGAAACATACGGGCAGACAAATTGGCTAATGAGGCTGTGGAATGTGGAGACATATTCCCGTACAAAAATTATACGCATGATCTCATTGCTCTTTCTAAGATTTATCTCAGGGATTCTTGGGGTGAAGACTGGGACCGTTCTAGTAGTTCTAAAGGTAAACATTTCAGACTGTTACAACACGCAATACCCGTAAAACCTTGGTTTTTTAAGATTAAACTCGGTAAACGTGCTACCACAATTTTGATAAGAATGCGCCTGGGGCACTTGTGTACCCCAGCACACCTTGCACGAATAAAAGTGAAGCCTGACCCATCCTGCGTTTGTGGAGATGAATTCGGTGACGCTAATCATATATTTTTTGCTTGTTCCCAATATAATCACAGAAAACTCCTTCAAGATCTCGTTGCATGTCGTATTCCCCTTCCTACTAGTGTTAATATCCTTTTAGCTACCCTTGACCCTTGTATATATCATTGCTTATCATCTTTTATCTATATGAATAACTTAGAAATTTAATTTTGTACATATTTCCCTTTTGTATATATTTTCCACCTTTGTGTATATTTTTTTTTTTTTTTTGTATCCCTAACCCTACTGATCCTTCCTAACCCGCATGCCAGATCCCGCGCTTTTTTATTATATAATATTGTTTCCCTAATTTTCTACGTAAAATGGCAAATGCACAAACACAGTGCGACGCCAATTAAAAAAAAAAAAAAAAAAAAAAAGATGAATGATGAATAAATGAATGATCAATTGATTAGCTAAACACAAAACTGACTATCAGGCGGCGTAACATAAAGCTAGCCTCAGTGAAACACCCTGTACTAGGGGGTTCAATAAAGTCATACTGGGTCATCTAGATACAGTCTAACGGGATATGATCCCGCTCAGCTGACAAACTGCCTGTTTCCTCATGGATTTACTATTATACCCCATTTCGTACCCAAGGGAGAGACACGGTGATTTTACTCCCTCCGTGTATTTTGCGTATTAAACCCTTTTATGCATTTGTTTATGAAGCCGTAAAGAGGTCTGATAACGTTAAAATTCTGGGATTTGGTAGTTTTTAATGGCGGATACTAAGTTACGTTACATTTACGTTTACTTTATATACAACGTATAAGTACGGTTATTGAAAATGATGGTGAAATTTCACTAGCCCAAATATAATAAGAATGAATGAAGGAGTTATTTGCGTCAATAGGTTGGTATAAATCTTGCACACTCAAGAGAATTAATTTAAACATAATAAAAGGTCAAGAGTTGATTATGTATTATTTATAAAAAAAAAAAAAACTAACGAACATCTCTGAGTTCAACCTACTCCTTGGTGTCGCACTACGTGTCGCACTGCCACAGAACATCAGTTAAGTCTTATTCCTTCCAAGTTGTAGTCATATTTGTCATAAAAATACAGAAAATTGATGCAGCAAATAAAAATGTCTCTGTTGGTAATAAAGAACCATTTTATTCCCCTTTTGCAGAACGACACAAACACAAGCAAAGTAGGAGCACTGCCTTTGTAATTGATGTGACGAACCACAAATTGGCACTCTACCTCGAGCTTCCGCTTAAAAATGAGCTTTGTAACACTGAGCTTTGAGTTTAATTTAGAACTTAATGGATGATGAAAGTTTGAACTTTGATCAAATCTGTGCTAAAGTTGGATTGAATCTTACCCTCATTTCCTCAATTTGTTGACTTGTTGGCATGACATTTTAATTACAAATAGGTTGTGTAAGTATGATGTTGATAAGTTGATGGCATCAATATCTTAAGCAACTTATTTTCATCGCAAGTTTGTTATCAAAGATTGAGGGCAATATTACAGAAAATTTCTCAAAATCTGATTTTCAAATTGATGTGGTGACCACTTTCTATGAAAGTAGCTGGCCACTAGTGGCTAGATTCATAAACCTATAGTATGCCGCTCCGTACACCCTGGGTGTATGTGTGTGTATACTAAGTACCTACCTACATGCTATTATTTATTCTGTGCTTGAACGAATCCTTTCCTACAACAGACTGAGAGAGATGCAATATCATTTAATCTCAGGCAATAATAAACCGTCTGCTGATGGCAATTGAGATGAATAAGGACTGTCATCTCTGCTAATAATCACTATTGTTTAATCTGTTTTGTTCCGCGTGTTTCCGGATTCATGACATGTAATATTGGGCTTTACGATAAAAGCGTAGAGTTGTGTTTGGCTTTGGAGCGAAGCTTTGGATTGCGTTACCAGCTCTTTCAAGTTTCTGCTGTCCTGGTACGGAATGCTTTTTATCCACGTGACGTCATAGTTGGGGTTCACACGACCGGAGGTATATTAGAAAGATTTCTTCATAAATTTTTTTTCGTCGTGTTTTAATGCTAGTTAAAGTTGAAACAGATGTTTTTCACGTTATAATACCTCGAACGGTACTCTTCAAGATAGAAAAAAAGAAAAATAATCTAGGCTCAGGCCGGTATGCTGATTATTACTCAAGCACTGACGCGGACTCAAGCAAAGATTTTGAATGAAAATATTTAGGTACTCAAATCTATGCTTTCTGTATCGGCATACGGCCCTTAGTCTACATTTTTTTTAACAGGTACATGGATGCGACAGTTTTTGCTTTACACAAAAATGTATTGTATGACTTAACCTTTAGTATGCCGGTACGTGCGGAACCACACGAAACACAATATTTTTTCTATTGTATCTGCAACCCAGGGAGTACAAGAGGTTAAAGTTTTCAGAGGGCTTTTTCTTCGTTCATCTGGTTCAACTTGAGCTAACTGGATATCAGATATAGACAAGTTTACGATTGGGATCGTGACATGTCCAGACATCTATAAAAATAGCAGTTCAAGGTTAATCGCTGACCGACTGACACAATACCCAACTTGTGATTATATATAGCTGAACAATCACTATTTTAAAAGTCAGTTATTTCTTTTTCACAAACAAGCTTATTAGCACTTTTTGGCTGCCATTTTTCCAAGATGGCGGCGCTTAATTTTCAAATATGCCGGAAAACTTTCCAGGCAAAACTAATGAATGACTAAAATAGGTAAATGAACGAAAGAGGTTATATTGCAGCCCAAGGCACTTCGACGTTAGTAACTCAATAGTTAAAAGTGGATACCTCCGATTTTTTTCTCTATTATTGCTCTGGAACATCGTTTTCGTTTTAGCCATCACACGTTGCTGTTACGTTCTTTTTTTATTTCTTTTTTAGACGAGACAGCTTTTTTTTTGTTTAAAAAAAATATGGAAGCAGAAAATGGTACTTTTTTGTTAGCTGTAAGGTAGTAAAATGAACTGAAATTTGTTTATTTTTTCTAATATATAGAGGAGTACTTAGATTTGTGTTGTGTTAAATAATAATATTAAGGACAATGACGGACATTTCTAACATTTAATCTCCGGATTACCACATTACAACAGTTTTAGTTATTGAACTTATTTTTTATCAAATAAAGTATGGTTTTGACGAATATGTATTACCATTGTTTTATTTTGATAGCAACAATAGAAATTATAATAACATTTGGTACTGAAACTAACGACCTGCTAGATTGTTAATTAAAACAAATTCAAACATCTATAAAAACGTTGCCACCCTCCGCCGCTGATAAAGCCGACGGCGTAATGAGCTAGCTACAGGGGTGTACTCTTAGGGTGCTTTTGGACCAGAGCTAAGCTAAGCTACGTTGCTAAGGATTTGTTTGACATCCGCCAATAGGAATCGTTTAATATGAAACAAACTATCCTTATTGGTAGATTTCAAACACATCCTTAGCAACGTAGCTTAGCTTTGGTGGAAAAGCACCCTATGGGAGCAAGGCAGAAGTAGGTAAGGCTATTTACAAAAAAAAATATTAATAATATAAAAAAAAGCGTTCCAGAGTTCTCAACTCTATAACAAAAATATTTTAGCTTCAAAAACTAAAGAAATCGGTGCAAGTCCAATCTCTACAAAAAGGTACTGATATTGTTAAGTCAGGGCTGTAATCAGGGCGTATCAAGGCGGGCGTGAAAATATTGTTTTATGAGTAAATTATGGTTTATCTGATAACGCAAATCCTGCCCGTAATGAGCAAGGGTTGCGTTTTAAAATATGCCCTAAAAACCAGATGAAATTACAATTTAAGGTTTTTTAAATAAAACCCAATAAAATATTAAAAAGGTTGAATGGCTACAAGAGGTAGTCTGGTACATATCCGTACAGATGTACGCAGCAGGCGCGTGGAGAATACGAAGGCGCGTTTTATCGACAAGACTAAGTACCACAGATAATGCAGTAGTTCACAACTTGGTGCAAAATGCTTACATTTTGACAGAACGAGTAGTTAAATATATCGCGTACGCATCCTAGCCCCGAATGAAATCTGGCTGAGAATAATGATCACGATGATGAGATACTCCGTCCAAAGTCAGTCCTGCCTGTCAATTATCATAAACATGAGTATTGGTTTGTCTATCAATAACAATAGAAGATTTGGATCATCACTCAGCCACGAATTATAAATAACTAATAATAGTGGACTGGTAACCTAAATAAGTCGATACAACTCAAGATCAAACTATTAGTATATTTTAGTTTCTACTAGTATTTTCGTATTTAATTTAAAAATTAGGTATGTATGTATACCCAGAGATTTCTTTTAATGATATAAGTAATGGTACAAGCTGATAGCTCACCTGATGTTAAGTGGTAACTTCTGCCTATAACAATGCATTACCTCACAGAGCAAGTCCAATGATGACGTGCCCTGTAAGGCAATGCACTGCGTCCATCACTCTGAGACGTAAAGATGTTGAAGTCTCATGTGCCTGTAATTACACCGGCGCCCTTACCCTTCAAACCGGAACACAGCTATGCGAGCATCGCTGCTTGGCGGCAGAAATAGGTACGGTGGTAGTACTTCCCCGGACGAGCTCTCACAAAGAGCTCTACTATTACTGAGAACCCAGAGAATTGTATTAAAAAAGGTATTTAAATATTCTATCAGCAATCTAGTTACCATAGTCTAGCGGATAGCGGAACAAACATCAGCTGTTTATGTGTCGAGATTGAATAAGCTGACCAGTACTGATGACATTCGCGAGTATATCCGCGAAATGGGTCATGAATGCAAAAGTGTTGAACATTTAACACAAAAGCAAGAAACTGATTTTAACTCATTTAAAGTAGTTGTACCTAGGCATAATTTAGAAGTATTTTTGAACGAAGGATTCTGGCCTAAAGGAATTAAATTTCGACTTTACCGTGAATACACGGCGAAAGGAAGGACGAACAACACAAACCAAAATGGATAGTACACCCTCTACCATTTCTATAGTTTCTTTTAACTGTAAAAACATCAAGAGAACCGAGCAAAGCGTTCGCGACCTATCCAAGAAGGCTGATATAATCGTGTTACAGGAGACTTGGCTTCTCCCTCATGACCTTAATTTTGTGCATCAAATTAATAGTGAATTCGGATGTGTTGCTAAGTCTTCTGTGGACACGTCCATGGGAATACTGAGAGGAAGACCATACGGTGGCTTGGCTATATTGTGGAATAAAGCCAAGTTTCCCAATGTTTCTCCAGTGGAATGTGCCTGTGACCGCATAATGGTAGTGAAAATATCAGTAGGATCGGGTTCCTTTTTGGTTGTGAATGTTTACATGCCTGTTAATGACGAAAAAAATATCGCGGAGTTTGCGGAATGCTTAGCTTTGGCAAGTGCCATTGTCGAAGAAAGTGACGTGCAAGTGGCTTATGTGATAGGGGACTTCAATGCACACCCTACCAAGATTTTTGGCCGTGAACTGATGAGATTCTGTGAGGATCTTTTGTGGGAATGTGCGGACATTAACATCCTTGGTGGGGATTCAGATACGTATACTTTCCTGAGCGAAGCGCATGGAAGTCGGAGTTGGTTGGACCACTGCCTAACAACTAAAGCCGCCTGGGATGCTGTGGTGTCGGCTAACGTCATCTATGAAGTGACGTGTTCAGATCACTATCCGTTACGCATTGTATGTGACATAGCAGGCGTAGCAGTAGGTCCAGTCAGCTCTAGCAAACATGATGCATTAAAAAGCATACGATGGGGGGATAGGGATAACAACCAAATACTTTTGTATGGTAAATATTCTTATGAAAACCTAAACGTTTATGATAATTTTAATTTTACATGTGACTGTGATATTTTAACTTGTACTCATTTACACGATTATTTTATTTATATAGATAGTTATTATGATTATATTGTCAATGCGCTACAAACTGCAGCAATAAAAAGCTCTCGTCCGTGCGCACGCAAAAATCGACAAAAGGTGATTGGCTGGAACTATCACGTCAGAGACAGCCATCAGGCCGCCAGGTTGCACTTCAGCTGTTGGGTAGTGGCAGGTAAACCGTCGGAAGGTGAAATATTTGATAAAATGCGTAGTACCCGTACGGAATTTAAAAATAAAGTCAAATGGTGCCAAAAAAATGAAGAAATGATAAAAATGAATATATTAGCTGAGCATAGAAGTAGTAAAAATTTTTCTCAATTTTGGAATGCAACTAAAAAGCTTAATTTTAAACAAAATTTACCGGTATCAATAGATGGTTTACAAGAGTCATTGCCCATAGCGGAAGTGTTTGCTAACCGGTTCAAAGTAGACCCACAGCCTGTGAGTAGTGTGCCCGCTGGTGATACCGTCTTAGGTGAGAATGAGCCCCCAGAACTATTTACAAAGAAAGATGTCAAAACGGCAGTTAAGAGAATGAAGCGTGGTAAGTCACCCGGACATGATGGTCTTTCCATCGAGCACATCCTCTGGGCTAGTGACAGAATTTACGAGCACCTATGTATACTGTACAATTTATGCATAAAGTATAGCTATCTTCCAAATGATCTTATGAGAACAATAGTGGTACCAATTGTGAAAAACAAAACCGGAGACTTAAGCTCGTCCTCAAATTATAGACCCATTTCGTTAGGTACAGTTATGGGTAAAGTGTTGGAGCGACTTATCTATCCCGATCTATTAAAAAACCTAAGTATTGATGATGCGCAGTTTGGTTTCCGTCCCGGTCTCTTAACAGATTCAGCAATAATGAGTTTAAAAAGCACTGTGAATTATTATACATCACAGGATACTTCTGTCTATGCTTGTTTCTTAGACCTAAGCCGTGCATTTGACCTAGTGAACTATGACGTTCTCTGGGCCAAATTGTCGGACGCGCAAGTGCCAAAACATGTGGTGGACCTGTTGAGATACTGGTACGGTAATCAAGTGAATAATGTTAGGTGGGGCGACACGACTTCTAGTGATTATAGGCTAGAATGCGGTGTTCGTCAAGGGGGGTTGACTTCTCCTGACCTGTTTAATATTTATGTAAACGATCTGATAGGGGGGCTGAGAGAGGCTAGGGTAGACGTCAGCGTTAACAATTTAAGTTACGCTGATGACATGGTGCTTCTCAGCCCTTCGGTCAAGGGTTTAAAAAAGTTACTATTAATCTGTGAGAAATATGCGATTTCTCATGGGTTAAAGTATAACGTAACAAAAACCGAAATGATGATATTCAGGTCAGGACGAGGTCCGGAGAGAGTGCCGAAGGTACAGCTGGGAGGCACAACCATTAAAATGGTCAAGCAGTTCAGGTACCTAGGGCACGTGCTGACGGAATCATTAAAGGATGATGATGATATAGAGAGGGAGAGGAGAGCTCTCGCGGTCAGGGCTAACATGCTCGCACGCCGCTTTGCTAACTGCAGTGCGGACGTAAAGAACACGTTGTTTAAGGCATACTGTATGGGTATGTACACATGTCAACTGTGGTTTAACTACACACGAAAATCCTTCAGTACCATAAGGGTCCAGTACAATAATGCTTACAGGGCTCTTATGAGATTGCCAAGATACTGCAGCGCGTCGAGCATGTTCTCTGGGGCGGGAGTACCTGATTTCTTTGCTATAATAAGAACTCGTATAGCGGCGTTCTGGAATCGGTTGAGTCGCTCCAACAACACTATCCTGGTGGCTGTGTCCGACTATCTGGCCAATCCCATATTCAGGCACTGGATCTCTGTCCATTTGGACAATAACAAGAAATGACCAACCGGTAGATTTCTACTGGTGTTCTTGTTTGATATTTATGTGTTCTTATTTTTAATTTTAAGTCCATTTCTTTTATTTCGATTTAATTTTATGTGATATGGGTCTGTGTATAAAATTTTTTGTTACCTACCGTGCCTGCAATAAAAGAATTTTATTTTATTTATTTATTTTTATAGTACATACAAGCTCTGCTTAGTTTGGGACTAGAGGGCGTTGTGTGACATGTCCAAGAATTTTTTATTTAAATAATTATTGCAAACCCGTTAAACACCAGTAAAGATAAGAAACCACTTTTTCTCATTAAAAAAAACTGTTACCTAAGTAGGTACTAGATATATTTTGACTTTGGTTTTATTTTTAGTTAAAATCGGGTTGTTAACTAAACTAAAATAGATAGAAGAGTCCTTATTACGGCTCTGTCTAGTCAACAATCAGCCATTATTCTGAGTGGGCAACTGGACGGGGGCTGTAAAAACTAACGGCTGTTAGTTGCATTACTCCATACATTACACGGAAACTTGTTGTGATACAGATAAGTTTCAGCTTACACGGCGATAAACGAAGGATTTGTCGTTTTTAGTTACACTGCGCGTTACGTGACCAATCCCATTTACTTGCATTATTATTTCTTTTGTTTCACTCCGACACCATACACATTTTCCTGCCTAATTTTCAGCTTCATTTGAGTATAAGATCCCTCAATCCAGACGGATATAGGTAGTAATGTGAGGTCAGGGAGTGCTTTTAGAGTTCCGTACACTAATAGTACCTATACCTACTGACTGGACCCTATTTTACTTTAGAGTGGAACTAACTTCTGTCAGATAAACCACTAGCCCTCTAATTTGTCAAATAGTTGCAGATTGGGCCTTTTCACACAGCTACCAACACGGTGCCATGGGGAAGATTCTGCTGTTTGTTTACCTAAACAAGCTGAATTTGACAAATATACTACCGTCCCTTTTTCATAAATTGAAACAACAAAGACGGGTATTATTGTGGCGCTGCCAAAAGAAGTTAGTTCAGAAAAATGCAACAACAGAATCGGTACCAATGCCTGAGTAGACGTATTTTTAGGGTTAAATTTTTTTTCATTAAAATAATCTTGAATTATTAAGACAATAACTGTAAAAGATAGATAATACTTTATTGTACACAAGGGTAAGGTACGTACAAATCTTAAAAATAACTTTGTATAGTACAATGGGCGGCCTTATCGCTGAAAGCGATTTCTGTAAAAATTATAGTAAAGTAAATAAATAGTTATAAGTAGGTAATTGTTTATTAAAAGCTTTACTTAATAATTTATTAGTTTAATTACCCATTGTCTGACGTCATAAAATGCAATCATAGAGGACAATGTCAAAAGACCCATCAAGACATTGACCCAAAACAAACACAAGCAAAATCTGAAAAACTCACCCACCATCAATCAAGGCCCAAGTCACACCGGCCACACACCATAGCGTATTTATCAAACCGTCGATAGATCACAACACGAGACATTTGTTACCACACACACCAAAAATAGAAATCCACTTGTTTTCTAATATCGGTATCCACGTGTGCTCCATTGGACAAACCAATCATATCTGACGGAGCCGCTATAGGTACCGCATACAACACGCCAAAAACTTCCAAAGCCATTTGTCTAAAAACAAATAAAATTAACAAAACCCACTTTGATGTCTAAAATAGTACCGCTTAATTTACCATAAGTCTTTTAAACTGGGCCAGAGCAGTATATTTCTTTAAATGACACAACGCAAGGCTTTTAGCTGAGTTATTGCTAAAACCATCGTCTGGTTACGGAAAAAATATTGCTATACCCTAATATCTCGGTAAGATAACTTAAGTTTTGTTTAAAAAAAGTAGGTCAATTAATCCTCAACTCCCTTGGCAACAGCATAAACAAACACTGAAAAATTAAAACAAGCCACTGACACTTATAATTTTGATTAAAGGTACTTACCTAAATCAGTAGGAAATAATGTCCCGTAGCGAATCATTCATTAGCAATCATTTATCAACGCTACTCGAACGCACCTGAAAAAAATTCGCGGGATAGTCATCCGTCAATTTCACCGGTTTGCCGGCAAAATGATACATCGCGCTCGCTCACACGTCACTGCCATTGTTCTTGAAAACTGTTCACACAATTCACTCGATTTGACACCCGCGAGATTTTTCAACTCGTGTTTTTCTTTTTTTATTTGATTTGAGGTCGCCGCGCGTAGGTGTCGACCAACTCGGCAAAAGTTGTATGGCGGACTGGAAGGCGTCTCCGCGTGTCACGTATTTTTCTATTATATTGGTTTTCTTTACCCAGATCGTGTCACATATTCGAGGGACACCGATGCTATTTTTAATTGACCCTAAACTAGTTTTGTGTGGTGTTATATTGTGGGAATCTCGACATTTTATTGTGGGCGGTGATCATTGAATTGTGCTGTTGGAATAAACTCTACATTATACTTATGTTTTACCTCCTAATTAATACACGCAGTCGTATATTAATATCAATGTTAAGTAATGGTATTTTAATATCTTAATCTAACCTACAGTCCCGATGGCATTTGCAATTTTTATAAAATAAGTTATGCTCTAAATTTTTATGATAAAAGTAACTTGCTTGAAGACAGCAAACTAAAATGACCAAAGGTTTTATTGCTATATCGGTTCGTCATATTCGTCAATCAAAAATGTATCATTTTTGATTGACTTTTGATAGATGCCTGGTTTTTTATGGCTCGAAGTAAAAAACTCAGTCATTAAAAAAAAACTGTTTTTTGTTTTAAAAAAGCTTGACCTAGTTAGACACGATTGTATAAAAACATGTTAGTTTCAGCCATTAAGCTGTTTACCGATGAGTCAGCGGTGGACAAGCACGTGTAATGACGCTACCCTGCTGGGACAGAATGCTCCAATGTGCTCATAATCGTTCCAACCCCTTTATGACGTGAACATTTGACTTCTGCCGAGTACACTCAACGCATAGATTTGTCAAATCAAACCTAGCATTTAAGCCATAAACTAATAAGTTGAAGTTAAAATCATGATGGTTTTCGTTGTCATGCAAGTGACAATAACAGAGTAGGTTAGGTATACTTTAAATCCAGGCTGAAATGACAGGAGATTCACAGTAGTAGTTGTTATTTTTATTCCAGTATTTTTTCTTATCAGGAAAAAAAAATATAGAAATAATGCCAAATAATAAAAAAAAATCTTCTCTAAAAATATACAATTATTTTGATATATTTGAATGAAATTCTTATTTATATCCAAATCACTCCAACATTTTTTATTTTTTCCTGAATTGTTGTCCAAACTCAACGAGTGGTTCACCCAAGTTCCAATAGCAATTCTCTCGATATTTACAACAGCTAGCACCGTCCGTGCCAAGGCCTTGTACCAGCGTTGTTTATCCGATGTGCCTTCACCATTCAACCAAGTTACATTCATTGTATCTACTACTAACTATCTACTATCTACAGTTGGAAATCCTGATGAAAACGATTCAATAAAGTGCCTAGGTACGTTTTTAAATAACATCTGACTGCAGTTTTTATTGTGTATGAAGTAGTACTACTAAGTATCTTGTTAATATGGTATTTTTTGACACCTTATGTAGACGATGCAAACCTCCTTCAGCAGGCGAGTGACGGATGGCGGAGAAAAAGTTTTAGTTTGATAGAGTCATGTGACAGAGAATAACAGATTTGGTTTTCAAAGAAAAATAATTTGCAATTGAATTTACTTCAGCCTTCCCTTCCCCATAATTAACACCTTATATCATGCAAAGTGTAAAATGATTACTCTTTAAAATTGAAAGAGGCTGAAAATTCTTCAGACCATCGAAAAAAAGGGATAAATAAGTTAATGTTTCAGGCCCGTAGTATAAGTTTTGTTTTGTTGATCGAAACGCATATCGAGAAGCAACTTGCGAGATATTTAAATTTTGTATAAAAGTAAAAACCCAATAAGCGCCTCTAGCGGAAGATTTGAAAACTATTTTTCTCCATACAAAAACTGCTAGCTTCTCGATTCTCGCTTCTCGCAAATCAAAATAACAAAAGTCAGACTATGGGCAAAAATGTTTCGATACGATACGATCACGTGACCCTGCAGTACTCTACCATAGAGGCAATAAACCCGTGGGCGGAGTACTCTGAATAGATCTATGGTTTTACGATTATAAAATGTTGGTTGGCATTCCACTACGTGTACACTGACTAGTAATAACTGGCTGAGGTTAATGATAAGAAAGTTAAATTTATTATACAAAGGTTTTTAAGTTCAAGTAATTTTTCATCATCTAATAAGTTTAGGACTAGAGAGAGCTGTGTGATATGTCCAAGAATATTTATTTATTTTGTTTATTGTCACTCATTAGGTTAAATTAAAGGATGGTATGTATGTTCTTTGGTACCTTATTGAGGCCAGAATAAATGTATCTATAGTTTTAATTTAGTTTTGAAAACTTATGAATAAATATTTTTTCTCCTATTACAATTTGCTGGTTTGTAAATTTGTAACTTCGCGCAGATTATAAATAACCCGGTATTAACCATTCTCCTTTATCATTTGACCATTTACACGAAAACCAGCAGAATAAAATACCGTTAAAAATATTCCATTATCTCATTGTCTAGTGAAAAAGTAATATTGATATATTTCTTTCATAAACTCCACAGAAACAGTTAAGCGTAATTTATTGCAGCGCATGTGCTGTTTTAACTCGAATGCTGAATGGATCGGCTTCAGCTTATATTTGTACTATATTTCAGTAGTAGTAGAGCTCTTTGTGAGAGCTCGTCCGGGGAAGTACTAGCACCGTACCTATTTCTGCCGGCAAGCAGCGATGCTCGCATTGCTGTGTTCCTGTTTGAAGGGTAAGGGCGCCGGTGTAATTACAGGCACATGAGACTTCAAGATCTTTACGTCTCAGAGTGATGGACGCAGTGCATTGCCTTACAGGGCACGTCCTCATTGGACTTGCTCTGTGAGGTAATGCATTGTAATAGGCAGAAGTTACTACTTAACATCAGGTGAGCTATCAGCTTGTTCCATTACTTATATCATTAAAAAAAAAAAAACTTTTAACCTACTGCAGAAAAGGAGGAGGTCCTCAATTCGGTTGTATTTTTTGTTTGTTAACTCAGAACTCCATCATTTATGCACCATTTAAAAAATACTTTTTTTATCTGAAAAGGTATACTTTGATTGGTCTCATAACTTTTGATCCAAAAAAGTTTATCGACCAAAAAAATGATTTTTTTGTGTTTTTATCTTATTTTCTACTTTTCGTTTGGAAAACTGCAACAAAATTATATTAATGTTGAACCATCTGCATTGTTATTACACACAACATTGTTGTTTGCAATTTTACATAAAAAACTTCAGTAATTTTATATCAGTCCGAAATGTTCAAATGTTCAGCCGGAAGTTGTAACTTGGCCAGAGTCTCTCAATCGTAATGCGTAGTCAGGGGCAAGTCCATACGTTGTAAGTCAGTATCACCAGCACTAATACATTGATTGACGTACGATCTAGTATGGTACACATGAGTACAAAAACATTAATAGAAATCGTACATATAAAAACACTACGCATATAAATAAGCATAACTACCGCGCGGCCGCGTTAGTCTTTGGGGTAACCGCTTAACATCAGATGTGCCATCTGCTAGCTCCATCACCTTTCATAGTAAAAGAATATTGACACAAAATATGTTCATTATAAATATTTATGACGCAAGCTCCTACAATTACTAGCTAACTTAAAATGTCTCATCACAACATTTACAACTCCCAAAATCCCCCCTCAAATAACCCAAGTGAAGTAGGTGAAGTAGCGTTTGACAGTGACAGTTGAACCCAAGTGACGTCACGTGTTAAAGGGCATTCTGTACCAGGCAACCAGAACCACAGAGGGGTCTCTACAAGCATTGCAATTTTCGACCTTACGCCGCAGATTTCCCATGGAAAGCTAAATAGTCTAAGGAAATTGCAACTTTAAATCTTAGAGGATACGGTCTAGAATTACTTGGAGTCAAGACTGCCTGCTCGAGTCTGGACTCTGGAGCTATCTCATTTTCCTAGATCAAGAGTAATCTAAAGCAATTGCGACTCTGTTCATAAGTGGTATGACCCATTTTACAGTAGCATTGTCGTGAACCAAAGTTTGCATTGCAAGTATGATAAGGATGCACATATATTTCTGTTTGTAAGCAAAAGAGATAGCTGTTCTTTGTACGAGTGATTAACAGACCTCCTATCACACCCCTACCATCAGATGTCACCATAGACAGAGTACACGGGAACTAATAAAAAAAATCGCCTTTTCCTCAAAGGTGGTTAATTAGTGATTGAAATGAAATGAACTGACGAATCAATTGATCTGCCGACCAAATTAACTTTGTTTTCCCAATACTATTAAACCACACACGGATATTGCATTGTTTACTTAAATAAGTATGTGTGCGAAGTAGAAAGGTATTTAATTTATTGCTTTTACTTTAACTAACACGCACTCAAACAAAAACATCATATTAAAAAGGTACGCAACAGTACATTGATGTAGTAAGAGCACAACGCACACTCATGTAAGCTAGAGTTTAGTGTTCTCTAGAGGTGTGATGGAAGCCCACTGAGCACTACTACACTCTATCCTTCTACACATAAAGTCGAAAATTCAATACAATAATTAATCTGTACCTCTGTGAGTGAGCATTCCCCTATACCGACATGTATTTTCCAATGTTGTGCGCTTGTGTGCCTCTCTTGTCTGTCTGCTGTCAGTTCCTTGTCACCTCACGTGTTTTGGTGTGGCAAAGTATCAGGCCATCAGAAGAGCATAGAGGATACAAAACGGGACCATCTCACATGCGTCGAGACGCGAGTCAAGTCAGGCCTAAACATACGTGTAGACGTGGCAAAACGTGTGTGGCTTGGACTAGTGTTCACCAACACAAAAACCCTCCGACAACCGGTGGTTTAACACTAGCCAGTTGGCTAGATCTTAGACAATTCTCATCGCATTTTAATGGTTATGATAACCATCCGTTTGCGTTGGTGAATAGAGACCTTAGTATGTGTAGACGTCGTCTCACGTGTTTTGGTGTGGTGATATACTAGGCTGTCAGAACTCTATAGGTAAAATATCATAGGTTAGAAAATCCGACGTGTAGATAAGAAAACATGACATCGCATTTTGGGTTATGACCAATTCGTACCTTCTTTTGTACATGATCGTATATATGTTAGCTACCAAAAAGTCTTGCACACAGCAAAGCTTTTCGGTAGCTAAGATATGCCTAACCTAAGTCCAGCGGGATCACGGACAGATCAAAGTTTAGTCGTCCCATTGAGAATGACGACTGTATTGGCTTTTCCTATTGATAAATCGTTTCTTAGTAAAAATTACTCAGACTTCATGAGCACGAATATTGAATTCACAATTTCCTAGTTGACAATCCTTTGTAAAACATTTGAAAAAAAAATGGAGCCATTTTAATTTGGGTAAAATGGCAACACAGCACCCGGAAGTCTCTAAGCACAAAACATCAGAACCAGGGTATAAGAAACCGCTGAGGTATAGACGGGGATGAATGCAAGGGTAGGGGTACCAACAACACCCTCATCCGCCCACCTGTTGCACTTGACGACAGAGGTGGATCAAGGACTCGGGTGATAGTGATGGGGCATGAAGCCCCCGAAAAATACTCCATTAAAGAAATATTTTATTAAAAAAAATTATTTTTTATTTTTTTAAGAAATATTTGGAAGTAGAAGTCTAAATTCACCTCGATCTGTCCATAAACATCTATTTCCATGAAGAGGATAGGTATAAGCAAGTAAAAATCTTATCTTGATCGCTTCATGAACCGATCCTGAGTTCTTGATGTCCTCGTACATCATTTTATTTTTTTACATTTGACCGCAGTCATAAACATACCTACATAGTTATATGTATGTATAAGTATACTTGGTAAGTGTTTAGTCTAATTATCTATAAAACCCTAGCTTTTCAACACCCCAACAAGGTCTTTTACTTAGAGCAAAGTGGCGAAAAGTACTAAACTAAGTATTACACTAATTGTCTTCTAAACCAATGAAGCCCCGGTAGCCCCACACTACAGTATGACCCTGGAATAGGTATATGTACATAATTTTGGTAGTATAGTATTCAGTTTCATTCAAAAGACCACCCTGGAGCTTCGAACCCCAAAACTTTAATACTAGGATAGCAGAGATCCAACGGGTGTACTTTCTGCTGGTGTAGGTTGAGCTTTTTACTCATAGATAGATAGATAGATAGATAATACTTTATTGTACACAAGGGAAAGGTACGTACAAATCTTAAAAATAACTTTGTATCGCTGAAAACTGAAAGCGATTTCTTCCAGGCAACCGTAGCATGGAAAGTAACGAGCGGAGCGGTAACGGAAGGCGGTGCACAAACAATGTAACGATAAAAACTAAATTATTACGCAATAAAATATACTACATAAAACTCACATAAATAAAAAATAGAATATACTAATACATACCTACTCATGTATAGTGTATTTGAAAAGGATACTTACTGGTTCACAATTTTGCCGAAATGTGGTTTGTTTCTCCCCGCAGGACTTTATGGTAAGTATGGCAAAGCTGCAGAATGGAATTTAGTAGAAAATGGATAACTAATTCCTAGTACTTACTTATTACTTTTATTTTATTTTATAATTGCAAAAATTTTGAAGCATTACTATAGAATCGGGAAAACCTATCTTGATTTCCAGTCACGCAAGTTTTTCATTAATATAAAAGGTCCGTTTAATAATTTGTCTGAATATTAAAGTCTAGCACGTTCTGCATTCCACAGGCCTCGACGAGCGATGGATCCTAATTCCTAATGGAATTCTTTTTAGAACTGAAGATGTAAAACTTATCTTGGTTAGTATATGTAGTTTAAAGTCATAACTGAGTTTTAAATGCCATTGCCTTGAACTTATTTTGTCTGGCTTTTGGGGCTAAACTACATAAAAACATATTAATTATCCTTGTTCTTTATTCTTTTATTGTACACAGATAAACTTAACTTAAAACATGTACATACAGGCGAGCTTAACCCTAAAAAGAGTTCTCTTCCAGCAAACCTTAGGATGAGAGATGGGAAAATGAAAATGAAAGTGGGTACGTGTACAACACATATAGATAGGCGAATAGAAAATATAAACAATATAAACCTACTAAAAAATAAATAAATAAACCTACACATATACCTAGCACAACTATATTACACTATACATACATACAATACACATAAAATATAACCTGTTACCTACATAAAATAAACATACACCTTGGCTTGTATTTAGTCAATCTTTTCAACCCGTAACCTAAAGTTCCTTGAATAAACTTATCAAACTTTAAAAATGTCCAGCGTTTCTGTAAAAAGAGTTAGTTACAAACTCTTTTGAAAGTTAAAAAGCGTCGCAGGAACTTCGCTCATTTACTAGGAGTACAGAAATCCAAACAAGTGTTGCTGGAAAGTTTCAAATTGAAGGGTGAACGGTGGTGGTGGTGGTGTGGGGTCAATCTCCTACTTAAAGCTTCCTCAGTTACTATAACATCGATCGATGCACATTGAATAGCGTCTCACTCATTCGCATTGTATTGTAACTCTACGCCGTAGCTTATGCCGTAGTGCCCGTAGCAAAAGCGTAGCACCAAAAACTTGGGAATTCAAAATTCTTCAAAAGAACATTAGGTATCAAGCACATATTTTTTATATTTTTTGTCAGTTTTGTACAAAAAACTCTAAACAAATGTATGCCCACGTATCGATTTCCTACGACTAGATGAGAGAATAAAATTAGAAGATTTACGAAAGAGTGGAACTCCTTGCTAGCGCTGGTGTTTCCAAATATGTACTTACTAGCCGTCTCCCGCGGCGTTGCTCGCGTTAGGGTGTGACTTTTCAAAATTTCTTTCTTAGTGCACCCCTACACTATATAAGGATACTACCCTCCAAATTTCATACCTCTAGGACTCATAGTTTAGGCTGTGCGTTGAATCTCTGTCAGCTTCAAAAGAGTTTTATATATATTGATAAGTGCAGTTAGTCATTGTACAAAAGCATTATTATTTATTTTAGGTTGAGTGCAGGATATATATCAAGTAGTAACTATAACAAATATTTTGTCACATAAGTAGTTGACGATAATGTATTTATTTTCTGAGTATTTTGTCGCTCGCGGATGCTTAGTTTACTCAACGGGTCATCCTGCACCCAAGTTCACTCGATAGTTCCAAACTCAAAACATACATACCAGGGCACTATAAATCGCCAGGGGTAAATACAATATTCAAACCATTGAATAAAAGTGAAAGTGGGGTGTGGGATGCACCCCATTTTTGTAGCCAATCAAATGCAGGGACCACGGCGAGTGAGATGCACAATCGTGAAATTTTTAATCGAGTACGTTAACTATTAGCGCAATAAGGTTGAATATACTCAAAAATACACACCATATTCCTCAAAGTCAAAAAAATAAGTATTTTCCTCGTTCATAAAATTGAAGGTGTAAGCGAGACGGTTGCAATTCGTAACAAGACAAAGCATTTTCCATGGACAGAACATACTGAGGTGCATTATGATTTCCGGGTAGAAAACGGTGCAAAGCAGCTTGCAATGGGTTCACTCAAGTCCGTCCTGGAAGGAAACCGTTTGGCTGCTATGTCATAAAACAAAACACGGTTTTTACGCGGAAATCATAAAATAAAATAATTACATGCCCGCTAGCAGCTAGGTGGGACATCTAACTAAAAATGGGGAGACTTTTTAATTCCATTTTTTTTTCAGATTTGACTTTTTCTGTAACCAAATTGAAGATTACCCAGATTCTTACCCATCATGAATTGTATCTTCTCCAGACATCAACCAAAGCCAGGTATTGGGTTATTGCATTTTGCGTAGAAGCGACAGAGTTGCTCAAACTGGTTTATTGGAATCCGTCTCTGGGTTAGGCCAGACGGAGACCAACAAAGTCTTCAGGTTGGAAACAACCAGGGTTCCATAAACAGATGAAAAGTGAATGTACCTTCCACGCTTTTGAGAGGAGTGAGTGGCAGGGATAATAGTGCTTCTAAGATTTAAAAAAAAAAACATTATTTTGTCTTTTGTTTTAATAAGTGAATTATTTTTGGTAAAAATTGATGGTATTGGAAATGGTACTACTATTTACGACTACTACCTAGTTCGCTTATTATTCCCCGTTTGAAATCTGAAGATCTTCCATGAAGTATTTAATAAATTGTACTCTAACCTCTGTTACTCTCAGAAATTATTCTCCGAACTTTCTTGACCAACGTATCTTAGAACGTAAGTACCAGAGCATTAGAAGCTAAGAGGAGGTACAATTTAATACATTCAATGGTAGCGCCGCGCCACAGAATAGACTATAGTAGCACGTTGAGTAAATTGGTTGTATTGTATCAATCGAAATACTACGCAAGTTGTATCGTATGGAAGATCAATACAACTCGATGTGGCGGCGGAACCACTACGCTAACTCGATACACTAGCTGTCATAGTATTTTCTACAAGGCTAGCATAACGTAACAAGGTTAACCAATTCTTGCTTGATACGATTATGTGCTCCTCACTTCACACAGACGGATTAGTAACAGGGGGCCTCATGCCCAATTCGGCAGAGATTTTACTCCAATAGGGATGACGTCATAATGACATCGTAAACTCGTTCACCAGTGAGTAAAAAGAATATTCGGTCAAGATATGACGTAATGCTCTCCAGACAGTCTAAACGCAATATTGATGTATTAGTTATTGGAATATTTTACTGTGATTTCTTATAGATATTAACTGTTAATTTTTGAACGTACTTTTAAGTACTTGAATCTGGCCAATGTTTTTACAAGACTAAATGTAAAACCACCCATTTTATTATTAGCGTCGTCACTCTGCACTTATAGGGTTTGGTAAGTCGCTGCTAACACTGGTATCAGTGTCGGTAACTCGTCGGACAAGTCACTATACAAAAAAAATAAGTATTAGAAATTGCACTATCATCAACAACATACAACAGAAAAGGTAATGGGTAAGTATACATAATTTTCAAACTTGATGGAGACTGGAAGACTGGAGACCCTTCTAAGGTTTTACATTCGTTTGTTTGACTTCCAAGCGCCATCTATACAAATCACCTTGAACTTCAGAGGGTTACTACAACGTTGACGTCATGAGCGCGTCATGAAAACTCGCGTACCAGTACCAGGAGAACATAGCAGGAAGGAGTACTGCCAGTAGTGCTACGAGTTTGACGTAGCGCTACGAACCTCTCTACGTACTCGTAGCACCACGTAGCACTCCGTCACTTCGTAACAAAGGTCCGAATATTTATCATGAAATTTTATTATTATTTCTTTAGGTATACTTTTAAAAATCTTTAATTCCATCGGATACACATCGTTTTGTGTGATATTACAAAAAACATCTACAGTTACCGAAAATGTCACTGAATAAATTACCCTTTACAATATATTGTCATGTTGTGTGGGAAGTGGGTGACACTAAAAAATATATCATTTCATAGCAGGCCCATCAAGTTTCGTAGCAGTCGCGTAGCAAGCCGCTACGAGATCCAAGACTACGCCGCCTACACGCTACGCCAGTTTTTCAGGTAAAATGCTAACGTCAGCAAAGGAGACGTCATGTTACGTAGGCAAAATACCAGGCGAACATGACATATGAAGGAAAAGCTTACGGGGTAAATTCACCGCCCTCATACGTAAGCTTTCACCCCTTTCACTTTGATACAACCTACAACGCTGACGTCAGCGAAACGTCATATTACGTAGTGGATGCACCAAGGGATCATAACACTGTGAGAGGTGAAGGGTGTAAGCACTAGCGGGGTGAAGTGGGTAGTGGATATCTATGTCCTGCCTACATGCATCCCCAACCCCGTATCGTATAAATACTATTGGTAAGTTGTGCATTGAGCCATTGAGCACTATGAATGGGTAGGTAAGCCATCCGAGAGAGTAATCAAAGTTGAAAGTTCTGGACGGACTTCTGACTACCCTCTAAGACATTGTCATCAAATCATGAGGATGCAGGTATCGATAGATTTGAATGCATGTCTACCTTGCTTAGGGATTACAGTTGTGTGCTTATATGACCCGATAGTCGAATCGAAAAATCGATTGTTAAAATCCAGATTTGAATCTACAGCCAACCACAACGCAGTACGTTTGGAATATTTTTACTGCAGATTGTATACATGCTAGAAATCAGCCTGTTACACGATTTTGCAAAGGTTCATTATGGTTACTTCGGGCACCTTCGGGTCAAACAGTTTGTGCCAATGAAGCTTTGGGAAGTTTTAGGACATTCTTTTACGCCGACTTCACAGATCATAACTATCTTAGAACATATAGACGCAGTATATATTTCAGTTGCTTATAACTATTTCACTATCAAGTGGTTTGCTAACTCTACCATCCAGTCGAGTCCACAGAAGGTCACCTGAAACGTCAGCCCACGTCGTATGCTAGAATCCAATATTACCTCTAATAGTATTCTGTTTGCCTGGTATGTCTGTTGTGAAATTGTGAAAGTTAGGTTGTATTTAGTGTCACCCTGGTGGAACTATTTATGGTTCTGTGCAAGGTGAGTATTTTCATTGAATTACTCAAGTTTTGCTAGTCGATCGATCGATACTTGTACTTTCTGATAGTGTGCTTGAATGAACACACAGGACAATTATTTTACTCTAGTAGTTATACTTTCCTAGTGAATACGCTACGTCACGGGGTCACTTTCCTCCCGGTTCCCCCGGATCGTTGCTCTAGCACCCCCAATGTTTTGATGCTTGCTTGGTAGAAAACGCTCCTTTACGGGGTACGATGTTGCCGTTTTCCCCTATCTGGGGCCAGTAGATTGTATTCATACTTCTAGAAAGTTATGCAAGCCTAGTACAAACCGTTACGTCTGAGAAAGGGTTGAACTATCAAGCTCGTTAATTTACAAAACACTGTAGACTTTTTAGAAAACATTACCAACTTTTGTGTGTGTAAAAATACAAAGTTACTGTATGTATAATAACAATTAATTTTACGTCCCAAAATACTTATAAAACTTGAATTAATTAGTTCGTCCAAGTTATAGTTAAAAGCTTGTTTAGTATAAGAGTAACTTAAAATTCCCAAAAAAAATTACCTTTGGAACATCCCCCTATCTTATAAAAAGTTAGAGTTGACATTATGTCCTGATTACGTATGGTAAACAAGACCTTATGTCTACTCTAACTTTTTATAAGATAGACCACATAACTTTTGGTTTCAACGGTTATTTTTTTTCAAAAGTGACTAATTGAGCTATAAAATAGTTGTTACCACAGTATTCTGAAAAAAACTGTATGAAGTTGTACTTCCTATCAATTTTTCGCCAACCGATATTCACAACCCCAAGGCTAGGGAGAAAAAATTCAGTTTGCGCCCAGCAGTGCCACCCTCCAACCCCCAATAACTAGGAAACCATAACACTAAAAGAGATACGCAGACTGACGTCAATGACATTTCAGGAAACACCGTCACGGGGGCGAGGTTTCGTAGTAAACAGCGCCATGCTACAACCCCCGGGGACTAAGGCATCATGAGATGGAGGAGATAGCAAGGGTGTGTGGGGTGGAACACTACGGCAAGTTCAATGCACTGTTGTATAACCTTGAAAGTGAACCTTTTAGTTACTGAATTTCTTTCTATAAGTCGTTCCCATATATTTTTATTACTTTTCTATAAAATGTCAGGCTAAGAAGGCTAGAGTAGAGTCCTAGAGATTACCGCTTAACATCAGGTGGGCCATCGGTTTGTTTCATTACTTGCAAAGATATTTTTTATGAGAATGATGATGATGATCTTTTTTATAGAGGCCACTAGCGGATACTATTATTATTATTATATTAGGTATTAACATTTTTAGGATATTTTATTTGATTTTAGATTATACCCTCTCCTTTATGATCCTACTAATATTATAAACGCGAAAGTTTGTATGTATGGATGGATGGATGTTTGTTACTCTTTCACGTAAAAACTAACTGATCCGATTTGGATGAAACTTGGAATATATATTGTCCGTGACCTGGATTAACACATAGGCTATTTTTTATCCCGAAAAATCAACGGGATCCAACGGGACGCGAATGAAATCGCGGGTGGCTACTTGTAATAAAATATAGGATGAAGCATCTCTATGACACTGATATTTCTTGAACTCAACGTCAGAGCCACTGACATGACGTCATGAAAGGCTACGAAGCGCCTAAGTACCAGGCGTTCATAGCAGTGTGAGAGTAAGAAGAACGCTGTCAGCGCCGTAGTAGTACTACGTAGCGGACGCGTAGCAATTCGCTACGTAACATAATTCTTGTAGGTTTAGCGCCATCTATTGAGTTTTCCGTAACTTCAAAACATTCTGTATGTTAAAAGTGAAGAAATCGTCTCATCGAGACCTTTAAGGTAAGTCAGAAATGTAAGTCCAGAAATGTAATGCAGACTTGCAGATCTGCTACGTCACGTATGAAGTATGAATGAATGAATGAATGAATGAATGAATGAATGAACGAAAATGCTTTATTGTACGTAGGTACACCTTATAACTAATATGCGAGACAGATTAAATTACATTATGTTACGTACAATGGGCGGTCTTATCGCTAGGGAGCGATTTCTTCCAGACAACCTTTGGATGGAGTGGAGCGTATTAATGGGAAGGTCGGCTAGGGTGTACTATTAGATAAGAAAATATTTTATATAATAACAAGATTAAAATAGAATAAACAAATACTATGATTATACCTACTTACTAAGATAATATAATACTATACACAGATAAATACGAATATATACATACTTATATACACTTGAAAAATATATACGTATAGTACAAACTATAGAAACTTTTTGTAGTACTACAAAAAGGTAATTAATCAAAGTAATAATTTAGACTTGCCTCTGACTACACACACAAACAGACACACACACTGACAGGGTACGTCCTCATTGGACTTGCTCTGTGAGGTAATGCATTGTTATAGGCAGAAGTTACTACTTAACATGAGGTGAGCTATCATCTTGTTCCATTACTTTTATCATAAAAAAAAACACTAGGCATGCCCAAGCTAACTGTTATCATCTCAGTTATTTCTGAAATAAATAATTTTGAATTTGAATTTTGTTTAAAATACACTCTGTGGAAATCGAAAACTCCACCTACAGCAGTTTTTCTGAACCCAAAGATTACGTCATTTAAGGTGACGCAATGGTTTGACGTCTAAGCACCAGGAGAACAGGGTGATTTAGCAGTTATCCTTGTTGGGGGTCGGGCGAGTCTTGTGAAGGGGTGCTATAGGTCGCCCAATTTTTTATTATATTTTATATATTTTTATTTATTTATTTTACTAAAAAATTAGTACACTTTGAAGCTGAGTATGATAAAAATACAAATGACTAAATCTTAGTGCGTTATAACGCCATCTACGGTACTTTTCTAGAACTGTATGGAAATGGTAACTATCTGAATAGGGTGTCTCAATGTCGACGAGCTTCCCCTATTTCCTGCGTAGGCAACAGCTAAAGTAAGGAATAAATTTAGCGATAGATGGCGCTGATAAAACGTTTAATCCAAACTCCGCCATTCTAAAATCATTTCGCAATCGACATCGTAACTTCTGAGCTGATCTATTTGCAAATCAATCACTTCAACAGCATCCGGGCACATATTTTCTTCAAACTGTGAGACCTCATCATAGTATTCTATAGAACTAAATTGGTATTCACTGGCTCGTCTGCTCTTTGTTTTATTTCGAATCTTATCATGTTTTCTTAGGGACTTTTTTACATTAGCTGTTGTTGCTGTACGCACACCTTCGTCAATCGTTCCATTTTCAGAATTCTTTTCTTTTTTTTCAGTTTTACTTATTTCTTTACTGCCAGTCTTAGAGGATTTGGGATCAAATTTTTTCAAGAAAATGGTGTAATTACTAGGGTTTTGGCAAGTGCTCGACTGTTCCAAATCAGTCGCATTGAACGGTATGGGATCAGCTGAAACGAATTTTATCAAAGCCGCGTCATTTTTCAATGATTTTCTGTACTTACTAACCTTGTCTTGCAAAGTATCGCCGTGGCATTCGCTCCTTCTAGAAAACTCGGAATCCTTCAAATGTGCCACATGCCATTCATCATCCTTCAGATTATGAAGAAACCTTCTGTTTTCTTTATCCAATGAATCGTGCTTTGATGTTCTTTCTTCGTGGATATAATCATTTTCAGTGCTCACAATGTCAACACATTTAATTTCTATAAGAACAAGCGATAATAAAAGTAGAGGTGCAATCATTTTTATGGGCAGCCTACAAAGTACTGAGAATGATTCTAGATTATTAATTAATTAGAAATACCAATTGTTTTGATACGCACTTCGCGCGCGGAGTTTTATTTTGATTGGGGCATTTGCTATAAAAGAAAAAGTGATGTGTGCTGGGTACGTATAGCTTTGATATTTCTCTGATGAACATCCTCATAAGTTGAAAACGGCTGCACTATTTTTTTATCAAACATGGCTAAGAACCAACTCAGATGAATCACCTTTCTTACCAAACAAACCGCTTTCAAATCAGAGCTCTACTTTTAGAGTTACGAGAGCACAGGCAGACTGACAGGCACTCATTACACTACAAGACTACTCACAATTTTATAACACCTCCTCCGTTTTTCGGTCTGGGGTTAAACATTTCTAAACCAAAACAAATAAGGTGTATACTATAATTTTTGGCATTAGGTACAACATATTATACAAATCTTCTTCTATAAATATACTCTTTTGAAGCTGACAGAGAATCAACGCACAGCCTAAACTATAAGTCCTAGAGGTATGAAATTTGGAGGGTAGTATCCTTATATAGTGTAGAGGTGCACTAAGAAAGGAATTTTAAAACGTCACACTCTAAAGGGTAGAACGCGAGCAACGCCGCGGGTGACGGCTAGTACTTAATAAATATCCATCGTTGGATAAGCGTACAAAGGAATATGATAATGATGATAACATAATTATACAAAATCACGGGTTTTTGTAAGACACAACATAGAGTTATGTCACAGAAATACGGCTTTATAATAGAGCATTAGAGTCTGTAAGGGCATCATTGACAGATCGTTATCATGCGCGCTAACTAATCCATTCAACTCGTAACTACACTACAAACGCTAGGAAAATACTCCAATTACCCTCCGCCAGGGCTGCCACTTGCTAACGGAGCACATAAGTATACATCATCATCATCATCATCAATATATATAAAACTCTTTTGAAGCTGACAGAGAATCAACGCACAGCCTAAACTATAAGTCCTAGAGGTATGAAATTTGGAAGGTAGGTTCCTTATATAGTGTAGGGGCGCACTAAGAAAGGAATTTTGAAAAGTCACACTCTAACGCGGGCAACGCCGCGGGAGACGGCTAGTTTATGAATATAAATGAATCCTTGTATTTGGATTTATTGTGTTGAATGTTATTAATGATTTTTGAATAATTACTTCAATAGCTATTTGATTGTGCGGTTAAGATTTACACATATTAAGATATTATCCAATCAAAATACTTTTACCCTTTCATACAACGTTCAAGAATAGTAATAAATTGTAGAGTTCAAACTCTACTATTTATTGAGCTACGGATTACAATGTTATAGCTAGGTACCTACGTACTTAATGTAAAAAAAAATATTTTGAGCCCTATTTAAATACTCTCTTTAGGTAGGCAAAATCAATAAAGTTCGTCTCCACGAAATGTATAGAAAAACATAGAAAGATGAACATGTTTTAAAAATTTCAAGATACGTGACAACCCTTATCTCCGCCCCCGAGATCAAAACAGACCAATTACCTCTCAGCATGACCTCTTTAACAAACCCCCCGACAATCCGAAATAAAGATAAATAATCACAAGTCAAAACGGAAAGCCCTGAAATTAGCATCTTGTTTGAATAAATTGTCGGGTCATTTGACCGAGACAAAGTTGACGGTACAATACAAACAAGCGACTAATCGCTTCACCAAATGTTTTTTTATAAGTACCTAGGCAGGTAATTTACCTACCTCTTACTCAAAAACTTACTACCTACTCACCAAACTCTCCGTAAATTCAGTAAATGCTAGTCACTCCAGCAAGGCAGAGTTGTGAGCACAATAGCCAAGTTTTCATACTTTCTTTTTCTTTTCTTTTTATACAATATAGGCAATATACATTGGTTTCTATCTTTAAAAAAAACTCTAGGGACTACTACACGTATGATATAGTGAAGGATTGATACTTTGCGAATGCTTTCCTACTAAGCATTCGTAAAGTATCAATTCTTCTTTTCACGAGTACTCACAACGACAGACAAGGTGTTCTTACAATGCAAGGTAAAAAAAAAATTGCTCTATATCTTGCCCTAGTGTGAACCGAGCTTATGCCCGCACTCCAACTTTCGGTATAATCCAGCGCTGGCTCCCGCTAACAACTCTGTAACAGATGCAAATTGCCGGCGGTTGGCACCACTGATTCCAAATGCCGCCATTTGCATAATTCTTGAAAATGGAATGCTCCTTCACAAAATGGCGGATGATTGAAAAGCAACGACTGTTTTGAACCAATTTACTTTGTATCTACAAATTATAAGCTTTGAGAGATTTTTAACAATTACTTAACATCACTATGTATCTACAGTTAGCGGCAAATAGTCTGTGACAAACATAAGATTCGTCTTTGAAAACAGAACCGTTATTAGTTTTATAAGTTACTAATCGGGTACTAAACTAACTACTAACTACTTACAGGTGGGTCTAATTACTATAAATTTTTATCTACTTAATTGAATATTACTGATTTTTTTTTAAAAGAGTATTAACAGTATTTACTAACTACTCACAGTATAATGTAATATCCGAACTTAATCACATCACCTCATAGATACTTATCACTTATGTAAATAACGCACTAAACACGCACTGCTTTTTTATGTCAAGAAACAAATTATCCACATCACAAAAAAACTAGTACATATCATCTTGGTAAACATATATACCAAATCATATTAAACAACAACCCGTTTATTCACAAATATTGCACAACGAATTAAGTAAATAAGAATAGGTATAACATTTCATACAACGGATATGCTTTCAAAGGTTTTGCTGCATAGTATTTATGTATGTATACCTATATAATGTTCGTAAGAGCTTCACATATGACAGTGCATATAAGCAGGGTACGGTGGCAGTAAAGCACAGGCCAGTGGCAGTGAGTGTGACAGGTCGCGCTCCCCACTTGCTGCCTGCGCTCGAAGTTGTTCCAGGCGCAGCTGGTTCTGCCGCTTCCATTTTGTACTAAAAAGTAAATTATGATGAGCAGAAGCAAATGTACTAAAACGAAGACTTCTTTTAAAAGCCTACTATAAAATATTTGATAATTTAGAAGACAAACAAGCTTAGGACGAACTAGCTTCAAATCATATAGTAAAGATTAAACATATCTAACCATACAAAACTGTATGACGATTCAAAGTGATCAGTGAGATTTTATTGTATAAAAGCTTTTTAACTTTGACTTTCACGGTTAAGTATGGAGTTTTCGATGAACTTGAAAATACATTGAAAGCAGAACATGATTTATGTAGAACTAAAGCTCTCAAATAAAATGGGTAAATATGCTTTCAAACTTAACAAAAAATTAATCGTGTAAGTTGTTGAAAAATACAAAAATAATAAGTCAAAAACTTTAAAACCTGCCCCATGTTGGGTGCCAATTTTATATACTGTCGCCCAACACGGGACATATAAGTGTGCCCGACGTTGGGCGCTATTTTAGTTTAGCTTAAATTTGATACTGCTTTGACAGAAACGAGAAAATAGTAATTTCCAATTGCCCATTCATTTATATGTAAACAATCATCGAAATGGTTAATTCTCTATGTAAAAATAAATATTTCTACTTGTGTTTACCGTCTGTTTTGATACCAAGTCTTGACCTGCGTCTCGCTAAGACTCAGGGCATCTGCCACGTCACCACGATCAGCTACACTCAGGTACTTTTGGCACCGGAACTTGCGCTCGAGGTAGGCGAGCTGTGCGTGTGTGAATGCGGTGCGCCGACGGCGTGGCTTGCGGGACGAGCCTTGGCTCGACACTGGCCGGATCGAGGAACGATCTAATAGACAATTAATAAAGGTTTTTTTTGTTAATTATCTGTGCGGCCTGAGGTTGACACTGGTAAAACGGACTTTTCAGAAAAAAAAGTTTTCAAATATCGATGAGAAAAAGAGCAGTAGAATAATAAGGGTGATTCAAAAACAAATAGATATTTATCCGTGGTAAACTCTATACCTCTTAATGCTGACCTGACATGCATTCTTTGCTTTTATAAAACTCGTAGTAATAAAGTTATAGTTTAATTTACCAGTGTTTTCCTGCGATTCTCGCTGCGAGTTTCCTGCCATAACCGATGCAGCAAATCCAGCAAGCAACTGCGACTGAAACGAACCCTTCGTTAGGTCCATTGATCTGCCGTAAATACTCTCTGATAGAGGACCCATGTGCCTGAAACTAGATCCTTCATTTCCTTCATCCTTGTGACCAGAACCATCTCTGTCTCTGTCACTCCTATACAGCTGGAAGATACCACCACTATCATAGAACTTCATCCGATCGTCGTCGGTTTTATTTTCATACTCGTTATCATCTTCTTTGAATGGAGAGTTGAAATCAGCATTCGATATTCTATTGTTTAAATTGTATTCTAATGGAGAAGAGCGCTCGTTTTCAGCGCTCTTTGTGTAGTTATCAGTGTTATAGTTATTTTTTGTCGTAGAAGTTTCGCTGCAATTATCGCCAACGGAAATATCGTCGTCATCTTCGACATCAGAATTTTCAATGATCGGACTCCTTGGAGACTGCACCCTTGCATCTTGGTCGTCCTCGCTTTGAGCCGCTCCTGGATAACAAATGAGACACGTTGTTACTGAGATTTCCTTTAAATTACTGTCAACAACGCAGTTGACACTATAGCTCGACACTTAGCCCGAGCACAAACGGAACGCGCACAAAGGCGAGAAACCTCGCATATAAAGACCTCAGTTTTAAAAAAGGAACGGCCATAGACACGAGTTTTCTGCTCTAATTAATGCCTCGGGGCGTTCCGTTTCACTCTCAAGCAATTGAATACGACCTCTGAATGGTGAGTTTTAGCGCGCGCGGGAAATTTTTGTCTATGGTTACGTTTGTGTCTTTTAATTTGCGTAAAAATGGTGAAGAGAGGGCATTCAACATTCCACCTCCGCGGTCGCTTTTCATGGCTTTCCTTTCCTGGTAAAGTTTTGTTTACGCTGCGGTAATGGCGGCCGTATCACGATTACTTGTTATTTCGCGAGGATCCATGAAGAGGCGGGGACTCGAGTGTCTCGTTATAATTTCGCATAAATATGTTTTAGCGTACACTTTTCGGTCGAGAGAGTACGAGAGGAGGATCTTAATGTTTACGCACGAATTATCTTTGGTAAAAACATCGTTAGCGAATGCTATCCTGTTAAGTCTCATCGAACATTTTCGAATCAGTACCTACCTACACTCAAAAAACTTCTCAAGACTGGTTTATTTGGGACGGTTTCGCAGATTTCATAACTTTCTTATTTCAAATTAAATCAAATACCGCTATACGGTCTGCATTTTGGTCAAATTAATCATCATCATTACATATATCCGGGGCTGTAGAAGTGTACTGCTGTATATACAATGGCCTTCTCTAAAGAATTTATTATGTAGGTACAGCAATGAACAACTCCTATGCAATCTTAATAGATAATGCTGTTGGTTTAACGGATGGGGCTAATCTACGCATCGCCTTTCTGCTCGTGGTTGGTACCTTTGTTCCCCAGTGGTTGTCAGCGTGTGTCACTAAGGGCCAAATACTGAAACTAAATAATTTAACACCACTTAAACTTGCCCCGCCTCTGTCTGACATTATGGCAAGAGATGGCACTAATTTAAGCATGAACTTAATATAAGTAGTGTTTGAGTATTCGGCCGTCTTCTTCTTCTTCTCTTCAATAATGGCCTGTGTCCGTCATTTCGACAGACAATTTTGCCAATGTCAAGTGTTAAAATTGTAATAAATAAGTCAAGTCAAGTCATTTGTCAAGTCGGCTGTCGTTTGTTTTGAAAAGAAAATGGTGGATTTTCTCTTCAAAACCTAACACGAATTTTCACATTCAGAAAAACCACTTTACACACATTTATTCCAATGGTTCACACTTTATGTTACGACCTAAATATTATTGGTTAAAATTCCACCAAAATTAAACAACAATACTCACAATAACACAAGAAAAACTATTAAAATAAAAGTACTATGTGTCGTTTCAAAAAATGTCAAAACTCGTGTCCTATTCGGCCGTCAAACTAAACTATTATAATTCTGAAGGCTGTTTTCATTACTTTATGACAACTATACAAAAGGTGCGCCAAGAGTGACTAAAAAATAACCATTGACACGAGTTGTCAAACCCCTGTGCGCTAAAACATGGCGCGTGACAAATTAGCGATGTCCCGCTGCGCTCTTTACCATCGACACCCATCCATAGCCAGAGGCAAGACATTCGGGTTCAGCAGTTTTGATACTTCCATGTAAGAAATAATTAAGAGTCATATCACAAATACATCAGCGCTCGAATTTCGATATTTGAGCCTTCACACTACAACAAAGAGCACACGCACACATTGAACGATGATCTAGCAAAATATCGTCAAATATTTTAAAGACAAAAATAAATTGTAAGTAAGTACTTATCTAGCACACTTTTAAATATATTTAATGTTGGTAGTAGCCGTCGCCTGCGGCGTTGCTCGCGTTCTAGACCCTTTAGGGTGCGACTTTTCAAAATTCCTTTCTTAGTGTACCTATATAAGGATACTACCCTCCATATTTCATACCTCTAGGACTTATGATTTAGGCTGTGCGTTGATTCTCTGTCAGCTTCAAAAGAGTTTTATATATATTGATGATGATTATGATTATAATAGTAAAATATTTTTTCCTTTGAATTTTATTATCATGCTCTATTTAATGAAGTACCAAGTAATGTAGGTCACATTATCTAAGTTTGCAGTCATTATAGTATTATTATAAGGGTTGTCCAAATCAACAATGCGACCCCTCTGTATTCAACACACAAATTGGACAATTATCATTTCTATTGTCAGCTAGTTGTGATTGAAAATTAAAAACTATAAAGCTAGGGTTAGGTTGTGGTAAAAATGTCCTAGGTATAAACATTGCTGCACATTTTTCAAATCATTAAAATCACAGACACAAAAATTGTAAGAAGGCTTAAAAAGCAAAAACCTTTTGAGCTAGTGAAATGTGAACTAAACAGTGATATGTAGTGTGAGTGCAAACTAGTGCCACCTAATAAGAACACAACAAAGTGTCTTCGCCTTAAGTAATTACAGACAATAAGAAAAGTGCCAAGGGACACATTCTTAGATTAGCTGTTTATGTCGTTGTGTGTATCTATGTATATATCACAAAAGTCTTAAAACATTTTGTTGTTCTCATAGGTGTCAAGAATCGCCTCCTCTCAGTCTCAGGATAATATACTAGTTCCGGCACAACCTGTATAAGTAGAGATAAATAACAAACACAACTCTTTCTAATCCAAATGGCAACTGTATGAAAAGACATTCAATCTATTCAATTGAACCTTTTTCAAATTGGCCACAAAGAAACAGAAACTTATAAATTAAAAACAAAACACTGATTCTGATTATGAATTCAAAGTCAATCGCGCGTTGCCCGAGGCGCGTGGCGGTCGCGTGCGCACACAAGAGCCGCCCGCTGCGTTCGAGAGCATATGCACTGTTGTACTGATCAATGATTGGAGTGTCTTCACTGAAGATGCTGATCAATGTATTGATTAGAGACTCTTCAGAGGATAAAGGATTGTTTTAATTGATCATAGTTGTATGAAATTGGAGTCAATCGATGTCTTTACTTAGTCTATGTAGAGTCCAAGGCTGGGTTGCGACATGGTTAGGTACTATTGGGCCAGTGGTGTTTCACTGGACCATCATAATACTTTTAAAAATATTGTTCCGCTTGCCGTCCTGAAAGCTTAGAAAGTAAAGGGCCCCAAACGTACATTTCGTTAATCTCAGTACTGCCATTTAACTGAAAAGGTTTTACGTTTACAAAATACGCAAATACCAAGTTTATTTCTATTTGCAGGTGTTAAATCGGTGAATGTAAATAAAACATGGCTAACATCATAGCCTTAGAGAGTTTAAAAAACGAAGGTTCAGAAAAATATCATTTCGGTCCAAATGAAAACGTTATTAAACTAAACATTCATTTTATGTAATAAAGTTAAGTGGTCCATTAATACCACCCTTCCTATATTTCTATATACAGGATTCCGTGTTTTTTTTTAAAAGTCGTAACTATTAGAAGACCGCCAGACACTATAAAAATCTAACTCCTTGCAGACACTTGAAAAATAATAAATGCTGTGAAGTAGTCACGCTCAAGTGCTTGTTAGTTGTAACTTTTGTCCGAAACTTCCAGAAACGCCTCTTGCAATGCAAGTATAAAGACCAACTCTTTAATGTAGCGGCGACCGCAATATAGCATGACGGCAAGTCAATAATATGACGGAAGGCAGAGATAAATTAGCTCTAGCATTACCCCCTATCTTATAAAAAGTTAGAGTACACATTATGTCTTGTTTACCATACGTAATCAGGACATAATGTCAACTCTAACTTTTTATAAGATTGACCCTTAGTCTCAATCAATTTGTATCCGTTATCATTGTTATCTGTATGCTCATATGTTATCTGTGCTATTTCTACTACTCATTACCTCTTCTTTGTATTCTACCTTATTTGTCACAAATAAATGTATTTTATTCTTATTCTTTATTCTTAATTATTACGGCCTATCTTATAAAAACTTATAGTACACATTATGTGTTATTTACCATAGCGTAATCAGGACATAATGTCTGCTCTAACTTTTTATAAGATAGGGGTGTATGTTTAAGATTGCGGTGATTTTTTTTATTTTATTAATCCATACTGTCTCACTGCTGGGCAAAGGTCTCCCCCATATCCCTCCAGTTTTTACGATCACCGGCGGTGAAATATATTAAAATAAAATAAAAATTTACGAGGACTTTGTTCAGTTTAAGACTAGAGGGCGTTGTGTGATATGTCCAAGAATATTTATTTATTTTATTTACATCAAGAACCCAGGATCGGTTCATGAAACAATCAAGTTAAGATTTTAACCAGCTTATACCTATACCCTTCATGGAAATAGATGTTTATGGACAGGTCGAGGTCAATTTAGACTTATGACGCCTATCAGTTATGAACTGTATGACTTATTTCCAGTACACTGAAAAACCCAATAGTTGAATTTGTAATTGTTGGTTCCTTTAATGTTAACTCAACTCATAAAAGAGTTGAGCTAACATTAAATTATGTTTAAACTTTTTATTTGGTATTTGATGTGACAAATTATAGTTGATTTAACAAATCATTAGTGTAGGGGCTATATTAACGATAAATATCGGTTGAAATAATGTTGAATCAACCTTTTCGGTCTTTCAGTGTAATTACCAATGGCTACGTCATAGGCCGTAGTCGCCGTAGCTCACGACCGTAGCACGCTACGGCTGTGTTAAGTAGCAAGTTGCATCATAATTTTGTAACCAAAACAAAATTAAAATAAAATAATAATAATAATACCTACCTAATATAATTCATTTATTTTCTCATCACAAAAAAGATCATCAGAAAAAAAAAAATTGACAAAGCGGGTATCAGACCACGGGCTTTCGAAATCAGGATATTAGTGGATATGAATGTAGGTGAGTGACTAAAAACTATCTCGCGGTAAAAGAACAACCCCTCTGTCTCATAATTTTTTGATTGGAAGTTGTCATATACATCCTAAAAGTAACATTTTCATGTTACTGGCTGATTGCTAAACACATAGGTGATCGCTCCACTGATCTGTGAATAAATTGTAAATACCAGAATGCGTTCTCCATTGAAAATGCTTTTTGAACGCAATAATCTTGAACAATATATACTAACAACGTAATATAACAGCCAAAAAATGTTACACCAATCTCTGGAGCATGGACCAAAGGTAGTGCAATATACAGGGTGTTATCAGACCACTTCCGAAAACTTGAAGGTTCCAATCAGACCATGATACTGAAAACATTAAAAGAAAAAAATCGCGAAAAAAAAAATTGACTTGACTATCTCTTTTTAATTTTTTTTCTAGTTACATACACACAGTACAACATAATAAGACATATCTACCTAATTATCTCATTTAAAAAAGCAAAAAAACAAATAAAATAAATAAAGCAGCAATGTACACGCAGCACGCAGATTACGTCTACTACAGCATGAACAGCTGAGAGTTCATCACGGGTCATTCAAGTACGCAACGTGCGAGCGACCTACGTTAGTACCTACCTACGTTAGTAGGCACTTACGACACAGAATAAATAATAGTACTACGCCTCGACCTTACCTACGTGAATGCGTACATTGCGGGCTGGCGAAATAAATACAAATCTTTAAACATTGTTTTCTCCGGCTATAATTATTTTTCAGGATAACAGATTTTTTTTGGTTGGGTTTTGGTGTGCTGTAGCTCCCCCTTTCGTTTTCGGAAGTGGTCTGGTAACACCCTGTATAACTAAATGATGGAGTAAGCCAATGGTCCACGGCGATGTCCTATTTTTTTTTTTTTTTTTTTTAATGATAATAGTAATGGCTGGCTGATAGCTGATAGCTCACCTAATGTTAAGTAGTAACTTCTGCCTATAACAATGCATTACCTCACAGTGCAAGTCCAATGAAGACGTGCCCTGTAAGGCAATGCAATGCGTCCATCACTCTGAGACGTAAAGATCTTGAAGTCTCATGTGCCTGTAATTACACCTACCTACCTATCTGCTAAAATATAGAAATATTAAATTAAACTTTACTCATACATGGTTCTAATTAGGCGAGGTGAAATCCGCCGGGAACTGCAGCGAAATAGGCCTAGAACTTAGGGCTAGAATTAAAGATTCTAAATACTGAAACAGAGGTTAGATAACCAGTGGCGATTACTTATTATAAATGTCAGTTTAGGGTTTATTCCATCCAGTCCTATTAGTAGTTCGATTATCTAACTGTTTGGACAAAAATATTCTGAATTGTTAGACTGAGTAATCGAACATTTTAGACGTTTGGATGTTTGTGTTTTAATGACGCTGCAACTGCTGGTCCGATTTGGATAAAACTTGGAATATATATAGTTCGTAACCTGGATAGACTGGACAGACATAGGCTACTTTTTATCCCGAAAAATTAATATAATCAAACGGCGACAAAGTCGCGGGTGGAAGCTAGTAGGACCTATATTACAATATGGCATCACACCCTCCTTTATTTGATCTCTACGAAATAATAATACACAATATGAACGTAAAAATAGCACGAGCCATGAAAAATTCATAACAACCAGCTAATTTACAGTCAAGATTCAAAATTAGGTCCTAATTTTATGCACCTGCATAAGGGTGCGCGCACACTTGCAAATTAGCAGCTTATTAGCTCCGAGACGCGCACTTAGACACGTATGCGCTGAGCTTAATAAGGTAATATTGTAGTGGTTACAATAGTTCTAAATATTCATGTGTGGGGTGAGGAAGTGCAAATATGTTTGTATGGAAATGGAATAAGTTACCTCAACGCTCTCTATACAGGATGTTTGAAGTGCTCGTGGCGTAGCTTGCTTAGTCAATATTTGCTGAATATCTCTTTAGAATTGGTGTGAAAATTAATGAATTACAACATCTGTAAGAACCATACTTCTAGGAAAATAAACGATTTAATTTATGTAATGTTCTGCACAGTCACAAATATAAACCCAAAGTTATCTCTAATTTTCTGTGCTAATTATTGGATTGGTTTCACTGCACCGCGAAGGTCCACTTTATGGACAAATACTTTTTTCCGGGTTTAAAATAAATAAGTAACTTACAAACAATTGCTTTCAAACAATACCCCTTTTATGTTTTTCTATTGTTAGTTTCATCATCATCATCATCATCATCATCAACCTATATTGGTCCACTGCTGGACGTAGGTCTCTCCCAAGACGCGCCACTGAGCCCGGTCTTCGGCTCTTCTCATCCAGTGTTTGCCAGCTACATGTCTCAGATCGTCACCTCACCTAGCCGGAGGGCGTCCTACACTACGCTTGCCTAAACGCGATCATTGTTAGTTTACAATTACAATATTCCGTAGTTTCGATTACAAGTTGTAAGCGAGCGCGCGCTGCGTGCGGTTACAGACCTTATTCCGACGAATACTTACGAGGTTTTAAAAGGTCTCCTTAAAGAACGCACCATTAAATGGATCATCTTAACAAAGAGGCTTCATTAATCTTTTTTCAATACAATTTATTTAAATCGTTATGAATTCCCGAAGTGGTAATTTTCGTTACAGGCAAATGTCGCCGTCCTCCCACTCCCTAAAAATAAGCCCATGAAAGACCGCTATTTTGAAAAATGATAAAATGTTGGTGTAGAAGATTTCAGGATGTCACAGGTTAAATGACATCTCGCTAGTGCTACAGTTTTTTTATGAGCTATGTAACTGCTACGGATTTCGTAGCACGTGCTACGCGGTGCTACAGATTTTTCTGTTTTGGATTTCTTTATCCTACTTCCTATCCTATCCTACTATTAATGTGATTATAATACATAGGTAATAGGTTTAGATGTTTGGATGTTTGTGTTATAATCACGCTGCAGCTGATGGTCCATTTTGGATGAATGATGTTACCAACTATGTAATAATAATATAATATATCCCAAGGTGTAATCTGGATTAACACACAGGCTGCTTTTTATGCCTAAAATCAACAGGATCACACGGGACGCGGATGAAGTCGTGGGCGGAAGTTAGTTTAAACATAACTAAATATTTTACAGTGGATTCTAAAGTCCGGAATATTAGTGTTTCGTCAGCTATTGCGAATACGGACCAGAATTTGAAGATCTTTCAAATTAAAAATAGTTTTCAAACAAGTTTTCTAAACGGAAAGTAGAAAATAAGTTGAAAACACTAAAATTAGCTTGTTTGCGATTTTTCATAAATAATTTCAGTGATCAGAAAATGTTGTATCTTCATAAATGTTGAAATGTGCGTTTGACGGCTTTCAGCGTTATAAAAGGCATGTCTAAGTACATAATCTCGTACTTTTTTATGTTTAGCAAACAAGAAATATTAGATACAATTCATCGAGCCTTCGTGAGTAATCTAGTTACAGATACTCGTAGCAAAACTAAACAATATATTATAAACTTGGCAACATGACCGCATGACCATAATCACCTGCACTAAGTCTGGGGGTGTTCATTCCTGAAAAGCAGTCTAGAGTTATCAAACCTTAGTGTAGCCTGGCATACTCTGATGTGTAAGCAAGCAAACTCGTATGAGTTAATAGCCAACTCATGTGTAGGACCTACCTAGAGCGGGAAGTGCGCCGGGCCGCAGCACGTCCCCCAGCAGATCCTTGATCAGGAAAGACTTGTGGCTGTCCTGCATCATTCACTCCATCCGATTATCAAGGTATCAACTATATCACATTCTATTCAGTTCCAGAAAAATATAGCTTTTTATGAACTTTTTCTTGATTAGTTTTATAGTGTTATTGATTTCAAAGTTCGGAAAAATACGAATTATGGATAACTGTCAGTTAACAAGATGATGATAGTTTATTGCAAGCCTGCACTAGCGCGCGCATCCGTCTCGACTGCCGCCATATTCGAGAACGTCGCTCAATCGAGAAAATCTTTTCATTTAGCTACGCCCTACCCCTAACCGCTGTTACATACATTTTCTTGCGGTTTTGGCCCAAAATACCGCTTAAACGGGGCTTAAATCGCGTTTAGCATGCGCGGTGGGCTCAAGGCGGGGTCTGGCAGACTCCGCCCTGGTGGACTCCACCAATGGAGACAAGAGTGAAAACTTTTACAGTCAGATGATTTGTAAAGTACGGGTTGAAAGGTTACTCGTAGCTATCGAGTTGCTTTTTTAAAAGATCGTTTTGAATGTAAATCGAAAAGTTAGCGGGTAAAGGCTGCGAGCTCCAATTAAATTGATAGTTAGACAGGGCGCAGACGGACTTGTTCTGGTACTTATGGAACAGACAAGCAGAAAGCGAGGTCGTTACAAATAGATAGATAAAATACCTTCCTGCAATAGAATAGTAAGTAGGTTATACCTAAACTGGAGGTACTTATACCTATCTACAGGTGCACCCACTGGTGACTGTGACTCTCTTTATGTATGTTTAGAAGATCTTGGACAACAAGAAAGATCTTGATTTTTATTTCTTGGTAGTACCTAGGTACCTATTTATTTATTTATTTATTTCATACTTTATTGCACAAAATTATAAATTTGTTACAAAGGGTGGACTTAATTTACCTACAAAGTTAGGTGACGCACCTATTACCTACTTATTGGGTAGAGAGCAATAAAAATATTTCAAGTGAGTATAAAAAGTTTACCTACTTATTAGCGATAAGCAAAATAAGGCCCGTATGCCGATTTACAGAAATCGTTACTCAAGCATATAGATTTGAGTAGAGATTTTCGTACAAAAATCTATCTGTGCTTGAGTAGTGTACCTATCCTCATACGAGCAGTTCGTTTATGTGTCCAACTCTGGGTGTCCGTCGTAGCCGACTGCTAGAGTACTTGCTACTAATTGAACTTTCTAATTATAGATCATTATTATTATATAGGTATCTAGGTAGATATACCCTGTTAGGCGTTGAGCTCGACGTCACGTCAAACAGTATTAGTTGCAAATTATAAGTCCATGGTAGATATTAATAATGGCAGTGCCTGGGAAATGTTTCTTACCAACAATTTGAAGGGACTTTGAGTTCGGATTTTTTATTACCTTTATAGGTACCTATATTGTTAATCAATTTATGTTGCAGTCTGAACATTAGGGTGGAGTGTTAACAAGTATGTAAGTATACTTAGTAGGTGTACCTACATTTAACGTTCCCTCCACACCCTAATGTACGGCCGCAACATACATTTACTCAATTTTCCTTTTTATAGGAGTCCGATCAATATCAGACTGCGAAAATAAAAAAACTACCCTGAAATAAAGAGTTTTTTCAATAATGCTTTTCTTCTTTAACTCATAAAAAATAGGATTACATTAGATTAGGTTAGACCTATAGGAGTACCTATACTTAATTTCAAAATCGGGATCGATATCATCACAATATCCTTGTAAGAAGCTTGGAAGCATTTTAAATTCTACTAGACATTTTTCTACTGCTCTAAAAATGGAAGTCCCGAAATGGTAAAATCCCATTATACCAAAAAATATTACACACACCTATTAATTGCAAATCTGTTTTGTATGATGCGCATTCGTTCGTTTTTCAAAAGTTCGTTATAGTTTCGCTGTGTCCGTCTGTTAGCGGTCCCCCTTCCACGTCCACGACTAGGTCAAGATTTTACAGCTACATAGATGTTTTGATGATAAATGTTTGCACCGACTAATGGGCTATTGATATAGTTTTTTTTTTTCTATGCTACTACTAATGGGTTTCGGAATGAAAGCCTAAATCAATATTTTGTAGGTCTATCCTACTGTCACATCTGTCAGCTATTAGGTACGTCAAATAAAATTATCCATCAAGTGTCAGTGTCATGTTAACAAAATGCGCATCGTATCGCGTGAACTTGGGAATTTTGGGAAACTTCTCGAGCTCGATCAGGAATTTCAGATTTCAGTGAAATCTACTGAAAATGGACGAAGATTTCATAATTTTGGTAGATTATGATAACATCTGCCGACTTTGCTTGATGTCGACGGGGGCCATGTCGAATATATTCGCCAAATACGGAAAAAAATCAATGCAACAACAGATATTTTGTATCACTGGTTTGGTTGTAAGTTTTCTACGTTTCCTTACCTTACCCTAACCTCTAATCTGATGTTCAATTTACTGAAGTTTCACACGGGTAGGTGGCGGAGGAGGTGCTTTGCCTTACCTACTACAGCATCCTAGTAATCTGTTCTTTGCTTACCTACCTACCTAATCAACACAACTTCCTCAATCTATGCTTCTTCTACTCAACCAACAGTATTCTCGTAGGTAGGTATGTTCTCCTACGAAGGCCATCATGATATCCAGTTCTGTGGGTAGTGGGTACCTACCTACCTAGTGTGTAGGTACTAGTGACATCCCTCGGATTGTGTTTCCCAGATAGAAAAAGGGGATGGTCTCCCATCGAAGATCTGTCACCAATGCCGTCACGTCGTGGAGCAGGCGTGTGAGCTGCGCGACGTGGTCAACAAATCTACCAAGATATTGGCGAGAACGGCGCTGACCAGCAATAGACAACAATCTGAGGTGGTTCATGAAAATGGTAAGTAGGTAGGTAATCATCATCTGCTAGCCATCTAACTAATGCACTCCTAGAGAGTGTATCTTCCACTATTCATTGTTATGACGCATATTCTGTGAGAATCTGGTGGACCACAGTAGATGCCTACTACAAAGTGATGTCGATGAGGCCCAGTCTTTAAAAATAAAACGTGAGTTTAGTAGGTACACCTACATAGAACTTCTTTTATTTTCAGAAGATGAATCAAACGTAAACAGTGGTGATGATGATGATGATGCATCCACAGTAATTATAGAAAGCTTTGAGAATGGAACTGGCGATGACTTAGAAGATGGAACAATCATTGAAGAGTATGATGTATGCCCCGAATCTAATGACAGCAATGAAATAATTGGCAATAATGGAGCTCATTTTGAAAAAAGTACTAATGTACCAGGTATCTACTTATGATTATAAAGGTCCATGGGATCCTATAAGAGTTTGATGTAGATTAGTCAGAAACTCTACAATCCACAGTGTAGATCAAAAACCTTAAGAGCCTGAGTACATCACCCACAGGCACATATTTGTGCTCGCAGGGTACGAAAAACTTACTCCACCAAATATTTCAGTTTTTTCAAGCTTTTTTGACAACTTTACTTCCACTTCAATTAATCTTTTGTTACAGCTGCAGTAACAAACACTAAAAGCTATGGGAAGAAATCTGAGGAACTGGTTTGTCAGCTTTGCTTAGACAAATTCCATACCAAAGATGAAGTACGGACACATGTCGAGGAACACTACGCTGGCTCCGATTTTCAGATATATTTGGACATCACAGTGAGTCGTATAATAATACAAATAAATTTATCTTCTAGATTATCTTTAAAAATATATATATAATGCGGATATAATGATGAAGCCAGTCCTGTCTTGGAGAAGTAGTGTAGTAAATAAAAGAAATAACCAAGTTATTTTTGTCTAAAAGAGTATGGAACTCATTAAAACAAAAAAAACTCAGCCGTAGGGACAAATCCGTGTGCTTATTAGAATATTTTTACATTTCTAACGCTCATATTCTTGTTCCAGTCTCGTCCATATCTATGCACGGCGTGCGACGAGGTCCAGCTGAATAGGCCGCAGCTGGTGAAGCATCACCGGCGCCATCTCGGCATCAACCCGTACAAATGCAAGCATCCCGGCTGCTCCTATGTCGGGAAGAACAGGGTTAGTAGGTACACATGAAACACAGCGTGAATCATTTAGCTTTACCCTGATATAATTACTTAGTTGACTCTGTCGCAGATAGCTATCTAAGGGTGCTTACATAAAGAAGTAGTTTTCCAGTACAGACCAATCTTTGCAGGTCGGTACCGGTACCACAAGATATCATAGAAATTAATAAGATAGTTTTGTCACACAGGACGGTATCCGCCACCACAAAGTGGTCCACGAAGCCCCGACTCGCGTATGCCAGGTATGCGGGACCGCCTTCCGACGTCGCTCAGACCTCGTCTCGCACATGGTCAGATTACATCCTGACGCTGATCAGACGATTCTGACTAAACACGCGTGTGCTTCATGTGGCTTCAAGGCTAGCAATGAACCTGCGCTAAGGCGGCATATGAAGGCACATCACTTTGTACCCAGGTATACATTGCAAAAGCATGATAAGAAAAAACAACTATAATGTTACACTCAAGTAGTAGAGCTTCTGGTAAGAGCTTGTCTGGGGAAGTACTATCACTGTACCTATTTCTGCCGTCAAGCAGCGATGCTCGCATTGCTGTGTTTCCGTTTGAAGGGTATGGGTGCTGGTTCAATTACAGACACATGTGACTTATAAAGCTTTTTTATACAGATTCCCATGTCCATACGGGTCGTGCGACCGGGGTTACCGGTCGGCGCGCGCGCTAGCGGACCACGAGCGCGCACACCAAGGCCAGCGCCGTTACCGGTGTCCGCTCTGCAACCTTATTGAGTTCACCAACACTAAAAATCTGAAACAGTAACTATACATCCTTTACCAACCGCACAACATTCACTGCACTTCACTATACTGCTCGTAGCAGTCTCAAACGATGACTATACGTCACTATACCGCTCCTAACAGCCTCAAACGATGACTATATATCACCATACCGCCCTTAGCAAGCCCCAAGCACATACTATTTTAACGCTGTTACCGGCCCGCGCGGGGGGGGGGGGGGGGCAGGCTTTTGCCCAGCTGTGGGAAAACCGTAACTAAAAATAAATAAATAAAAACGATGTATTTACCATGATTTGTCAGTGCGATATGTGATTGCAGGCACATGTTGATGCACTCCCGCAGTCTGAAGTCGAGCTGCGACTTGTGTCCGGCCACGTTTGACGACTACCAGGCGTACTGTCAGCATCACGTCGCGCACCATCCGCCCTTGCAGCTAACATGCCGCGCGTGCAAACAACTGTATGCATTGTTCATCTTGCAAGATATTATTGTAACTATGTATAGTCAATATTGTCTTATATGATCAAAAATCCAAGTTGTGTGCAAATATTCACTTTCTTTTTTAAATAATGTCACACGATGATTACGAATTAAAGTAGGTATTTTATATTAGTATGATGGAAAACTAACTGTTTGACATAATAATCAAATAGAAGTCTTTGAAAACTTCTGATGTTGACTGTACTATTATTTCTTAAAGAAACTTAAGCATACATGTAAGTACTTTATAATCATTTATTGCAGATGTCAAAGCGTGACGCAACTATCCCAACACATGCAGGCATGCGAGCGGCTCAAGCAATTGTTCTCGTACAAACAGGAACAAACACAGAACGGACACACAGACTCGCAAGACAGCATGGACTCGGATGAACAGGCACCAATGTCAGCAGACTGACTGTAAGCAGATTATGGCTAAGAGGTGAATTTTATAATTTTGTATGTGTTGCGTCTAAACTTTGTTAGGTGTCCCACTACACAGGTTTTATCACTAAACCTTTTGGGTGCCAGCTCTCATTTAACCACCTTAGTCTATTTTTTAGATATAAGGTTACCACTTTATATTACCCTAGTTATTAGCATGAGAGAAATAAACATATTTTAATATTCTTGATTTCAGTAATTGGTGAACCATGTCCGAATTACATTAGCTATGATTTACTTAGTAAACAGGCGTTTGAAATTGCACGACTGTACCTAATTAATGTACCTAATTTAAATTTTTTTTGTTGCAGATCTTCGAAACTTGGACTGACGAAGAAATATAGTTGTCTACTTTTGTTGACTGTTTATAATTGTTATTTTTAGTTTAATTTTGCATTAAATACTTTGTTGGGCCAAGCCGTTCTATTTAGCTACGATAGCTATATTATGTAGTAATATAATGTAATAAAGACTGATTTCTCCTAGTAGATCTAATATTTTTAAGAGCATGAGCAATAAACCAAAAGTACTTAGATGCATTTACATATTATTTTCCTTCCTAATTTTAGCGTGTAGCTCAACTAAACTTGGATAGTTCTTAGGTTTCACTTGAGAGGATTTAGGATGGGAGTAGTCAGGAAAGTCACAGTATTTCTCGTCTAGTTATACAAAAAATAGCAAAGGTTTATTGCGAAAATATTTTATTACATTAAACATTACAAAATAGAAATGCGCTGCTACAGGAGCTCGCACACAATCAATTGGAGAACATCATGAATTACGTAACAATGCACACATAATTATCATTTACAAAATATCCAGTCTTATGTACACAAGTATAATATGATCGGTGTATTTTGGCAACCGTGAAATTACTCGTTTCTATGCGCATTTTTTCAAACAAAATTTTCTTCCCACATCACAAATAATTTCCACACGATTGCCTACATGCTCTGACTGTACTGTAATAATAACAGTCAGTTCTGAGATGGACTATGAGGCCTACAATATCTTGAACGTGTGTGAGCTCCATGAACAAATAAGCTATAGGTCCTACAGGTTTGAGAACTGAATCATGTTCTTGATGTCTTTCACGAGTATTTCTAGGAAGTTGCGTTGTGTGGCCGGCTGGTTCTGCAATAACGTATGAAGCTAGTGTATAGTATTATATGATCTGTGACCTAGTGAAGGCAATGGAACAAGAGACTATGTACCTAACTAGAGATTGTTATTGTAGCTATCTTGCTTATGTATTTCTTCGACATAAAATAAAATAAATTGTGTCAAGAGGGATGGGAATTGTACAAATAGAACTGGCTCTTACAGTCGGTTCTTCACAAAATCACAAGATCTTTAAATCGAATACGAAGTAAAGTTCGCAACTAGAAGAGGATTAGCAAAGTGTGGGACATTGTGGAATAGATGCAATACGATTTCGATTAGCAATTACACTGTAAGGATAGTCACGCTGGTAAGAAAGCCGAAAGATGAAAGCTGAAAGATTTCAGCGAATAGAACTAACCTTGGCAGTGTCAAGTAGTTCCTCAGTGAAGCGGTCGTTGAAGAGTGCAATCATTTCCTTCCGCAGCTCCACGAGTTCGACGCCGCCCGCGCCGCGGATCGCGCCTGCCGGCGTCATTGCTGCAAAACAACGTAGCGATAGTACCTTTTTCAAGTGTTTGTTCCACTTTTACAAACATATTCGTGTGGAGTCAAAGTCAAATGTTTTATTCGGTAAAATCACAAGAATCATTAAAAATCGTCTTATAAAATATACTAGGCGACTCTGTTCCTTCCGACCAAAGCCTAAAACAAAGGACAAGAAAGGTACGACTGGGTTCCTCCTTGCCTCACCAACCGATGTATGATGTTGATGTCAAACATAATTTTTCATATTCATTTTTTTATTGCATAAATGTAGGTACATTTTACTACTTAGGTGTAATATAGCTAGGTTAAGTACATGCACCCTGCAAGGGCACTGCAACATGTTTAAATTGAGGCATGCATTTTTAATAGATAGGATTATAATTAAACTAGCCGTCGCCCGCGGCGTTGCTCGCGTTCTGCCCTTTAGTGTGACGTTTCAAAATTCCTTTCTTAGTGCACCCTCCAAATTTCATACCTCTAGGACTTATAGTTTAGGCTGTGCGTTGATTCTAAGTCAGCTTCAAAAGAGTTTTATATATTTAGAATTAAATGTGTACCTTGTGTATTATCGTCAATGTGCGGTCCGCTAGCGACCCGCAGCGCGAGTCGTGCGTGCGTCCACAGCAGCCACAAGGCGTGTTGTAACGCGTGCGTGCACTGCTCTAGCGCACGCCGCCGCTCCGCGCGGGCGCCGCGCGTGGCGCTCACGGCGCGAGCGCGGGCCTCCGACGCCGACAGCTGCTGGCACTCCGCCGGCAACAACTTCTTTATATCTGTACAGTATTTATACTTGTTTAGTTAGTGACGCTGATGCATCTGGCGGTGAAGGAGTAAATAACTATTCTTCGACATTTCACACAACGCGTTCTAGTCCCAAACTAAAGCAAAGCAATGGGATCAGAAATACTTTATTTTTTTTGTAAATACATCCTTATACATAAAAATCTGTGTTTGCCACATACCTACAGATATGTCTCGGTATGGATGACGTGTTTTTTTCAGTTATTCCTATTCAACTCCCGAACTACTGAACCGATTTTGATACAAAATGTATGGAACCAATATGGAAGTATACAGGGTGTTACCAGACCACTTCCGAAAACGAAAGGGGGAGCTACAGCACACCAAAACCCAACCAAAAAAAAATCAGTTATCCTGAAAAATAATTATAGCCGGAGAAAACAATGTTTAAAGATTTGTATTTATTTCGCCAGCCCGCAATGTACGCATTCACGTAGTTAAGGTCGAGGCGTAGTACTATTATTTATTCTGTGTCGTAAGTGCCTACTAACGTAGGTAGGTACTAAGGTAGGTCGCTCGCACGTCGCGTACTTCAATGACCCGCGATGAACTCTCAGCTGTTCATGCTGTAGTAGACGTAATCTGCGTGCTGCGTGTACATTGCTGCTTTATTTATTTTATTTGTTTTTTTGATTTTTTAAATGAGATAATTAGGTAGATATGTCTTATTATGTTGTACTGTGTGTATGTAACTAGAAAAAAAATTAAAAAGAGATAGTCAAGTCAATTTTTTTTTCGCGATTTTTTTCGCTTAATGTTTTCAGTATCATGGTCTGATTGGAACCTCCAAGTTTTCGGAAGTGGTCTGGTAACACCCTGTATATACCTTCCAGATAAGAATTTTTCAAATCGGTTCTTAAATGACGGAGTTACAAGGTACCAAAGATTAAAAAAAACGAATTGACAACCTCCTCCTTTTTTGAAGTCGGTTAATAAGACCCATACCGTCTAGCGTCATGGCGGGCAGAGCTCTCAGTCGATGCAGTTGTGTAGCGAGTTGCTTCTCCTCCTGTTGCTGCAAGGCGGTCAACGCGCTCAGTAGCCGCGCGCACGCGCTCGCCTGTGACGTCACACTGCACGTCACGTGCTGCGCGACACTCGAGCACGCGATGTTGCGCGCGTATGTTACTAGGTTGCACACGATCTGAAATTACGGTTGATAATTTAGTATACGCGGGGCATATTATATTTGTTCAATGTGGGCACATTTGGATGGCTCCCATGGACGGTCGTCTTGAGGTCAAGCGAGAATGCATTGCCGGGATGATCTTGCTTGACACCATATTCAGATGCGGGTTGTTGCAAGAGCGCTGTTATCAGCGCCTGCAGCCGCTTGAGCGTCGGCGTACATTCGTGTAACATTACAGTGCTGTAACGTTACATTGGTGTAACATTACATTGTTGTAACACTACATTGTTGTAACATTACATTGCTGTACATTACCTTGTAGTAGAGTACGGGAGGGCTAGGCGGCGGCTGCTGGAAGCGCTGCAGCAGCGCCGTCATGAGCGCTTGCAGCCGCTTGAGCGCCGGCGCACATTGCTGCAGAGATGTGTCCTCGTGCACTGCGCTGAACACCTCCTGGTTGGACGCGCGGCAGATCACTGATGTGATCGCTTCTACTTCTATTAGGAGCTCTTGCGGCGAGCTTGGGTGGGCCGCTCTGCAATGTTATTAATAACAGAGTATACTTTCGTGCTTTGGATAGGGCACGGTAGTAGTGGGTATCAACTTGCAGTCGCTGAACTACGACAAAAGTATTCGGGCGAACTACTAACGCACTTCCAATATAAACCCACTAAGACTAGAGACTTAGCTGCTAAAACTAATCAACTTACTTTGCGTTTTTGTGACTGTCTGTGGGTATATTCGTCTCTAAAGCAATCTTTGTGCCAGATCCCATTTTCTAATTTATCCATTCCTATGAATGGATTAATCTGGAGTTTTTATCTACACAGCAATTAGTATATCAATGTGAGAGTTGTTAGTTACCGGAGCACCATGTCAATACATTCTAGATGCGTGAGCAGCGCGTGCGTGACGTGTATGACGCAGCTGTGGTTCTGAGTGCCGAGGGTCGTCAGCAAGGCGTCGCACAGCGTCAGTGCCGGCACTAGGATCTGACGGAATCTGATTAACGTAAACACACACTTTTTATATTACAACATTAGAATAAGTATAATATATAGGCCTCCTTCATATTATGCCAGCCTCCTCTGTCTTGTGCGTGCCGCAACCGCAATACTTATAAACGCTGATTAAAATCTAGCTTTGTCATTACTTGTTAGTAAGAGAAAGAAATAATTTTAAAAGCTAAATAAAGTTATGCAACGATTATAAGTAAGCAGGCAAGCTGATATGATTAAGTTACCTATTAGCGACGGAAGGCAGGAAGTCCGTGTGATGTGTAGTGGTGTGTATGTCGGGATGCGAGTGCAACACGCGCAGGTTCGCGATCGCGCCGAGCGCGCCCTGAGACAGCACGCTCTCGGCGCCCACACGGGTTCCACACATCTTCATTAGAAGCGCTAACTTTGACTCGTACACGTACAGAACTCGAAGGGATTTCGGGTTCGGTTCTAATGCCTACAATTGAGAACGGAAGTTGAGACACTAAATTGCGCGTGATAATTAATACGTCAAAATTGTGTTGAATTAACGTGCAAAAGGCATGAACTTGGCGCTTACGAATATCACTAAAAAAAAAATCAGGGAAATGTAGATATAAACAAAAAATAACATACATAACATTAAAGTGAGCCAGTTTCTTTATAATACAATGCAAAAGTAGTCAAAAGTAAAGACCCTTGCACCTGAAAGAACTAGTGTAAATTCAATACTTTGACGTACCTAAATTCATATTCTCCGAGAAACATATAAGCCCTACATACTCAAGTGTAAATTACCTCCATTAACTCCTGATCATCCTGCATCAAGCTGTCGATCAAGCTCCTCAAGTACCCCTGATTGGTCAACGTGTTCATCCAATCAGTCCTCGGATTTATCTCAATCAATGTCTCCAAGCACGACAGCGCTACCATTCTGCAAACATCGTGTCCCGCGCCGATACAATCACCGCACACTATCGCACAGAGATTCTCCCCGAAATCATTTATGACATCTATGACCATTGACTTTAGGGATGATTCTTCCTTGGACGGCCGCGCTTTCGAACTGTCCAGTCGACTCACGTACGTGGTATTGAGTTCTTCCTCTGGGTCAGCGGCGCTCGGCTTTAAATTCACTATATTGAGGAAGTTTAGCAACGCTCCATAGAGATTAACCCTCATTTTTTGCGTACAGCTTCCAGATATCAAAATCCAACTTAGGATTTTATGTAGGATGAATTTTAATGTGAGCGAGTTCGTTTGCATGATGTGGTTCGAAGGTCCGAAGAAGGTGGTCTCGAATTCGGATGATTTGAGGTTCGTTTCGCGTTTTTGGAGAATGTAGCAGTGTCTTAGGTTTACTAGGAGGAGTAATACTGTTCCGGAAGCAAGATTGCCTGAAATTAAAAAAAAAATTGGTTAGTTGAATCTCAACACATTACCTTTTAGACAGTAATAATAAATGATAACTACAGAGTAGACTCTAACGTAGAAGCACTAAAGTTTAGTTTTCATAGGCAAATAATTTAGAAGAAAGTCATAGAACCGGATCAACTCTAAAGCCACTGGATTTAAAGTCCATTTTTCATCAACTTACCAAGTTGAGGTAACACTTCAGCTGGCGGTATTTTGTTCAGTAAATCCTGTAGAATATTCAGTAGTAGATTCTTCCTCGACTCTAAGTTCATGAGATCGTGTGGCGCGACGCAGAACAGTATTTCAGTGAGTTGTCGCCACGAGTCGTAGTAATGAGTCAATGTTGCCGCCAAGTTACGTTGCCGGTTCACTTCTGTTACGTAGTCTAGTACCTGGAATAGTGACATACAATGCTTTCTAGTATAACTCTTGACTCTAACCAGGTAACCACCTAACCACCTTGAATGAAGGGGCAGTGAAAGTGTTTTTCGTAGCCAAAGATATACAATCTGACTTCGCGCATTACAAGGGCAGAGCTATAAATCCGTGTCGGGACCTTCATGAACAAACACAGTACAAATTGTTAGAAAATAAAAAAAGTAATGAAAATGAGTATGAACGATAAAGCTATGATATGTTCCCATACATGTTTTATCTGTTCTATAAACTAGTTTTTTTAATTATAGAAGTACTTTTCACTGGCAAAATTGTGTATTGAAATGACAGACAGAGGCCATTAAAAAATAAAAATGTGTATGTACCTTCTGTATCTCTAGAGCCAGTAGTTGTCTCTGCGGCGCGGTGGCGTGTAGCGACGCCAGCTCCCGCGCCAGTAAGGCGTGCATTCGCGTCACACTGATGCGCTTACCGCCCATACCTGAAACAATGCTCTTGTAAACTTGTATACCACTACCAGCCTTGGCTATCGTCGTAAAACGTAGTGTACCTATCTGAAGGAATAAATACTTTGATTGATTGATTGAAACCTGTTTTGCCTGAAGGGCCACCCAGAAGAAGGAAAACTAATAATTTTTGCAGAATCACATCTTTGTATTTTGTTACATTTTGACACACACAGTTTAACAGTTTTGACGTTTGCAATAAATTTAGTACTATCATTATCATCATAAACAGAAACTATCGAGAAATCCAAGAGCATGGATAAAAACAATTTTATTATTTCCTCTAGCTTTGGCATTCTGGAATTGCTACAAAAAGCCATTAAAATGCTCATGATTAAGTTAGATTAGTCGCTCATTGTACTTTTCATATAACTATGTTTTATTGTTTGTATGATGTACGCCACATACCAGTAGGTATGTCACAGGATGCTATAACCTGGTCCAGTTGCTGTGGATGGAACAGCTCCCACCTCGGCTCCGGAGTGGCTTCCACTGTCACCGGGAGAGATTCCAACGTGCGTCGGAGCAGGCAGAACTCCCATTCCTGGTGGTATACAATCATTCACTAAGCTCGTGTATGAATGAATGAAAACGCTTTATTGTATGTAAAAACACCGAAACTTGTGATTGATGGGGCTCTAAGCTGCGCACGCGAGATACTTTGTCTTCTAGTTCTGTCAAAATGAAGGCATTTTGCACCAGTTTTGGAACTTTTGCACTATCTGTGGTAGTTGATAAGACGCGCCTGCTTAATGTCAACTTTTGACACTTCCTACTCATTCGTACCTCTCTGAGGACGAGGTAATAGTCGTGCAGAAATGTCAAAAGTTGAAGATTCTAGGGCACGTTTTCTCGACAACATTACCACAGATAATGCAATAGTTCAAAAACCGGTGCAAAATAGTATCATTTAGACAGAACGGGTAGACAAATATATGTTGTTCGCGTTTTAACCATCGGGATCCATGTTATAAAGGCTCATTTCACTCTTCCCCTGACTAAGTCCCCTGCGTGGGGGATTTCTGGAACCTTTGTCAAAAAATCCCCTTAGCTACCACCGCGACTGCCGGCAGGGGAAAATTGGAAAAAAGTTCCAGAAATCCCCTTAGGGATCCATTTACACCGTTTTCTTCTAAAAGTCAAATTAAAGTGTGAAAGTCAAATTAGCAGTGCACTTGCTGCTACAGCTTATGCTGAGTGACGACCGATTTTGTTGTCATATATTAGATTTTAATTTTTATTGTGATTTCTTTGCTGTAACTATGCATGTTTTTTATATGGCACAAAATAAACATTTTCTATTCTATTCTAAACAAAAATAACGTAGCTTTGCCAGCTCGGCAAGTATAAATTGCACGAATAGCCCTCTTCCGCAACATAAATATGGTGTTTAAGTAAGTTAAAGTTGTTTCGCATTTTATACGTGTCAGTGTAAGTGTTACCTGTGATGCATGATGCGAGTGGTGTGTGAGTGCGGCGAGCAGCGCGCCGAGCGCGGCGTGCTGCCGCGTGCTCCCCGCCGCGCTCTATGTGTCAGTGTACGTGTTACCTGTGATGCATGATGCGAGTGGTGTGTGAGTGCAGCGAGCAGCGCGCCGAGCGCGGCGTGCTGCCGCGTGCTCCCCGCCGCGCTCTATGTGTCAGTGTACGTGTTACCTGTGATGCATGATGCGAGTGGTGTGTGAGTGCGGCGAGCAGCGCGCCGAGCGCGGCGTGCTGCCGCGTGCTCCCCGCCGCGCTCTATGTGTCAGTGTACGTGTTACCTGTGATGCATGATGCGAGTGGTGTGTGAGTGCGGCGAGCAGCGCGCCGAGCGCGGCGTGCTGCCGCGTGCTCCCCGCCGCGCTCTATGTGTCAGTGTACGTGTTACCTGTGATGCATGATGCGAGTGGTGTGTGAGTGCGGCGAGCAGCGCGCCGAGCGCGGCGTGCTGCCGCGTGCTCCCCGCCGCGCTCTATGTGTCAGTGTACGTGTTACCTGTGATGCATGATGCGAGTGGTGTGTGAGTGCGGCGAGCAGCGCGCCGAGCGCGGCGTGCTGCCGCGTGCTCCCCGCCGCGCTCTATGTGTCAGTGTACGTGTTACCTGTGATGCATGATGCGAGTGGTGTGTGAGTGCGGCGAGCAGCGCGCCGAGCGCGGCGTGCTGCCGCGTGCTCCCCGCCGCGCTCTATGTGTCAGTGTACGTGTTACCTGTGATGCATGATGCGAGTGGTGTGTGAGTGCGGCGAGCAGCGCGCCGAGCGCGGCGTGCTGCCGCGTGCTCCCCGCCGCGCTCTATGTGTCAGTGTACGTGTTACCTGTGATGCATGATGCGAGTGGTGTGTGAGTGCGGCGAGCAGCGCGCCGAGCGCGGCGTGCTGCCGCGTGCTCCCCGCCGCGCTCTATGTGTCAGTGTACGTGTTACCTGTGATGCATGATGCGAGTGGTGTGTGAGTGCGGCGAGCAGCGCGCCGAGCGCGGCGTGCTGCCGCGTGCTCCCCGCCGCGCTCTATGTGTCAGTGTAAGTGTTACCTGTGATGCATGATGCGAGTGGTGTGTGAGTGCGGCGAGCAGCGCGCCGAGCGCGGCGTGCTGGCGCGTGCTCCCCGCCGCGCTCTATGTGTCAGTGTAAGTGTTACCTGTGATGCATGATGCGAGTGGTGTGTGAGTGCGGCGAGCAGCGCGCCGAGCGCGGCGTGCTGCCGCGTGCTCCCCGCCGCGCTCTATGTGTCAGTGTACGTGTTACCTGTGATGCATGATGCGAGTGGTGTGTGAGTGCGGCGAGCAGCGCGCCGAGCGCGGCGTGCTGCCGCGTGCTCCCCGCCGCGCTCTATGTGTCAGTGTACGTGTTACCTGTGATGCATGATGCGAGTGGTGTGTGAGTGCGGCGAGCAGCGCGCCGAGCGCGGCGTGCTGCCGCGTGCTCCCCGCCGCGCTCTATGTGTCAGTGTACGTGTTACCTGTGATGCATGATGCGAGTGGTGTGTGAGTGCGGCGAGCAGCGCGCCGAGCGCGGCGTGCTGCCGCGTGCTCCCCGCCGCGCTCTATGTGTCAGTGTACGTGTTACCTGTGATGCATGATGCGAGTGGTGTGTGAGTGCGGCGAGCAGCGCGCCGAGCGCGGCGTGCTGCCGCGTGCTCCCCGCCGCGCTCTATGTGTCAGTGTAAGTGTTACCTGTGATGCATGCTGCGAGTGGTGTGTGAGTGCAGCGAGCAGCGCGCCGAGCGCGGCGTGCTGCCGCGTGCTCCCCGCCGCGCTCTATGTGTCAGTGTACGTGTTACCTGTGATGCATGATGCGAGTGGTGTGTGAGTGCGGCGAGCAGCGCGCCGAGCGCGGCGTGCTGCCGCGTGCTCCCCGCCGCGCTCTATGTGTCAGTGTACGTGTTACCTGTGATGCATGATGCGAGTGGTGTGTGAGTGCGGCGAGCAGCGCGCCGAGCGCGGCGTGCTGCCGCGTGCTCCCCGCCGCGCTCTATGTGTCAGTGTACGTGTTACCTGTGATGCATGATGCGAGTGGTGTGTGAGTGCGGCGAGCAGCGCGCCGAGCGCGGCGTGCTGCCGCGTGCTCCCCGCCGCGCTCTATGTGTCAGTGTACGTGTTACCTGTGATGCATGATGCGAGTGGTGTGTGAGTGCGGCGAGCAGCGCGCCGAGCGCGGCGTGCTGCCGCGTGCTCCCCGCCGCGCTCTATGTGTCAGTGTACGTGTTACCTGTGATGCATGATGCGAGTGGTGTGTGAGTGCGGCGAGCAGCGCGCCGAGCGCGGCGTGCTGCCGCGTGCTCCCCGCCGCGCTCTATGTGTCAGTGTAAGTGTTACCTGTGATGCATGCTGCGAGTGGTGTGTGAGTGCAGCGAGCAGCGCGCCGAGCGCGGCGTGCTGGCGCGTGCTCCCCGCCGCGCTCTATGTGTCAGTGTACGTGTTACCTGTGATGCATGATGCGAGTGGTGTGTGAGTGCGGCGAGCAGCGCGCCGAGCGCGGCGTGCTGCCGCGTGCTCCCCGCCGCGCTCTATGTGTCAGTGTAAGTGTTACCTGTGATGCATGATGCGAGTGGTGTGTGAGTGCAGCGAGCAGCGCGCCGAGCGCGGCGTGCTGCCGCGTGCTCCCCGCCGCGCTCTATGTGTCAGTGTACGTGTTACCTGTGATGCATGATGCGAGTGGTGTGTGAGTGCGGCGAGCAGCGCGCCGAGCGCGGCGTGCTGCCGCGTGCTCCCCGCCGCGCTCTATGTGTCAGTGTACGTGTTACCTGTGATGCATGATGCGAGTGGTGTGTGAGTGCGGCGAGCAGCGCGCCGAGCGCGGCGTGCTGCCGCGTGCTCCCCGCCGCGCTCTATGTGTCAGTGTACGTGTTACCTGTGATGCATGATGCGAGTGGTGTGTGAGTGCGGCGAGCAGCGCGCCGAGCGCGGCGTGCTGCCGCGTGCTCCCCGCCGCGCTCTATGTGTCAGTGTACGTGTTACCTGTGATGCATGATGCGAGTGGTGTGTGAGTGCGGCGAGCAGCGCGCCGAGCGCGGCGTGCTGCCGCGTGCTCCCCGCCGCGCTCTATGTGTCAGTGTACGTGTTACCTGTGATGCATGATGCGAGTGGTGTGTGAGTGCGGCGAGCAGCGCGCCGAGCGCGGCGTGCTGCCGCGTGCTCCCCGCCGCGCTCTATGTGTCAGTGTACGTGTTACCTGTGATGCATGATGCGAGTGGTGTGTGAGTGCGGCGAGCAGCGCGCCGAGCGCGGCGTGCTGCCGCGTGCTCCCCGCCGCGCTCTATGTGTCAGTGTACGTGTTACCTGTGATGCATGATGCGAGTGGTGTGTGAGTGCGGCGAGCAGCGCGCCGAGCGCGGCGTGCTGCCGCGTGCTCCCCGCCGCGCTCTATGTGTCAGTGTACGTGTTACCTGTGATGCATGATGCGAGTGGTGTGTGAGTGCGGCGAGCAGCGCGCCGAGCGCGGCGTGCTGCCGCGTGCTCCCCGCCGCGCTCTATGTGTCAGTGTACGTGTTACCTGTGATGCATGATGCGAGTGGTGTGTGAGTGCGGCGAGCAGCGCGCCGAGCGCGGCGTGCTGCCGCGTGCTCCCCGCCGCGCTCTATGTGTCAGTGTACGTGTTACCTGTGATGCATGATGCGAGTGGTGTGTGAGTGCGGCGAGCAGCGCGCCGAGCGCGGCGTGCTGCCGCGTGCTCCCCGCCGCGCTCTATGTGTCAGTGTACGTGTTACCTGTGATGCATGATGCGAGTGGTGTGTGAGTGCGGCGAGCAGCGCGCCGAGCGCGGCGTGCTGCCGCGTGCTCCCCGCCGCGCTCTATGTGTCAGTGTACGTGTTACCTGTGATGCATGATGCGAGTGGTGTGTGAGTGCGGCGAGCAGCGCGCCGAGCGCGGCGTGCTGCCGCGTGCTCCCCGCCGCGCTCTATGTGTCAGTGTAAGTGTTACCTGTGATGCATGATGCGAGTGGTGTGTGAGTGCAGCGAGCAGCGCGCCGAGCGCGGCGTGCTGCCGCGTGCTCCCCGCCGCGCTCTATGTGTCAGTGTAAGTGTTACCTGTGATGCATGATGCGAGTGGTGTGTGAGTGCGGCGAGCAGCGCGCCGAGCGCGGCGTGCTGCCGCGTGCTCCCCGCCGCGCTCTATGTGTCAGTGTACGTGTTACCTGTGATGCATGATGCGAGTGGTGTGTGAGTGCGGCGAGCAGCGCGCCGAGCGCGGCGTGCTGCCGCGTGCTCCCCGCCGCGCTCTATGTGTCAGTGTACGTGTTACCTGTGATGCATGATGCGAGTGGTGTGTGAGTGCGGCGAGCAGCGCGCCGAGCGCGGCGTGCTGCCGCGTGCTCCCCGCCGCGCTCTATGTGTCAGTGTAAGTGTTACCTGTGATGCATGCTGCGAGTGGTGTGTGAGTGCAGCGAGCAGCGCGCCGAGCGCGGCGTGCTGGCGCGTGCTCCCCGCCGCGCTCTATGTGTCAGTGTACGTGTTACCTGTGATGCATGATGCGAGTGGTGTGTGAGTGCGGCGAGCAGCGCGCCGAGCGCGGCGTGCTGCCGCGTGCTCCCCGCCGCGCTCTATGTGTCAGTGTACGTGTTACCTGTGATGCATGATGCGAGTGGTGTGTGAGTGCGGCGAGCAGCGCGCCGAGCGCGGCGTGCTGCCGCGTGCTCCCCGCCGCGCTCTATGTGTCAGTGTAAGTGTTACCTGTGATGCATGATGCGAGTGGTGTGTGAGTGCGGCGAGCAGCGCGCCGAGCGCGGCGTGCTGCCGCGTGCTCCCCGCCGCGCTCTATGTGTCAGTGTACGTGTTACCTGTGATGCATGATGCGAGTGGTGTGTGAGTGCGGCGAGCAGCGCGCCGAGCGCGGCGTGCTGCCGCGTGCTCCCCGCCGCGCTCTATGTGTCAGTGTAAGTGTTACCTGTGATGCATGATGCGAGTGGTGTGTGAGTGCGGCGAGCAGCGCGCCGAGCGCGGCGTGCTGCCGCGTGCTCCCCGCCGCGCTCTATGTGTCAGTGTACGTGTTACCTGTGATGCATGATGCGAGTGGTGTGTGAGTGCGGCGAGCAGCGCGCCGAGCGCGGCGTGCTGGCGCGTGCTCCCCGCCGCGCTCTATGTGTCAGTGTAAGTGTTACCTGTGATGCATGATGCGAGTGGTGTGTGAGTGCAGCGAGCAGCGCGCCGAGCGCGGCGTGCTGCCGCGTGCTCCCCGCCGCGCTCTATGTGTCAGTGTACGTGTTACCTGTGATGCATGATGCGAGTGGTGTGTGAGTGCGGCGAGCAGCGCGCCGAGCGCGGCGTGCTGCCGCGTGCTCCCCGCCGCGCTCTATGTGTCAGTGTAAGTGTTACCTGTGATGCATGATGCGAGTGGTGTGTGAGTGCAGCGAGCAGCGCGCCGAGCGCGGCGTGCTGGCGCGTGCTCCCCGCCGCGCTCTATGTGTCAGTGTACGTGTTACCTGTGATGCATGATGCGAGTGGTGTGTGAGTGCGGCGAGCAGCGCGCCGAGCGCGGCGTGCTGCCGCGTGCTCCCCGCCGCGCTCTATGTGTCAGTGTACGTGTTACCTGTGATGCATGATGCGAGTGGTGTGTGAGTGCAGCGAGCAGCGCGCCGAGCGCGGCGTGCTGCCGCGTGCTCCCCGCCGCGCTCTATGTGTCAGTGTAAGTGTTACCTGTGATGCATGATGCGAGTGGTGTGTGAGTGCAGCGAGCAGCGCGCCGAGCGCGGCGTGCTGCCGCGTGCTCCCCGCCGCGCTCTATGTGTCAGTGTACGTGTTACCTGTGATGCATGATGCGAGTGGTGTGTGAGTGCAGCGAGCAGCGCGCCGAGCGCGGCGTGCTGGCGCGTGCTCCCCGCCGCGCTCTATGTGTCAGTGTAAGTGTTACCTGTGATGCATGATGCGAGTGGTGTGTGAGTGCAGCGAGCAGCGCGCCGAGCGCGGCGTGCTGGCGCGTGCTCCCCGCCGCGCTCTATGTGTCAGTGTACGTGTTACCTGTGATGCATGATGCGAGTGGTGTGTGAGTGCAGCGAGCAGCGCGCCGAGCGCGGCGTGCTGGCGCGTGCTCCCCGCCGCGCTCTATGTGTCAGTGTACGTGTTACCTGTGATGCATGATGCGAGTGGTGTGTGAGTGCAGCGAGCAGCGCGCCGAGCGCGGCGTGCTGCCGCGTGCTCCCCGCCGCGCTCTATGTGTCAGTGTACGTGTTACCTGTGATGCATGATGCGAGTGGTGTGTGAGTGCAGCGAGCAGCGCGCCGAGCGCGGCGTGCTGGCGCGTGCTCCCCGCCGCGCTCTATGTGTCAGTGTACGTGTTACCTGTGATGCATGATGCGAGTGGTGTGTGAGTGCAGCGAGCAGCGCGCCGAGCGCGGCGTGCTGCCGCGTGCTCCCCGCCGCGCTCTATGTGTCAGTGTAAGTGTTACCTGTGATGCATGATGCGAGTGGTGTGTGAGTGCAGCGAGCAGCGCGCCGAGCGCGGCGTGCTGGCGCGTGCTCCCCGCCGCGCTCTATGTGTCAGTGTACGTGTTACCTGTGATGCATGATGCGAGTGGTGTGTGAGTGCGGCGAGCAGCGCGCCGAGCGCGGCGTGCTGCCGCGTGCTCCCCGCCGCGCTCTATGTGTCAGTGTACGTGTTACCTGTGATGCATGATGCGAGTGGTGTGTGAGTGCGGCGAGCAGCGCGCCGAGCGCGGCGTGCTGCCGCGTGCTCCCCGCCGCGCTCTATGTGTCAGTGTAAGTGTTACCTGTGATGCATGATGCGAGTGGTGTGTGAGTGCAGCGAGCAGCGCGCCGAGCGCGGCGTGCTGCCGCGTGCTCCCCGCCGCGCTCTATGTGTCAGTGTACGTGTTACCTGTGATGCATGATGCGAGTGGTGTGTGAGTGCAGCGAGCAGCGCGCCGAGCGCGGCGTGCTGGCGCGTGCTCCCCGCCGCGCTCTATGTGTCAGTGTACGTGTTACCTGTGATGCATGATGCGAGTGGTGTGTGAGTGCAGCGAGCAGCGCGCCGAGCGCGGCGTGCTGGCGCGTGCTCCCCGCCGCGCTCTATGTGTCAGTGTAAGTGTTACCTGTGATGCATGATGCGAGTGGTGTGTGAGTGCAGCGAGCAGCGCGCCGAGCGCGGCGTGCTGGCGCGTGCTCCCCGCCGCGCTCTATGTGTCAGTGTACGTGTTACCTGTGATGCATGATGCGAGTGGTGTGTGAGTGCAGCGAGCAGCGCGCCGAGCGCGGCGTGCTGCCGCGTGCTCCCCGCCGCGCTCTATGTGTCAGTGTACGTGTTACCTGTGATGCATGATGCGAGTGGTGTGTGAGTGCAGCGAGCAGCGCGCCGAGCGCGGCGTGCTGGCGCGTGCTCCCCGCCGCGCTCTATGTGTCAGTGTACGTGTTACCTGTGATGCATGATGCGAGTGGTGTGTGAGTGCAGCGAGCAGCGCGCCGAGCGCGGCGTGCTGGCGCGTGCTCCCCGCCGCGCTCTATGTGTCAGTGTACGTGTTACCTGTGATGCATGATGCGAGTGGTGTGTGAGTGCGGCGAGCAGCGCGCCGAGCGCGGCGTGCTGCCGCGTGCTCCCCGCCGCGCTCTATGTGTCAGTGTAAGTGTTACCTGTGATGCATGATGCGAGTGGTGTGTGAGTGCAGCGAGCAGCGCGCCGAGCGCGGCGTGCTGGCGCGTGCTCCCCGCCGCGCTCTATGTGTCAGTGTACGTGTTACCTGTGATGCATGATGCGAGTGGTGTGTGAGTGCGGCGAGCAGCGCGCCGAGCGCGGCGTGCTGCCGCGTGCTCCCCGCCGCGCTCTATGTGTCAGTGTAAGTGTTACCTGTGATGCATGATGCGAGTGGTGTGTGAGTGCAGCGAGCAGCGCGCCGAGCGCGGCGTGCTGCCGCGTGCTCCCCGCCGCGCTCTATGTGTCAGTGTACGTGTTACCTGTGATGCATGATGCGAGTGGTGTGTGAGTGCGGCGAGCAGCGCGCCGAGCGCGGCGTGCTGCCGCGTGCTCCCCGCCGCGCTCTATGTGTCAGTGTAAGTGTTACCTGTGATGCATGATGCGAGTGGTGTGTGAGTGCAGCGAGCAGCGCGCCGAGCGCGGCGTGCTGGCGCGTGCTCCCCGCCGCGCTCTATGTGTCAGTGTACGTGTTACCTGTGATGCATGATGCGAGTGGTGTGTGAGTGCGGCGAGCAGCGCGCCGAGCGCGGCGTGCTGCCGCGTGCTCCCGGCCGCGCTCTATGTGTCAGTGTACGTGTTACCTGTGATGCATGATGCGAGTGGTGTGTGAGTGCGGCGAGCAGCGCGCCGAGCGCGGCGTGCTGCCGCGTGCTCCCCGCCGCGCTCTATGTGTCAGTGTACGTGTTACCTGTGATGCATGATGCGAGTGGTGTGTGAGTGCGGCGAGCAGCGCGCCGAGCGCGGCGTGCTGCCGCGTGCTCCCCGCCGCGCTCTATGTGTCAGTGTAAGTGTTACCTGTGATGCATGATGCGAGTGGTGTGTGAGTGCAGCGAGCAGCGCGCCGAGCGCGGCGTGCTGGCGCGTGCTCCCCGCCGCGCTCTATGTGTCAGTGTACGTGTTACCTGTGATGCATGATGCGAGTGGTGTGTGAGTGCGGCGAGCAGCGCGCCGAGCGCGGCGTGCTGCCGCGTGCTCCCCGCCGCGCTCTATGTGTCAGTGTACGTGTTACCTGTGATGCATGATGCGAGTGGTGTGTGAGTGCGGCGAGCAGCGCGCCGAGCGCGGCGTGCTGCCGCGTGCTCCCCGCCGCGCTCTATGTGTCAGTGTACGTGTTACCTGTGATGCATGATGCGAGTGGTGTGTGAGTGCGGCGAGCAGCGCGCCGAGCGCGGCGTGCTGGCGCGTGCTCCCCGCCGCGCTCTATGTGTCAGTGTACGTGTTACCTGTGATGCATGATGCGAGTGGTGTGTGAGTGCGGCGAGCAGCGCGCCGAGCGCGGCGTGCTGGCGCGTGCTCCCCGCCGCGCTCTATGTGTCAGTGTACGTGTTACCTGTGATGCATGATGCGAGTGGTGTGTGAGTGCGGCGAGCAGCGCGCCGAGCGCGGCGTGCTGCCGCGTGCTCCCCGCCGCGCTCTATGTGTCAGTGTACGTGTTACCTGTGATGCATGATGCGAGTGGTGTGTGAGTGCGGCGAGCAGCGCGCCGAGCGCGGCGTGCTGCCGCGTGCTCCCCGCCGCGCTCTATGTGTCAGTGTACGTGTTACCTGTGATGCATGATGCGAGTGGTGTGTGAGTGCGGCGAGCAGCGCGCCGAGCGCGGCGTGCTGCCGCGTGCTCCCCGCCGCGCTCTATGTGTCAGTGTAAGTGTTACCTGTGATGCATGATGCGAGTGGTGTGTGAGTGCAGCGAGCAGCGCGCCGAGCGCGGCGTGCTGGCGCGTGCTCCCCGCCGCGCCCGCCTCGCACGCACACGCGCGCACCGCCCACGAACGTGCCGACACCGACACAGCTGACGCCTCCTACAACACACACACACCAGAGGGCCTAGTACGAGTTTTCAGTGTATAGTGTGGGTCTGAAACGTCTGACGCCCAGCACCAGATTTACACACCAAAACTCGTACTAGGCCCTCTGCTGCAATACATTACACTTTATTGATAAACCCATTTTTATAGGTCAAAAAGAATTTGTACACAGTATACTTATATACGACTAGCCGTCGTCGCCCGCGGCGTTGCTCGCGTTCTACCCTTTAGAGTGTGAAATTTTAAAATTCCTTTCTTAGTGCACCCCTACACTATACAGGGTGAATTTTTGAGACGGGACTTTAAGGGCAGGTACCTTATTCGTTATAGTTACATGAAAACGCTTGTAGGAGACTATCCATAAATTTTTAAGATACTCCGAACTGCATTTACAGATTTTGGAAAAAAATTACAGTCAGCAAGAAAATGGTCATTTTACACAAAAACTTTTTTTCTTATAAGGATCAAAAGTTTCTACCTGACCGACTGAGGTATGAGTACTAGAAATGTCAGAAATCGCGAAAAACTTTTCTCATACATTTGAACGGAAATACACACCAATGCAAGATTCCGTGTTCCTATTATTTACAAAATACTGTCCCATTGTTGGGCAAAGGCCTCCCCCCACTTCCGCCAGTCTCTACGTTCTCGAGTATTACTTATTCATAGACATAGACATTCATTTATTTACTACTTGGCACACAACATACAAAACATATAGATAGGTACCAGATTAAAAAAAAAATAAAAAAAATAACTAAAACTGAATTTAAAAAGAAAAAAATATTATTTTATTCATTCATTAAATTTAATAAAAATTGCTAGTGATATTATAGTGATGATTGCTTACCTTGAGGTCGACAGTACGTTTGACGTGTCGCGACAGGAAGTAGTCCCGGGACCTCAGGTACCGCAGCACGGGACCGGAAGTACTGGGCCGAGCGCACAGCCAGTACGTAAGCCGATAGCAACTCTCTATCAGATTGTTCGCCTCTCTGTTCAATAAAATGTGACTTATTGAAAAAATATATACAGCAGTGGGCATGAGCCTAATCTAAGCACGATAATGCCTCTGTCCCGGGTCTTACCCATATTCATGCCATTGCTCCTTATAGCGCGTGCACACTATGCCCATGCCACTGCCGGCATGTATGCTGCTTAGTGAGAATAAAAGCGATGTTGCTGTGGCAATAAGTCCGCGGCATTGATGCCGCCATACATTCCGGCAGCGGCATGGGCATAGTGTGCACGCGGTATTAGTAATTCATTCATTCATTTATTTCTTGTAAAGAAGCTAGATCACGTAAGCAAATTGCATATAAGGCCTGGACCACGGCTCGAACGAATAAGGATCCTAACATCTCTGACGTGAAACGCAAACTTAACGCTGCTTCCAGTTTTAACAAGAAAGTGACTGCCAAGGCCAAATTCGACTTCATTGGCAGATTTGGTGAGCGGCTGGCGCGATACCCTTCTGGGAGTCGCGCATTCTGGTCGCTTGCAAAAGCTGCCGAGGGTAATTTCTGTCAATCGTCCCTGCCGCCACTTCGGAACACTGACGGTAACCTGGTCCATAGTGCCAAGAAGAAAGCCGACCTTTTGGGAAACCTCTTTGCCTCAAACTCGACTTTGAATGATGGAGGAGCCGAGCCGACTTCCATCCCGTGTTGTGGTGTTTCCATGCCGGAAATCGCAATAACACAACGGGAAGTCCGCCGGGAGATGCTCTCTCTAGATGTTCACAAGTCGAGCGGACCAGACGGTATACCGGCAGTCGTGCTTAAGCAATGTGCTCCGGAACTGTGTCCTGTATTAACGCGCCTGTTCCGACTTTCTTACTCCACAATGCAGGTTCCTTCTTCGTGGAAGACCGCACATGTCCATCCGGTGCCCAAAAAGGGCGATAGATCAGACCCATCAAATTACAGACCAATCGCTATAACCTCCCTTCTCTCTAAGGTCATGGAGCGTGTCATCAACAACCAACTATTGAGATACCTAGAAGATCACGACCTGATCAACGATCGCCAATATGGCTTCCGCCATAATCGTTCGACTGGTGACCTTCTAGTGTTCCTCACACATCGGTGGGCCCAGGCCATTGAGAGTCAAGGAGAGGCACTGGCTGTTAGCCTAGACATAGCGAAGGCCTTTGATCGGGTGTGGCACCGGGGTCTTCTATCGAAACTGCCATCCTATGGACTGCCCGAGGGCTTGTGCAAATGGGTCGCTAGCTTTTTGTCCGGCAGAAGCATACGGGCCGTAGTTGATGGCAGTAGCTCTGACTGCATGGGCATTAATGCTGGTGTCCCGCAAGGCTCCGTGCTGTCTCCAACATTGTTTCTGCTGCATATCAATGACATGCTCTCCATTGATAGCATTCATTGCTATGCGGATGACAGTACTGGAGACACATTTTACACGGGTCGTGCTGGTATCCCTCGATCCATAGTGGAGGAAAGCCGGAAGCAACTTGTGTCTGACGTGGAGGGTATATTAACCAGAGTTTCCAATTGGGGTGGTCAAAACCTGGTTCAATTCAACCCTACTAAGACGCAAGCTTGCGCGTTTACCGCAAAAAAATCCCCATTCACTGTAGCTCCCCAATTCCAGAACATGCCTCTTACCATCTCGAAAAGTATTGGGATCCTGGGTATCGACATCTCCAGCGACGTCCAGTTCCGTAATCACTTAGAAGATAAGGTCAAGCTGGCATCCAAAAAGCTCGGTGTGCTCAATAGAGCGAAGTTGTACTTCAGCGCGGGGCAAAGACTGCTTCTCTACAAGGCGCAAGTTCGACCCCACATGGAGTACTGCTGTCACCTTTGGGCGGGAGCACCTGGATACCAGCTAGGACCCCTTGATTCGGTTCAAAGGCGCGCTGTAAGAATTGTTGACGATCCCAAGCTTACAAGCGGTATTGAACCCTTAAGTCTGAGAAGAGACTTCTCATCTCTGTGTGTGTTCTACCGCTTGTATAACGGGCTGTGTTCTGAAGAATTATTTAACATGATGCCTACAGCCACTTTCTACCATCGCACTGCTCGCCAACGACAGGGAATTCATCCACACACCCTAGAGCCAGCGTGGTCGCGCACCGTCCGGTTTCAGAGGAATTTCCTCCCGCGAACACTCAGGTTGTAGAACGATCTTCCTGTCGAGGCTTTCCCCAGTGACTACAACATGGGGCACTTCAAAAAGGGTGTTTTAAAATTCTTCAAGGGTCGGCAACGCGCATGTGATGCCTCTGGTGTTGCAGGCGTCCATAGGCTACGGTAACCGCTTCCCATCAGGCGGGCCGTACGCTTGTTTGCCTACTTAGTTGTATAAAAAAAAAAAAAAAAAAAAAAAAATTCTCAGATTTCAAGATCCATATTTTGTTAGTTCATGGTACATGTCAAATGGGTTAGAGTATAGAGATTATTATTATAGCTAGGTAGATACATATTTCACTTCAAATACATATTACAAGATTATTGATGTGAATGTACTATTTGATCAGAACCCGAACGAAAGACATCATAATAGGCGAATTGTAATGGTCTGCTATCACTTTTAGGATGTTGTTGGTGCTGTCTCGCACTCTGCTGAGCAGTGAGGCAGTTTTCTTGCGGACGATGGCATGGAAGCCATCAATAATAATGGAATAATAATATTTCCGGAATTAATCGCGGCAATAATGCTGGCAGCGGCATGAGCACAAAAAAACCACCATTCTATTACGTCATAGACAATTTTGAAATGTTGTCATGTTTTTACGCCTGTCAGTGGTGTATTTGTGGTGAATTGCAGATTGGCGCTCTAGCCCTTCAAAGTGATCGTGGATCCAGACGTTAATGAATAACTAGGAAATGTGCTCACGCCCCTGTCTGAGTACAATTGTACCGTTCCATTTTTAGAACGGCAATGTCGCTGGTTTTCATGGTAATTAGGTGCTGCTTACTTGTCAGCGTCAGCATGTCCCGCGATGAATTGATCGAGTAGATCCAGTATGGAGTGTAGACACGTTCTAGGAAAGCCAGCCGCGCCCGCTTCGTTCAACGCGCTGCTACTCACCTACATAAAAAGAAAAAAATAATACATTGAAATTACATATTAATAAATACACATTCATGGACATTTCATACCACACCTTCTAGTCCCACACTAAGCAAACTAGATTGCAGAACAAACATCCATGTTTGCCACACATGAATGTTTGTTCTCGGTGGGGATTGAACCCACGACCCACAGTACGTAAGGCAGAGCTTATTACCGACTGAGCTGTGATGTGATGCCTGTCGCCTGTAATACAATACATCTAAGAGACAGCACGCCTTCTCTTGCGGTGGGAACCAGACTTTTATTTCTTCATCGAAAGTCAGTCATTCTACTTAAACCGTACTTAGATACAAATAATACGAAGAACAATACTGACCGGTTCACTAAGTCGATATCCGAGTAGGAAATGCGCCAAGTTCGGCGAAGAGGTAGGCAATAGTTGCAGTAACAACGTCACCACGCCTTCTTTCGCGGTGCGAACCGGACTCTTCTCTTCTCCGGATGTCGGCCATTCCTCCGTTTCTAGACATTCTACGAAGCCGTGTCTGGATAGATAGATAGATAAAATGTTTATCCCACTAATATTGTTAATGTCAAAGTTTAGATGTTTAGATATTTGTATGTTTAGAAGTTTGTGTTTTAATCACGCTGCAACTTCTGGTCCGATTTGGATGAAGCTTGAAATATATATATGCATAGAATACTCATATACATTTTCTTTTGTAGATACACACTACTAATACATAATAACATCCAGAACAAACTTCTACGTTTACCGTTACACAAATGTTTGTTCTCAGTGGGGATCGAACCCACGATCCACAGCACGGCAGGCAGAGTTAATACCAGAGCTATGACGCCTGTAGAGTTTAACGATTTTGTAGCAAGATGCCTACTATAGAGCTTAGCGGACTTGTACAAATTTTGACACAATATGATGACGTAGTGTACCTGATGTCGGTGGCGGTTGTGTGGTTGTGCGTGACGGCAGCGAGTAGATGGTTGTGTGCGGCGGGCGAGTGCAGCGCGCGACAGAGGAGCGACACGGCGCGAGTGGCGGCCGCCGGCAACGTGTCGCACGCGGACACCACGCGGCACCACGTCAGCAGGCGGCAACGGTTCTCGCTGTCCGGATCTACAATTAAACTTACATTAGGGACAAGAGTTTAGAAGGGGTCAAGCCGAACCTCACCTAATCTCACGTAGGAGAAGAGGGGGGGGTCTCCACAAATATCACGTAATTTCTTTCCGCCAGGAACATTGTAAAATTGATAGATAACTGGCTAAATTATGCAAAAATGTTTCTCCAGTAAAATAATCTTTAATATGTACTAGTCCTAATAGACCTTTGCCCAGCAGTGGGACGATTTAGGTTAAATAAAAAAAAAGTCCTAATAGAACTTCGCTGCTTTTACCGCAACGGCTGTGGCATAAAGTACAGGTGGAAAAAATCTGATGTAACCCGAAGACAATGCGAGGCGTACCAAAACTTGATCTAAATTGGCCTAATTTGACAGGACTAAAATGTTGCCATTCCCATCTCATAACCCAAAACGACAAAGCGGTTATAATGAAATTTTAGTGAAATTATAATTGACTTACCGAGTATAAGTTTCGACAGTCCAAGAATAAGCATGGATCGGTTCACTTCAGAGGCTGCGTTTAGAAGTGGACGCTCCAGAGCAAGTGCACGTTCTAATATCTGTAGAATGCTGATCAAGCTCTCTTCTACGTACACCTGCAAATATGCTACTTATAGTAATTTCCCCAAAGAACATCCCTATAATGTAGAAACTATGCACTATGTACAGCAATGGGTCAAGGATTGTTCCCTGTGGCATACCACCGGTTATTTACTAAGCTCACTTTGACCTCGGGAAAGTAAAACGCAAACGGCTCGTAAGTTACTATGGCAACCTACCTATGGACATGATAACCATTGAATTAATAAACGATGTCAGGGTCCATGAGATACATGCTTACATCCAAAACCTATGTAGAATTCATGTGAAAGCAAAAAATATATTGAGTACTAGCCGTCGCCCGCGCATTCCTTTCTTAGTGCACCCATACACAATATGTAAGGATACTACCCTCCAAATTTCATACCTCTAGGACTTATAGTTTAGGCTGTGCATTGATTCAGTCAGCTTCAAAAGAGTTTTATATATATTGATTAAGGAAAAGAGGCTCCTCTAGAGGTAGATTCTGGCTCTAAGCTGAATTGATATCCCGTTTATGATACCTCACCTTGCCCTGCGTCGGCGGCTGTCTCTCCAACAAGGCATGTGCTTCCTCCAACGTCGTCAGTAACAGTCGCAACAGTTCAGACTTGCTATGCAGCGCCATGCACAGCCGGAAGCCGGGCGGCGGGTTCACTTCCGGTTCCCGACCTAACGGGGGGAAGTCGGACGGTGCTGGCTCGTACTGCTCGAGCCAGCGGGCGAATAGACGCGAGCACAGCGAGAGAATCTGGGGAACAAAACATATAGGAAACATAATTAAAGAGAGAACATTTTTTATTACAGAAAAGTTGCAGTGCATGTTATCATTTCATCAAAGGAGAGTAGTCTCTGCTGAATATAGGCTATTGATGGCCAGGCAGAACTTCAAGAACTGGATTTGAAAACCATCACGTCAGACTGTTAACAGCACTGTTTATTTATAGCGATCAAGTGGCTTCTAAAAAAATACTAAACTAGTTTGACAGCACTAAAGTTTTAAATAAAACAGCTTTATTTAAAACTTTAGTGCTGTCAAATTAGGTTATTTTTGAAAAAAATATACATAATCTGGGGCAACATTCTTGTAACACAATTTTGAAAATATTCAGTTGGTACCTGCCACTTTTGAGTAGGATCAGTGTAGGCTCGATGCGGCGCCGCTAACGCGAGCTTCATCGCGTGCTCCAGGTAGGGCTCCAGCCCCGGAGCCCGAGCACCAGCCCCGAGCGCGCGGGGCGTGTACCCCTCGCAGCACAGCGCGTCCAGCAGCGACAGGAATGCTATCGACACTGGGTACTCTTCGGCACGACATTCCACCTACAAAATAATCAATGCTGCAAGTCCTACTTATATTATATACGCGAAAGTTTGTGAGACTGTATAGATGTTTGTTACTCTTTCAGCTTGCTTAGTTAATCTTCTAATTATCTGAGTTAAGCGACGTCCTGCGCGGTCGCTATTTGAATGGGCGACCGTTAGTGTCATTTACATCTGAGCGCTTCCGTGCTTCGGAGGGCACGTTCACCTGTCGGTCCCGGCTCTAGCAGTCGTTAAGCCCCTTAAGGCGGCCTAAAATAGGATGACGTCATATCTCGGCTCGTTTTACCCAATGGTGAGACAAGTTTTAGACGTCATTTTGACGTCTCTATTATTTAATCTATATAGTTACCTCATTCAGCTCAGCTGTGAGTGGCATCTTGTCATGTTGTGCGGTGACTAATCTAGAAGCTTCTAGAGCCGCCCAAACTCTGGGCTGTGTGGACGACGTCCCGCCCAGAGCAGCTAATGTATGAAGCAGTTCAGATTTTAGCTGCAGAGGCACCGCGCAACTAACTAGACCTGTAGGATATAATGACAATATTAATGGTCTTCACGCAAACACCAGAATCAAAAGTCCAAGGCCTGATGATGACCAACAATGATGAAGAGGATCTACGGAGTTTTCGAAAGATTTGAAATGGTAGGTACGATTGTCTTGCCATTTCAAGGTCTACTAAATTCTAAGACCCTGTAGGGTTACTTTTGACTACTATTCCAATCTTGATTCATAGATTTTGACAGAAACCATAGACAGAGGCCATAAATAAAAAAAAGAAGAAAACACAACTTCTGTCAAAATCCGGATCAAGTTTAGAATGGTTGGGGTCAAGAGTAACCCTACTGAAGACGTCACATACCGAACATAACATTAACGGCATCCCATTGTAGATTCTCGCAGATGCTGGCGCAAGCCGCGTGGTCCTCCTTAGAAACGCTCGCTATCAGCTTCAACGCGGCCACCATCGCTTCCACCTGATAAACAACCAATAGATTTTGAGTTATTTTTACGAGAAAAATGCATAATCTTGAAAAAAATTTAGAAGATCTATTGAACCAGATCTAGCCACAACATCGTGTGGCTCGTTTGAACCACATTCTTTTGAGTTGAGCTAACATTTCCGTACTCAGTTTAGATTTGATGTTTGTGTATTTGATGTGTGTGTACCTCTTCTTGCCTGACGAGTAGTTTCCCAGGCCGGGCGGCCGGCGTTACGATAGCCGAAGCACCCATTGACGATGTGTGACGATGATCTGAGAATGGTGCTGGGTCCGCGCGTAAATTACTACAAAAAATAAAATTAAAATAATAAACAATATTGGATCTTCGGTCGATCCTTGCGTAACACCAATAGTTTATATAAGGTTAGTGGTATAACTTTCAGTTCATGATTTATACAAAACAAAATGGTTTAGGTTTATTATCTCTAGTCAACTGTTAAACAAACTAGTGTGAATTTTTCAGAAAAAAATATCATAGTGGTTTATATCAAACGCTCTTGCAAAGTCAAATATCATAGGTAGGTACAAAATATTTTTCTATTGGAATGGCAAATAAAAAACCACCATGATTCGATATCCGAGAATATAAATAGTGTAGCAACAGGATTTTAATCTTACCAGTAGTACCGCGCCAATGCTGTTAGCGCGTGGTGTGCTGACAACGCATCTCTTCTTGCTAACAATGCCCATGTATGTCGCGGTACGCACAATGCTGACAGCGCACGTAGGTACGCAGGTACTAGGGCTGCGCATACTAACTCGCCTGATAATCGGACGAACTTGTAAAGTGTGGCAGCCCTACCACCGCCACCACCACCGCTAGACCTAAAAAAATCAATAGTACGATGTAGAAGCATCTTTGACTGTTCTACCTCTGTTTAAAAATTGGGGGTTAAAAGATAGAAGTTTATTGTACTGTACTGAACTCCAAAATACAGTTTAAAATCTGGGTTAGGTACTACGGCCGGTTTTAACGCTAAAGATAAATAAAAAAGTTGTTACCTGTGCGAGTGTGCATTAGTTTCGCAAGCGCGCCAATAATCATCCCTCAGTCTATGCGGGTCACGCGTATATAGCTTTTGTACGCAGCGCAATAAGGCATCTAGTCGTGTGCGCGCGCCGCCCATCGGGGCTCTGAGCCCTTCTGCTGCATACATTTGAGCACAGCGAGCCGCTTCATCCGCCCTAGAAATATTAAATACTCCTTTAACATAATGAACATTTTGCTTAATAAAACCACCAGGATCACTTTAAAAAGTCTTAAAAAATACAAGGGACTCAGTTTTCTTCTTTGATGTTCGGTAGATAGGCTACAATGCATGTCTTAGTTGGAATCGTTTAACAGTAGACAAACAAGATTGAATTCCTGAGAAACTCAAAATTTATGAAAATTTCATGTTTTGATGCTAAATGATACTTGTGATTTATTTGAAGAAATAATAAGTATTTATGACTTTGACGAGTATAGATTCATTTCGTGTCTGTAAAGGAACTTGACGAATTTTAATTCAGTTTTTACATTTTTAGTAGAAACACTTACTTGACCCTCATTTCCATGAGTTTGGAATGCATCAGCACTATAAAGTCGGTGATGAGCGTGTGTATTCGTCTCTGGTAGTATTCTTCTTTAGATACAAACTCCGTTGATAGTATCGTTTCATCGAGGTATTCAAACACCTGAAACAACTCTTAACTTTTAATTTTCCTCCTCGAGGCCTCTTCTGCCTCCAGAATGATAAAATTGACAGAACACATCACGGATTCCTAATAGTCATGGGGATGTTCTTCCTCACCTTCCCATCAATAGCAGCATCGACCAGCATTTCATCCTGATCCAATAACTCCACTTTCATTTGCCCCTGTTCGCCTGAACCCAACAGCGACTGTGGCGCCCTCTTCAATGCAGCTAAAGCCAAGCCTAGAGCCAGCTGGCACAATGCTCGCACTCCTGATGACTTGTCTTCTTGTGTTTGGTTCTGTGAGGGTGATAGCTCGTCCACTAGTACTGCTATTAGGTCCTGGTCTTGGATGAGAGGGAGTTTTTTGGCTAGTTCTTCGCCATCTTCTCGCCTAGAAAGGTACCAAATTGTATTATTTAACCAAGGTGAAGTATTTATAGGTAAAAAACAAGTGTAGTAGGCATACCTGTGTAATACTGATAAATCTAAAGCGTATAGTAGCGCCATCTGCAGAGCGAGTGAGATTTCATCCAATGCACCCGTCGGACCGAGACTAGGAGCTGTTGTTTGCTATAAAATAATACAAGTTTCATTTAATTTTGAACTAATGTTGCATTTCTTGTTGATAAAGAATGACACTTACTTCAGAAAGTAATCTAAGGATAATGTCTCTTCCTAGACCTTTTTGAGCAGACGCCGCGAAAACTATTCCAGCTAAATGTTTCCTGCAAATGAATGTTAGGTTTGTATGAACCAAGTGAATGTATCAGTAAATGTGAGTTATCAGTGAATTGTGTTGGTAAATCAGTGAGTGAGTTTGTTATATCAGTGAGTGAGTATTTATATTGGTAAGTAAGTTTGCATGTCAGTGAGTGAGTTTGTTTGTCATTAAGTGACTTTATCCAAGTGACTTCTAAATCTCACCTAGTAGTCTCCATAGCAGCCACCAGCTTAACGTAATGTCGATTCGGCGGCAACGCGCGGTTCAGTTGCAATAACTCTAGTTCCGTGTGTATTGCGAAGCGACGTAACGCGTCTAAAGCACTGCTTAGTAGTCCGTCGCTTATCAGCTGTTCCACGTAGCGGGAAACGTAAGCTACGATCTCTTCGCGACCATTTATTGACCTGCATAAATGAAAGTAAATAATGTGACTACTTTTTATTCATTTATTTACGCCCTTATGCTGTTAAAGGAATCGTTACTAAAGCATAAAGAGTAGACATTTTCAAGCAATAATCTATGCTTGACTGGACAAGCATAGATTTTTAGTCAAGCATATATCAGTGTTTGTTTTAAAAGGTCTTTATTTATCGTAATAAATATAAAAGTAACATAGCTAAACACAGTTTAGTACACTACAAACCTAGTATTTTAGTATAACTCGACAGGCTATAGCGCCTCTAAAAGTTTTTTAACAAAATTACTATTTATTACTACTTTTGTAATTACTACTTGGTCAATCCTAAATTTTGAAAGAGTTGGTACTACTAATAGTTTAGATTTACGTTTTATGAACACTTTGTTAACTGCGCATTTTTAAATAAAGCAAATTTTAATTTTTCTATTTTAATTTTTTTTAAATAATATATCAGTGTGCTTGAGCGGTAAATCAAGGGCCCTGGACTTGGTGAATTAACTTAAACTGGGCAGTGTGTGTATGTGTATACATACCAACATACTCCATCTCTAGCCATGACGATCGCTTTCAGAGCGTGAACCAACGCTCTGCGCCCGTCGTAATACAGAATGACAGCCACAAGTCCTCGCGGCAGGCCGGGATGTCTCGGTAACTGACGCTGTGCTGTATGTAACAGCTCCAACGCTAGGTATTCACTGACATTATACATATCTGGAAAGATTTTTATCTACATTCAGAAGCAGTATTTAGCACAACAATGGTTTGATAAACATTTACCCCTAAAACTGTCATTGTGCCTTGATGGTCTTAACAAGACATATCTACTCTAACTTTTTCTAAGATAGACCCCTATTTTTTTCCATCTTGTACCATAGCAAAACATTGTGCAAGTGTGCTGCGTAGTTCAATCAAATATTACTAATGATCTTTTTGAATCATCTTGCAGTGTTCAGACTGCAGGTTTTTATATTTCATTGGCATTACAATAGCATACTGTAGTTAGCTATTATTTGGATAGTGTCTTGTTGATAATAAAATACTATGGGCCAAGCAGAAGCCAACCAACCTGATATAATAATGGCCTCATCAACCAGCTCCTTAGAAAGGAGGGTTCTCCCCAAACTGGGCAGTGTCACCCCATCAGTTACGCCTCTTTTTATTTCCTCTCGGCTAGTTGTGCTTTTTGGCTGAAACATTTATTTTACATTAGTCGGTGTAAAAGTGTATAGTGTGTAAAGAGTATTATTATTGTTATCTTAGTAGAGTATTATTGCTTTAGTCTATTTCTTGTTTTCCTTGTACGTTGAGTTATTACAAAAGAGGTTGCTACTCACCGGGTTCTTAAACAATGACAAAAAAGTCTGCTTGTGTCTTCGTAGGACCGACTCAAATGTATGCACGGTGTACGGTGCTGTGGCATCCTCGTGGGTCAGGTAACCTTCCACCACCGACACCAGCTCCTTGTATGGGGTCCATAAATCATCTGTTGCTGCTCCTTTTGGATTTTAATAACATAGATCAGAGAAAGACTAGGTTCCTAAATGTTCACAGTAACATACCTACCTACTATACTAAGGCACTTCCATTGGTGGAAACTACTAATAGTAGAGCTTTATGATCCTATCTGAAGAATATGGAATTCTAGACCGTGGATAAGTAAATATTCGGTATTTTGTATACAAACAAACCCTATATTATCCTAACCTCAGTGACTGTAAAATCAAAATGTTTTAGATGTGTTTTAGATTAGGGAACAAAGAATATTGGAGAATGAAATAGTAGTAGCTACTAAATGAACTTGGAAACCAAAAGTCCTTGCTATATTTGAGTAAAAATGCAAAACCGCGAAACACACAAATAGGTTAGGTAGGTACCTAACTGTAGCAGCAGAAGCAGTGGTTTTCTTACCTTCGTTGATATCCATGATTTGGAAATGTTATGTGCACATGAGATCAGAGAAAAGTTCGCGTAATTAAACCACAATGGTATGAGATGAGCGGTTATTATAATCGATCTATTTATTTACTTCCGAACCAAATTCCGAATTTCCTCCGGCTATTTTATGAGTTTTTTTTTCTATGTTCCTCCGAAATACTCCGACCGAATTATAGGTGTTTAATATTTATTTCAACTAATGAAAAAAACGAATAAAAAAAAATAACAATAACATTCGTTAAAAAAAATGGCGGTGTTCGAATATTTTTAATAACACATGTTATTTCACTTCAACACAAGGTGAACGTATGTAGGTAATATTTTTATTATTCACTTTCTTTACTGCATTGAAATTTGAACCTACGCTTGCTAGATATAATGAATAATTTTATAACTCACCACGAAAATTATTCTTTCATTTTAATGCATTGAAATTTGAACCTACGCTTCCTAGATATAATGAGTAATTTTCATATTTTCATTAGAGTGACCAGCCTGAAGGTATTCTTTCATTTTAATGCATTGAAATTTGAACCTACGCTTCCTAGATATAATGAGTAATTTTCATATTTTCATTAGAGTGACTGGCCTGAAGGTAGTGCTATGTGCCGGGAAGCGGCCGTTTAATTTCATTTCCGGCTTCATCTGCATTTTTGACTGTGTACTCTATTATCTATGAGATAAAGCTCAATATAGAATGAACCACTACTTACGATAATTAAGTCGTTTAGTGTATATTTAACAACATTGATCTGCATTCAATTGTATGCTTTAAGTTGGTTAAAATAAAACACAATATAATTTTTATCCAAGGATCATGAATACAATTGTTATTTTTGGCAAATTGAATGAATGACAATGATTGAATGAATGAGACCTAAGAGACGAAAATTTATTTAGACTTGCGATTTGCATTTTTGCGCCATCGTTAGATGGAAGAAAGTGTTTGTTTCGAAGTCGTATTATGTGAAAAATGCCGAGAATAAGTTCGGATATATGGAACCATTTCGATCAATGTGCGCGCCGATGCGCCGGTACATTAGAATAGAATAGAATAGAATAATTTTTGGCAATAAAAATTATTCTATTCTATTCTATTCTAATGTACAGGCGCGGCGGCGGTGGCGTCGCAAAGTTGGCTACCTGCAAATACTGCAAGAAAAAGTTTTAATTTTATTGAAATATGAAAAGTAAACCTGTGTAGGATGCCCTTATATTTCTTATCTGTGGACCGTTCGTGTGAACGGTGAATGTTTTTGTCTATGAAAAATTGTCTGTGCTCGCTCTCTGCTAATATCAATCATTCACTCATGCGTATAAATAAATTTATCTAAGCGAGTTTATCGAATATTTATTCAAATAAAATTAATCATTAAAAATAACGATATATTTTTTTATCGTTATAACATTAACTAATAAAAAAAATTAACCGATATTGACACCTCTAGACCGAATGCCGATTGCCGATTGGCTGCGATTGGCCGATTGGCGATGATTTGATTGCCAGAACCACAGGCACAAGACAGAACTAGAGAGAGAGAGAGAGAGAGAGAAAAAAACAAACAAAATCACAACTTCTTCTTCTATTGTTGTGGCTGTTCGGTGGCTAGGGCTAAAATACTCAATGCTTTGCTTTGACAAGAGCACTCTGGTTTAAAAAACATTGCGTTGACATCCATCGTGCTAAGGTCTAATAAAACGTGACATTGGCGAAATTGCGGGCAACACTGCAAAGGCCATAGACAAGAATTGAATTGAATTGACATTGTTCTTTAAAATAAGTTGCGGGCAACACTGCAAAAGCCACAGAACGGTGTCGATTCTCTTGTTGCATTTTTTTAAACAGCGCTAAAATTATAGCCGTCGTTTTTTCATTTTGGGACACCAACAATTAGTGCTTTTTCTGCGTATTCTACCTAGTGGGTATAATATCAATAATAAGCAAGCAAGCTCGTTTATGTTAGTAACCAACTCTGGTGAAGGAGTTTTTAAGTAGGTATCCTCCGAAGCACGGAAGCGCTCAAATGTAAATGCCATTAACGGTCACCCATACTAATGTGACCATGTGACCATGCAATCAGTGAAGATAAGACTATAAGCAAGCTACGCCACGAGCGCTTCGTAACGCTAGTATGTAATCTTTCTGTGTTTAGAACTACACGGGTGCACGCCCCTACGTGTCGCATTAAATTTAACTTTGAATGAAACCACAATATTCACAACATTCAGAAAGTTTATATTACACTGTATAATTAGAGAACAACTAGGTACAACACGAATCGTACGTAACATATAAAACAACAATATAGGTTCAGTAAGAAATATAAAATTTCCAAGAATTATAAATGCCACATCGCTAAAATAAGTAACTACTTATGTACGACTCTAAATGATTCAGATACACTTCTCAATCTTTGATAGGTACTCTGTACATTTGTTCCTGTAAAATGTGTTATTGTACAACACAACATTATTATAAAATTCTCCAACATTAGTAGTTTGGACCGTCAGAGAGTTCAAGACGTCCATCGTTCCATCAGTCCTCACATTATCACATTCAGTTTCCACCATATCTAGATATTTTAGGGCAGATTTATTTTTTAAGTTACTCAGAATAACACTGTTGCTGGATGTAAAGCCTGTGTTATCAAAGCATGTCTTAGCCACAATGTACAGGATGCTCGCGTAAAAGTGCGACAGAGTGCTAAGATTCATAATCATTAACGTTTGCCCGACTGTTAGCTGGTTTAAAACCTCAAGCAACAGTTTAAAACTTCTTTTCTCATAGATGTTATAGTCTTCTAGCAGGTTATACTCTTGCAACCCTAAAACTTTATGTACTTCCACTCCATAGTCCCCGAAATGATCCATATCTATTTGCTCCTGCTTGTTTTTGGAGAACACAATTTCCTTAAACTCGTCCTCAGCTAGGATCTGTTGGTACAGTTTGAATATTGGCACAAATATGAATTTGGAGCTACTTATTTTCTTTAGCGGCAAGCCGTACGTGAACACGAGTTTTAGATCAATATTATCGTCGTAGAACGACAGCCATTTAACTTTATCGCTAATCAGTATAAAGGGGTTGGTGACTGCTTCTGCTTGAAGGAACAAGTTGAGATTGCTTAATTTTTCTCTGAGCGACATTCTGGTGTAGAGGTGTCGTTCCGTGTAAGACCCGCGATGATATCGTGGGTTCATATTAACCTTGTTCTCCTCATGCAGAATACCTTTGAGTATTTCCTGTTCATTATCCAAAGGCTTTAAATCATACTGCCAGATAAATTCACTTGCCACAATCGCTCTGATTCTCTTTATATCCCTGTGTAGAGAAATGTTATTCTGCATCAAATATGCTTGCAGATTATTGTTTATGACTTGGCACTGCATTAAGCAAAAGTAGTTGGAGCATTCTTGAATCTGTTTTAAGAAGCTCTTGGGAATAGCTTCTATGGGGAACAGGGCAAGGTTTCCGTAAACTTCAGTTCCATAGGCTGTCTTCAGTATGGGAAAATATTTTTCAATACATTGGTTTCCTTTGTAGTTGATGCAAATAGCATAGACTTCGGAATTGCCTTGTCGTGACGTAACAGGCTTGTATATGTTGACTTCAGTGAAAATGTGGTTGATCAGGTACAATAAGCAAACCGTTGAGTGTTCAAAGGTTGTGAACAACTTGAAGATGAGTGTTCCTCCTGAAAAAAGAAATTGGATAAGTATATCAATATAATACATTGCATAATAACATAAGAGGGCTGTATTATTTTTACCTGAACTCAAAGCTTGTAGTGCTGTAACAATTTCACAGTAATGGAGTGGAGAAGTCATTTCCTCCTGAGCATCTGGCTTCTGCAGACAATCTATTGAACCATCAGCTGTTATGAGCAACACCTGTAATAATGCATTCTATTTAAAAGGATTTCAAATCTTTTTAAAATTTAAGATAACCTGTCAAAAATCTATTTGGTTGATGGGCTTCAAACACAAATAATATTACCGGCTCTAACAGTTGTTAAGCCATGACGGGGTTCATAAGGCAGCCTAAAAACTCCATCACCAGAGTTGGCCACTAACTCATTCGAGCTTACATGCTTTAGAAATAATATTTTTACAATATTACCTTGCCCAAGGACTTGGCTTTCCTAATAATTGCCTGCGAGTTTTTCCAGTCCATCAAGTTGCCAGTGCTGTCGACTCCAAAGTCCCAGTTGTTCAGAGTATGAAACATGAATCGATCATCACTAATCATGTTTGATGGTGAGTTGCCTTCGTAGTATGGGTTCAGTGTGTTGGCAACCCATTTCCACTGTAAAGTATTTAGATAGATATTAGAGATGCATGATGATGATTTTGGTTTATTTGTGGTTTCTATGTCAAACAAAAAAGGCTCTTTTGTATGTTACTAAATTAGTTTATAAAGTTAATTCAATGTTGATTTAGTATTAGCTGTAAGAACATTGTAAGAAGGAAAATAAAAAAAATGTTCTTGGAAATTAGAATGATTACAAACATAAACAACATACATAGACACATATATAATAATATTTTCAACACACTTGCTCATAAAGTGGCTCTATGGTCACCGCAATTAGGCACATAATGACACCCATAATCAAACTGTGACTTTTTCATTGCTATAACTCACAAGTGAGTTATAGATTTTTTTTTTAAATTTTATTGGTTGAGTATCTTTGTTACTAAAAAAGTTTTTATTCAAAAAAAAGATCGTGTTCAATAGAACAAATAAATGAATGTTCCTATTGCTTGCTCATTTCATGCAACCTCTTATTTAAATAGATAATTTTAACTCGTACGTGTTTAATAAATAAAACTTTCACTCAAATATAACTTTTGTTTTCTCTGTAATAAAAGAAAACTTTAAATTCCCCATTTTTACGTGGCAGAATAGGCGCAAACCCTAAGCGCGGAAAATAAATAAAAAAAAAACCTCATCCCTTTAGTCTGTGGCCGATCGCAATGCGCGCGCATAGGAAAACTGATTATTTTTTCCCGCCATAGCGAAACATTTTTCACAACGCGTTTTCACTGTTGAAATTATTGTTATTTTATTCACAAGTGTGTTGAAAAACGTCGTATGATACACGTGTGTATTGGTGATTACCGTTCTCGGCTTTCTTAAGACCCTCGCCTACGGCTCGGGTCTCAATGGCACCTCGGCGGTAATCACCAATGTACCACACTTGTACCATAATGTACTATTACTTACATACTATAAATAGTAGATACATGGATAGTAATGTTTACTTCTAGCAGATTCTATGTTGTTTAAAGAGTTTTAAAGACAAATTTAAAGAGTTTTGGGGGGGGTCGGTGTTAGGTCTTAGTGGGGCATGTTCTTGTCGGGGAACATGCACCTAAAAAATGCTAAGAATACCAGAAGCGTACGCCTAGGAGTGCGGAGCTAGGCTATAAGGCGCGCACCGAAAGTCATCATACACGTCCACGCCATCTCTACATGTACCTACTGCAATCTTGGTACAGAGATGGGCCCACATCAAATCATCCTTGTGGGTCGTCCCCTCTGGGCAATGCTACGGTCTAAAACGAGTCCCGCACAAAACAACCACCTCGGGACCGTAGTAGCTGAGTATGATAGGCGAAAGCGAGCCTTCGGCGCTATAACCGAATTACCCGACTAGGGGAAGAAAACCCCGATAGAAAAAATAACCCCAACATGGCTGCAAGACTAAAAGAAAGACTACCCCAGGAGGGTACCGGCTCTGCCGGAGAATCCCTCCCTGAGCATAGCTCGGGCTGCCCCACGTATTCTGGGGGGGGCAAAGGATTGCAAACCGAGGAATCAACGGAGTCACTCAAACCAAAAGTACTCACCCAACAGCTGTTCCATCCAGGGCTGTTTAACCGACAGCGATCAGCATCCGTCAGCGACGCTACTGATCTGAAAAACCGCGCCAACCATTCACGTGCAGAAACTACATCTAGCAATGATCTACAAAATGAGAACATGGATTGTAGCACGGAGCCAACACAAGAGTCCGATACGAATCAAAACACCACCACAAACAGAAAGCCAGACTGGCAAAAGGTCCCACTGATTAGAACCACCAAGCGCAAGAGACTAAACTCCCCACCGCAAATAGTGACCGAAACAAGCAATAGCTTTGCGATCCTGCCTACTGATGCCGCAGAAGACAGCGTCAAGGAAATAAAAATTAGTAAACCACCACCACTTATTCTATATGGAGTTGAGGATGTGAACAAGCTCACAGAAGCCTTCCAAACTGTGCTTGAAAAAGATGAGTACATCCTAAAAATAATAAGTCAAAACCAGCTGCGAGTAAATTGCTCCACAGTAGAATCATACAAAAGACTAATGAGCACTGTCAGAGAAATGGGGCTCATTGGACACACCTTCACAAGAAAGGAAGAACGATGCTACAGAGTAGTTATCAAAAACTTACACCACTCCACACCCCACAAAGCCATCATCGAGGCTATAGAAGACTCAGGTAACAAAGTACAAGGGGAAATCATAAATGCACGAGCTGGACCTGAAAAAAAACCAACATCAACCTTCTTCGTGAATATTGAGCGCAATCAAAACAACAAAGCTGTAAAAAGCATAAAGTACATCTACAATACTGCAATCACTATTGAAGACCCTAAGAAAAGAACCACTATAGTACAATGCAACAAATGCCAGCAATATGGACACTCGAAAAATAACTGTATGAGACCTTACAGATGCGTCAAATGCGCAGGCCAACATAAAACAAGCGACTGCGAGAAAAAAGACCGCAGCACTCCAGCGAAATGTGCGCTATGTCTCGGGGAACATCCTGCTAACTACAAAGGTTGCAAAGTTTACCGGGAAATACAAGCGAGGAAAAACAACCGTAAAAACTTCTTTAACACGATGAGGCAACCTAGAACGGAAGACAAACAAACACCACAAGCAGAAGTACCGGATGACAGACAACAGAACTTCCCTGAGATAACCAACCACCACAAACAACAAAAACCTGGGAAGGAAGAAACTACAAGAAAACCACAAAACGCAGAACCAAAAACAGGCTACGCCTACAACCTAAAGAAATACTTCGAACAAAAACCTAGACAAACACCATACGATAACATGGACAGTCGGATAGACAGCTCGCAAGGAAGGCAGCAAACATACTCGGAAGCAGCTGGCTCCCAAAAACAAAAAATACCTAGTAAACAAGGGGAATCTAATCAAATGCCAAAACACACTGACTCTAGACAGGAGCAAAAAAACAACACAAGGACACACCTACAACCCAACAGACCAGAACCTACACCAGAGGACCACCTCACGCCAACCCAAGTTATCCAAGACTTACTGATCAAACAACTCGAAAAAATGGACATGCTCTTCAATCAAATGAGCATGCTAATGGGCCTCATTGCGACACTCGTCGAAAAGATGTCTCAATAGTCTGCCTAAATATTGCTGCGTGGAACATCAACGGCTTAGCCCCAAATGTAAATGAAGCTGAAATGTTGATCAACGAACACAAACTCGATATTTTGCTTGTATCTGAATCCCACTTCACTGACAGAAGCCAAGTAAATATAAAAAACTTCACAACTTATAGTACGCAACACCCTGATGGGACTGCACATGCGGGCACAGCATTGATAGTTAGGTCTTCAATAAAACACCACGAATTACCTTCGTATAAGACGGAGCACCTCCAGGCGACCACCATAGCAGTCGAGGGAAAAACCGGCCACTTCAACGTTTCCGCAGTATATTGCCCACCAAAGCACACCATCAAAGAAGAACAATTAACCCACTATTTCAACACACTAGGCCCCAGATTTCTCGCCGGAGGAGACTGGAACTCCAAACATCCCCATTGGGGGTCAAGACTGACAACCACAAGAGGAAGGCAACTTAAACTTTCAGTTGACAGAAATAACCTCACAACAATATCCACCCCAGAACCGACACACTGGCCTGCTGACGTAAATAGACTACCAGATGTCATTGACTTCTTCATTAGTAAGGGGATGTCACAATACTCTATCATAATCAACTCTTGCCTAGATGGATCTTCAGCTCACACTCCTGTACTACTAACGATCGGTACAACGCTCTTAGAGTACGAAAGTACCCCAAAGCTCTATAACAAGCATACAGATTGGGACTCATTCAGAGACGTGATCGAAAGGAGACTTCAGCTTCAGATTGCTCTCAAGACCCCTGAAGACATAGAAGAGGCTGCAACCCACTTAACGAACCTCATCCAAGTCGCATGCTGGTCGACCACTCCCAATATTCCAGCTAAATCTCGCAACCACAACAAAGTTCCTCTGGAAATAAGAGCGAAAATACAAGAAAAAAGAAGACTCCGAAGAGTGTGGCACTGCAGCAGACACAGTGAGGATAAAAAGGCTTTTAATCTTGCAATAAATGAGCTAAAAGAACTCATAAGCGAAGCAAAAAACGCAACACTAACATCGTACCTAAACTCACTAACAGCGACCAAGGCAACCAACTACTCCTTATGGAAAGCCACATCAAACCTCAATCAACCCATGAAAATTCGACCACCTATTAAACTTGCTAACTCTAAATGGGCCAGAACTGCACAAGAGAGAGTGGATGCATTTGCGAACCATCTGGCTGACGTATTCAAACCTAATGACCACACAGAAAACGACGACCCTAATATCGACTTAATCCTTAGCCAGGACTTCCAACTAGACCTACCTGTAAAACCAACCAACCCAAGAGAGATCATTAGACTTCTATCAAAACTAGACAACAAGAAGGCCCCAGGTTTCGATCAAATAACAAAAGAGGTCTTAATCCAACTACCAAGGAAAGGAATAGTGTTCTTAACAACACTCTTTAACGGGATCCTAAGAGTTGGGCATTACCCAAGTATCTGGAAGACATCCCAAATAATTATGGTCCACAAAGAGGGTAAACCCGCTAATGAAGTCGGCTCGTACAGACCAATAAGTCTGTTACCAGTCATCTCTAAACTATTTGAAAAAGTCCTGCTCTCACGGATGCTACAAACACTAACCGAAAAATCTGTAATCCCAGACCACCAGTTCGGGTTCAGACAAGAACATGGCACAGTCGAGCAAGTCCACAGGGTCGTTGACCAAATTAGAAAATCTCTTGAACTCAAAGAATACTGCTCAGCTGCTTTTCTTGATATACAACAGGCATTTGATAAGGTATGGCATGAGGGCCTCCTCTTCAAAATAAAGAATCTACTTCCACACTCGTTCTTCGGAATATTGAACTCTTACCTGTCCCAAAGAATATTTCAAGTAAAAGATGGCGAATATACCTCGAACTTCCATGACATACAAGCAGGAGTGCCTCAAGGATCAGTACTGGGCCCTGTCCTATATACCATTTTCACATCAGACCTTCCAGAAACACCAGGCGTTGTAACTGCCACCTTCGCTGATGATACTGCCATCCTATCCAGTAGCAAGGACCCAAACGAAGCATCGCAACACCTCCAAGAAGGGCTTGACAAAATAGAACAATGGTTGACCAAGTGGAAGATCAAAGCCAGTGCCTCTAAGTCGACGCACGCAACATTTGCTCTACGCAAAGGAGACTGCCCCCCCGTTAACCTCGGTACAAACACACTACCACACAATACCTCTGTGAAATACCTGGGGATGCACCTAGATCGAAGACTGACCTGGAGAACACATATAAAGAAAAAGAGAGATGAACTCAACTTTAGATACCGTAACCTACACTGGCTACTGGGGAGAAACTCGGTTCTGAGTATCGACAACAAACTTCTTATATACAAGGTGGTGCTAAAACCAGTCTGGACATACGGCATACAGCTATGGGGATCAGCATGCAACTCCAACAAAATAATTATACAACGAGCACAGAACAGCATCTTGCGAAACCTCTCTAATGCCCCATGGTTCCTTATGAACTCCGAGCTGCATGATCATTTAAAAATCAACACAATCAGCGAAGAGATAAAGCTGACCTCAGCCAAATATAAAGAACGCCTACACGCACACCCAAATCACTTGGCTACACAGCTCACTACCATCAGCTACCCCAAAAGGCTACGCAGACAACACATCACGGAACTAGATGGGTTATAATTCCCAAGAAAAGGAGAAGTGCTCGCTGGAGCTCCCATCCTAAATGCCTGACTGCTTACACCAAACCTGCTCATAGTCTGAAGACTGATCGCAGATTACAATAGAAAAAAAAAAAAAAAAAAAAAAAAGACAAATGTGAAATTACAAAGTTCCTGACAGTCTGAAAGTCAGTCTGTACCTGACAAAGTTAAAAAAATAGAAATATACCTGTACATCTGGATGGTTCTGTTTCAAGTAGTGGTTAAGCGATGTAATAAATGCACCAGGGGCCTCACATAGATGCAAAGAAACCATCGCCTTCTCTGTTGTTGCTTGTTTGGGTATTACATTGTAAGTGCTAGCACATTCGTAAAACTTAGTCCATGCCTGCGTCAGAAATTCAGGGTTGACGAGGCATTTTATCTTCCATCCAACTTCCCCAGCAGGGTTCCTCCGACGAGTGTGGCTGCTCCATTCCTCAATGTTGAAGTCATTTAGCTGGCTCTTGTGAAAATTCAATCGACTTTTCAATGTATCTAGTTCTGAAACCTTCCAAGGCGGCGTAGAGAACCACAAGTCTAACTCCGGCAGTTTCCAGTCGCTGCTGTATCGAAAACTAAATTTCTTGTTGAATAAATCGTTCAGCTCTTCGTGGAAGTCTTCATTTCTGTTAGTGTTTTGGCGTGGCTGGAAGATCAAGTTGTCCGATCTATGAAACATTTTTTCTTCACAAAAGAAAGCTACGAAAATATAGCAGATAGTTTTTGAGGAATTTACACTACATTTTATTATACATTTTTCAAATCATTCATACGCTAGCACGTGTGTTTTAGTTTTTAGGGATATGTAAACAGCGAAAAACACAAGAAAATAGTTATAAAATTCACTATTTACTTCACATGGAACACCCACATTATCAAATACGCATGAGCACCGAACACACCGAACGAACACTTCCTAGCGCGCAAGCATCCTAGTAATCTGTGCTAGCGCGCATGGCGCATGGATGAGTGCTACGCACACGCACGCATGAGCAACGCATGAGTGAATCAAGAGTGAATGATTGATATTTATCTATGATGAATGAATTTTAAACAATGAACTTTCCTTCATTCATTTCATACTATGAATTAAAAAGTGATAAAATAAAAATTATCGATCACCTCTATTTTTTATCGTATAATAGTGATATTTTTTTTATTGGTTGAAAGAAAGAAATATTAAACACCTCTAAAGCACAGCCAGCACTATCTAACATTTACTGAATTTTACTTCGTCTATGTCTGGTCGTCGGTCGCCTGTGCCGCACACAAAACAAAACATCAATCCATGCATAGTCCGTTCATACATAAAGCGTATTTTTTTTATCTGGCAACTCCAATTTTTGCAACGCATCGGAACCGGAAAACAGCGTAACCATAACCAATCGTAAAAAGTTCGTCTTGTACAATGTTATTCTATTCACAATTCATTCGTTCGTTCGTGAACTAAAAAAACTTTTTGCTGTTTGTTGAGTTGAATTATCTTGCATTTTGTATTGTAATTTTGTAATTTACATCCCTACGTTTTCTTGTCTTTCGTTCGTATTTTAGGCTGCTTTGCTTTTGACTCTACTGAAACCAAATCGACAAACTGATGAACGACTCTTGACTTGTGGTTCGATAGATCAACCTAGAAACCAAGACTTGATGATGCGTAACGCTAACGATGACCGTATTGACAATGATAAGCCTCCGTACTCCAGGCTTTTTATCGTATGCAGTAAACAGCACGTCAAGGAAGACCTATTGCCACTGTTTCAAAAGTATGGAGACATGGACGACTTGTACATGCCTATAGATCGTAACACCGGAATATCAAAGGGGATAGCTTTCGTCAAATACTACAAAACATCGTCAGCAGCTGCCGCGATCCAAGAGCTACATATGAAATCCATTGAGAAGGATGGCAAACCGATTAAAGTCATGGTCTCCTCCAGCAAAAACGAAGGACCCCATGTCAACGAAGAGAAATTTAAAAGACTTTTTATCAAGGTTCAAAAAAGTGCCACTGAAAATGAGATTTTTGAGCATTTTAGCAGATTTGGTCAGGTTGCCAGTGTTCACTTGCAAAAAGACAAGCTGGGCACAGGCCAATGCAGAGGTTTTGCTTATGTAAACTTTACATCTTTTCTTGATGCCGCCAAAGCCTTTGAACAGTGTGATTCTAGATATAGACCCATATTTGCAACCCCAAAAGAGGAACTAAAACGCCATCGGAACAATGAAGAATATGAAAATGGCTATCAAAACAACTATAATAATGGAATCAGTGCCTGGAGGGATGACAGCTATGAATTCAGAAACTTTCCTAAACCGGATTTTGATAAAAAAAACTCAATAGCATCTTTGATTGATACAAAGCCTCAGAACTTTGATTCAATAAACGTAACCTGCAGCCCAGCTGTACCACAAAAGTGTGTTGAACAACTTTTCAACATAGTACCTGGAGTTGTGAATTTTAGTTATTCAACTGAATTCAATAAGAGTAAAGCGTTGATAAAATATGACACAGAAGTAGCAGCAGCATATGCTGTTGAAGCACTGAACAACTATACATTCCCCTCTGGAGAACAGATCACCATAAAACCAATTGACAGTCCTCTCAGTCAAGCTGCGAGCAATCTATCAGAAATTGTAAATACATTTAAAAACTCGAAAGATGCTACCCCTGATATGTTACAGCTTGCTGAAGTAATTGCGCAAGCATCATCTCTAATCAAAGCAGTGACATCTAAGGACAAATCTGAGAATGATAATGATTTTGAGTTTATATGTGGCGTCAAAGTCCCTCTGGTCAAACCTTTAGTTGATAAAAATAGCAAACTGGCTAAACGATGTTTCATAGTAATGAAACCAACGCCACCCCCACACCATGTCTTACAAAACTTATTCTGTCGTTTTGGGGATTTAATTGATGTTTCGGTGTTCCATAACAAAACATTTGGATTTGCCAAGTATGCATCTGTGAGGGCAGCCGATGAAGCTATTAAGACATTGCATGGTACCACTCTGTATGGGATTCAATTGAAGGTCATAGAAGCAGATGAGAAACCCTCCAAAGAGGATAAGATGAATGTAGATGATGAAGGTATTTCCTTCACTGATCATGATGTTATGGAAACTAAACGGGCTAAACTTGACACAACTGTTTAAGACTACTACAAAATTGTTCTAGGCAGCATTATTTTCATGACATTCAATTTACGCTATGAAATTGGACTGACATGGACCTTTACAGCTATGATTTTTTTTGTTTATTAACAGCTATTATTAGACTAAGTTGCTAACTAGCTACTACAAACTTACTAGACTGTGCTGACTGTAGAGTGTCTCCTGAATAAACTTGATTTTACCCTATACAATGCTTTTGAATGACTTGACAATAAATCCTTGTCAAATTGTGCTTGAGACTGAACGGATACTATATTATACTATACTTGGAACTTACAAGACTTTAATCACCAATTACTTTATTATAACAAATAATCAATAACATAGCTTAATTCTACGGTGGCTGAATGGAAATAACACTGTACAACAACCTTCTCAGTTTCATACACAACCATTTCATTGACAGCCACATTATAATATTCACAATCATGTTACACATAAAGTCATATTCAAAGCCACGAATTACACAGATCTTATAAAATCTTTTAAGGGATGTGCATGCGAAATGGGGGATAATAATAGGTGCAGTTGTAAGCTTATTTAATAATTTAAAACTTCCACTTGTGAAGAACAGATACTTCAGGAACTCTTTATATAGCTCAGTGGAATGTGCCTTAATTTTTATTGTGAAGTAAATATGACACCTCATTGATGCCTGACAGCAGTTTGGCTAAGATCTCATCATAATTGATTGCATCATTAGGTGGAGATGTTGGAGTCCAGCTCTTGTTGGCCTCACAGAGGGTTATGTTGCTTTTTACCATCTGAAAAAGATCAATTAACAACATTTGTATTTTAACACATTATTCTACAGTACCTAACTATTGTAATTTATACAGTTATGTAGGTACCTGTGAAAACATATTGACATCATCGCGCAGCACTGACAGCTTGGCCTCAAGCTCAGGATTGCGTTGGCTGCCATCATTATTCTTATTCAGCTTCATATTATTCAAACGTTTGCAAAGACCATCCAAGCTTGAAGCATATTGTCCCAAATCTAGATCTTCAAGTTTTTTTTTACCATTGCCCACTTCTGCAACTGGTTTAGCAAGAGCAAGGTTCTTCTTGATGTCCTCAGCATAGCTCTTTAATGTTGCTATAACGTCATCGAAATTCACATCATAGGTATTTTCAACCATATCAGGCATCAAAAGCTTTGGCGCACTATCATTCAATAGATTCGACAACTCTTCATGCCGGAATCCGCTGGTTGGTTCAAGCTTTACTCCTTGGTCATTTTTAGGCAGAGAATCGATCAAGCCTTTGATTTGATTCATTACCTGCTGAGAATCTTGGAGTTCCTCACCCAGGTCTTCAGTCATTCTGTCTAGAGCATCTAGGTTCACCATTGAGTCCAAGTAGTTTTCTAAATCGGCTTCTAAATTGTTTCTGTATGACATGGTGTCGCTTTTCAAGACTACCGACTACGTTTAACTATATAAGAGCTCTAGCTAACAGTGTTTCAGCATCAATTTTCAGATTTTTCAGCACAACAAAAGAACAAAACAACTATCGACACTATCGAATCGAACTAAATCATAGAGACAAAAGAGAAGAGAGACCAATAATTAAAACTAAATAAATCACAGATACATTGTCTATGCTTATGTCATGGCTAACCCTAGCCTAGCCATTACTCTACTCTACCCTCTACCCGCAGCTAAGTCATTCACTCCATCACTCTTTGATTAATTCGTTGAGCACGTGTTTTTGTTTACGTTTTGATAAAATTCATGTTATTGAAGAGGAAGGAAATTAATTGAAAATGGTTCGAAAATTGAAGTTTCATGAGCAAAAACTGCTCAAAAAAGTGGACTTTATATCATGGAAGGTGGATAACAACCTAAATGAAGTTAAAGCTATGAAAAAATATTATATTCAGAAACGGGAAGATTACACGAAGTAAGTATTTTTTTTTTACCTATTCCCACCTTTATGTATATAGGTAGGTACCTATTTATTTGTAATTTGTATGTCTTTTTCTAGGTATAACAAGTTATCCAGAGAAGTGAGAGAGTTGGCTAATAAGATCAAAGATTTGGATGCAAGTTCAGACTTTAGGACTGAATGTAGTGCACAATTGCTGGAGAAATTGTACCAAATGGGGCTTATCCCGACGCGCTGGGATCTGGCACTGGCTACCAATGTATCTGCTAGCTCATTCTGCAGAAGGAGACTGCCCTCTGTTATGGTCAGAAGTAAGTTTTTTTGACTAATTAAAAAAAATTCATGATAATGCCATCTTCTGTCTTCATAAACACAAACGCTTTAGGTAATAATATTTGTATGTTCATGTCAGCAATTAATAAATAAATAATGAAGAGCCCAATATGAAACCCCAAAATGTAGTTTTGAACTCTGAACAGAAAAGGAGGCATATTGTGAATAAAATCACTTAATTATATGTATTGTAACATTTCCAGACAGAATGTCAGAAAGCATGAAAGAAGCTACAAAGTACATAGAGCAGGGGCATGTACGAGTGGGCCCTGAAGTAGTGAAAGACCCCGCATTTCTTGTCACAAGATCGTTGGAGGACTTTGTCACGTGGGTTGATGGATCGGCTATCAGGAAACATGTGCTTGAATACAATGACATGGTGAGTTCAGTACAAGTCAGCTTCTATTTATATCATAAAATAGAATTGTAACAACAAGTAGCAAAAGCCATAAACCAAAAAGTTGAAGTTGAAAAAAAAATACAGTGCCTTCTGGTAAGATCGGCATAATAGTAAGTCCGGATGCCAAGCAATTCGGCGATATTTTATAATGATAATTGCTTAGTTACGTGATTTATCCGGACTTAATATTACGCCGATCTTACCAGAAGGCACCCTTACATAAAAATATAACTTCGTGGTTTGTAGTTTTTGTGGCTTCTGTTGTGTGGCAGGTGAGTGTACTTTAGGGGAATAGACCCTGTACAGATGAGGCATAGACAGTCGCTCGTTCTCGAGATACTAGATTTACATTATATCGCGTCCAGAACCTGCCGCGAGTTACCTCATACAATAAATTCAAATGCTTGTGTGTAGATTCACTTGGAAATTAAACAAGGCTTTTGTACTTGATAGTATATTACTATGTAGATTCTACTAGATTTTTGTCCCATATTTTTTTTATTACAATGATTTGACACTATTTTTGAAAATCTTTTGTTTGTTTCAGAGAGATGATTACGACATGCTATAGTGACTATGTAAATTTAAAACAACAGTACTGTAATATTTTATTTCAATAAGTAAACAGATAAGTATTAATTAAGCTTTTTATATAAAAATTAACCTTATGTCATTGTAATAGGCACAAAATGGTGTTGATTTGGTTGTTACATTTTTCTATTCAGCTTATTTTGTAAATAATAAGTGAATGTGTGGTGGGTGTAATGTAACAAAAATAAATAAACTGAAATGATCTCTGTCAAATTAGGTTTAGTTTAGATCAACAATAGAATCAACACCTATTTACCTATATTATTATAATATAATTCTCCATACTTACATGAGACTGGAGTACAGAGTACTAGTTTAATTCTCAAGACCGTTTTCCTACTCAAGAGTTCTAACTCTGTTGGAACAACTCTTGTCTTCCACACTTCAATTTACAAAGATAAAATTATAAGGTACAAGCTTCCGCTCGCGCTTTCGTTCGCGTCCTGTTGGATCCCGATGATTTTCCAGTGGCATGGGCATAGTGTGCACGCGGTATATGATATTTTTAAGTGACATTCACTGGTACTCCGGTGGATGTCTTGATTGTGTATTTATGACTCCAGGTCGGTTCTCCATCACCATTGCTATCCTCAGTATTGCTTCTGCCTGTTTCTCTGCCGCCTCTGATAGCTTCTTCAGAGCCTCTGCCTGGATGAGTGCAGATTCTGTTGTTTTCACAGAAACCTCTGCTCGAAGTTCTTCAGCTCTTGCTCGTTTTAAATCTGCATCGGCACGCTTTCTTTCTATGTCCATTAACCATTTCGGGTAAATACCTGTAAATGAGTCAGTTCAATATAATTGTTGACCTCTGATCCTTCTTTGCAAGCTTTAACGAAAACCAATAGTACAGTAGTCACAGCGATTCTTTGTTTCTCCGAAGTTAAGCACTAGACAACCCCCCCTCCACACTGTCCTCCAATCCCAGGCAACAGTAGGATCTGCGGCTAAGTTTAGAGAGACAGATTGAGTGTGAATAGTATAAGTACATCCAGTCTGAAGGAGAAAACACTTGAGCATCAAGCATTGTTTTTTTTATCTGGGATAGAACCTTTTTCTTATGTAAACTAACCATTTAGAAGAGGTTCATATGAACTCTGGTCGCCATCTTCCTCACACTCTTCGTCAGAAGAATGTTCACTGTCACCACTTTCAAGACCTACAACAATAGATCTATTAGAAAAAAGTAGCCTGATACAGTGTACCACCCAGACCATATTTTTTTCATACATCCCAAAAAATGTTACATACCTAACAATACATCATTTTCTGCTAATTTGTAATGGCCATTAGTTGATAAAGCTGTTTCTAACATTAACTCCTGTTTTATTTCTATTGGCAGTGGATCCTGTAAAATAAAAAGTAATGTATGCATAGGCACCTTGGTAGGTTAGGTACGTATGTCATTTCATAGGACAAAATAGTGTCAAATAATAGATAAGCACTATTAGGTACACACCTACCTGGTTAGAGCAAGGAACTCAATACTATGACGAACTCAATACCGTCTGATACTATGACAAACCCTAGGTCTTGTTCATTTAATGCACTTTGCAAAATGTGGTAGGTAGGTACATAATATATCTAATGTATTTCCCACTTCCTATTATTTGTACTGTAATTGTGTAGTGTTAATTTAAGATTGCAATAAACACTTTTAGTGTACAATATTCCGTGTTGTTCATTGTAATAGCCAGCTGTCTACTAATAACACGTTTTTATAGTTTTTTATCACCTCATGCGTAATGTAAGCAAAGTGTAACTTACACATGGAGTACTCTCTAGTTTTTGACCCCTCCTCTTCTCAAACATGGGCCCGAGGATAACCAGTGCCTGCTTCTCGAGTTTAGTGAATGGCCTATCTTTCTTGACACTCCCTGGTTTTTTTCTCTTTCTTTCAATTAGCTTCTTTTTTAGTTTGTTTTTGAAGTCGCTCCAGTACTGAAAATAAGATAATTCATTTAGATTAATCATAATATATCTAGGTAATAAAGTATTTTTTGAGAGCATTTAAGTTTTTTTCTTCCTAGAGTATCCTTCCAATACAATTTTACGTAAACGTAAATACTTTATTAACCTTACTCCATCCATATTGAGTCTTTTTAGCTCCTCTGTGGTTATTGAGGATTTTAGTTAGCTCTGTCCATCGTAGCTTGGACTGGTGACGGGCCTCCAAGTTCCTGAGACTACCTAACGCGAAATCCGGATGCTGTGCCATGAAATCAAGCATAAGTTTCAACTGTTCCAGAGCCACTTGCCGGAACATCTTCTTGTCTTCTGACATGATCACAGGAGTAAGCTTTCGAGCTTTTCGAAATACGTGAAACCAAGGAATACTAAATTACCATTTGGTGCTTTATCTAGGAGTGTAATGTAAAAACTAATTTTATTTCGCTTTGCAAAAAACACTCCAACAAAGTAAATAAATAAACTTTTCAGTCTGTGGAATTAAGGTTTATGCTTGTCATTCACTCACCACAGAATGTAAAAAAAAGTAAAAGGTAAAGTAAATCCACACTGGCATTTCACTTTAGTTCGGTCGAGGTAGTTATTTATTTATTGAACCAGACTTGTGGTTCAGGGTCAAATAGGAAAATTCTATCTGGCACTAGGATATAGATGTTCGGTGATCTGGCAACTTCAGAAGAAATGTCATGTGCGAAAAGCGTGCGCAGAAAAAAAATAAAAAAATAGGGAGAGAAATGAGAAATGGCAGTTACTACAGAGAAAGAAAATTGTTCAAGAAAAATTAATGGAAATATACCTGCATTATCCCTCAACAGTGATAATATGTCGACGTCCACCGACAGCGACGACGTTGCGGACCCGACATATGAAATTAGGAACATTCAAAGTATTATAAACGTAACTCGTGAAAACATTGACGCGCTGAACGCGAAATTCGCTGGTTTCCAACAGCCCCCGTCGCTGTACCTATCGGAATATCATGAGCTGACGTCCAAATTGCATAACTTAGAGCTTAGGGAGCGGACGTTACGTGAATTGTTGCAAGAGGAGTCGCCGGATAGGAGTGAAGAGTGTTCGTTGCAGGATGACAGTAAAAAATTTGATACTCTTACGCGGCAGCCTAAGGTGTTCCTCAGGGCTCATTTGCCGAACCAGCAGCGTACGAGCGTGCAGGTGAAGGATGGCGTGACCCTGCGAGACGCACTCTCCAAGGCGCTGAAGCTCCGGAACCTGACGTGTGAAATGTGTGAAGTGGTCAGGACAGGGTACAACCAAGTGATTCCGTGGGACATCGACATTACCCTCATCGATGTGGAGGAGGTCAGTGTTGTTTTATTGGTGCATAGGTCAGGTAAGGCAACACCAGCCCTCCAATGAATGACAACAAGGTATGCACTTGTTTACATACTACCTATGTACTTTCAACTGTTGGTGAGTTTACAAAAAATAAAAATACTCTCTCAATATAAATCAATTCCTATAAATTGCAAGATTGGGTAGAGATACATAGGTATTGATTAAAGAACATCACAGATAAAAAAAATTCAGAGCTTGGGCTTTATGCTTTCTTTGGCAGAGATTTAACTCTAATAACGATGAAATAAAAGGAAATTAGTTAATTTTTACATTATCCATAATAGATCAAAATCTACTGAACTGTGTATAAGGCCCGTGGAATATTTTACTATGATATCTTACTTATCAAACACTTTGGATTATTGGTTTAGAAATTAATATAGGTACACTTGCTTCATAAAAGTCTGGAGTATTTCAAAAGAACTAGTCCTCAATAGTTTGAATAAACAAAGCAGACCCCACCATTAGATGGGAATAATAAATGCTTAGGAGAAAGAGAGAGAAAGCCAAGGGTGATGAGTGGAGAGAAGAGGGCCCAGCAGTGGGACAGAACAGGCTTAATTTAAAAAAAGGGAATCATTTCCTAACAGAATAAAGAACTCCATAATTATACAACATACACCTAGATTCATAACAAAAGTCATGTTTGTTATATTTTGATTATTTCCCAGGTCACAGTACGAACACTAGACAAGCTCCCTATAATGTCTCACATCTCGCATCAGTTCACACGAAAGACATTCTTCACGCTGGCCTTCTGTGAGTGCTGCCGGAGGTTACTCTTCAACGGCTTCTACTGCAGCCAATGCAACTTCAAGTTCCACCAGCGCTGTTCAGACAAAGTGCCCAGTACTTGTCATCAGGTAACACTGCAAACTTGCTCAGGGTCAAAATGGTTTTATTCAATAAAATATCACTGATCACTTTGAATTGTTATAGGTAAATAATATTAGTGAATTTTTTTTTTTACGGTTTACAATGAGCGCTTGACCCCTCTACAAAATAGTACAAAAAAATAATCTTTGTAATAAATCTGTCCTCCTTTTTAAAGTGTTTGTAATGATTTTTGTTAAATTAAGTGTAACACCTGTTTGGTATAAGACCAAGGTAATACCTACATTCGCCGCTGGTTCCAAAGTCCCGGGTTTCGCTGACTTCCACGTGCTATGGTGAACACAGAAAATAGATAAAAGTACATATAAATACTTGATACCCTATGCTTACCCAACTCGCCTTGTCTTCTCGGATATGGCCACTTCACCGCACTCACAAGGTTCCGTAATTTATAGTTTGTTTGTTTGTAATTTACACCGAGAGTTATTATTTCATCATGCTTTCCGCCATGATCATTTTTCGTAAGTGCCGTTTTGTTCCGTTGGCGGCGTAGGCGTCGCCACAGTGCGTCCTCCCGCGCAGGCTTGGCCATAGAGCCATTGACACTGACATATCGTCGAGGCAGAGTATACCCCAACCCCAAGAGAAATAAGAGGGTCCAATAAAATAATATAGGTACATAAATATTGAGTGTGGATGTGTCTATTTAATTCCGTATATATTAAACATCCCCCCGCCCGAGAAAGGCTGAAAAGCCTTTATCAATAATAGAAAAACCGCAAAAAATATTATAAATCAAACCTAAAACTAAATTAAAATAAGTTCGTAGTTGCCGTACCTAGTCCAGCGGTAACCTACAAATTTTTACCACTGGCCTCAAAAATGAGCCTGAAAGAGTCTTCAACCTAACGGATCTGACTACCCCGGCCTTCCCTGGAAGAAGCTCTACCACTCTACCACGTCTCCATTTTAGGCATGGAACATTTTCCTCCTTTATCAACACGAGGTCCCCTACTTTAGGTGGATCCGTCGGTGTTGTCCACTTATTTCGGTTCTGGAGACAATGCAGGTACCGGTCACTCCATTGCTTCCAAAACCGTTGAGATATGGCCTGTACCAGTTTAAACCGACCAAACCGCGTGTCAGGTACATCCGACAGGTTATACTCTGGCACCGAAAGTAAGGCTTTACCGATAAGAAAATGTGCTGGCGTCAACACTTCGAGGTCTTGAGGATCCTGAGATAATGGACATAGTGGCCGAGAGTTGAGTACCGCTTCAACTCTGGCAAATACCGTGGACAGTTCCTCAAATGTCAAAACCTGCTCTCCTATCATCCGCTTTAGAAGAGTCTTTGCAGATTTGACAGCCGCCTCAAAAAGACCACCGAAGTGAGGAGCCCCTGGTACGTTAAACCGCCAAGTTATCCCGCTCTTAGCTGCAACGTCCTCCAGAGATCTCTCAACGTCTTTACTGAGTAGATATTTGTGCACCTCGCTTAAGTGCTTATTCGTCCCCACATAATTTGTGCCATTATCGGACCGAATTACACTCGGGAGACCGCGTCGAGCTACGAATCTCGATAAGGCAGCTGTAAAAGCCTCTGTCGATAGGTCGCTAACGACCTCCAAATGTACCGCTTTTGACGACGAGCAAATAAATACGCACAAATATGCCTTTATCACCTTCGCATTCCTAAGGCGTGAAGCTCTGATCGAGAACGGTCCTGCAAAATCCGTTTGCACCGTGTGAAAAACCCCAGTCGCGTTGACTCTGTCGCTAGGTAGCGCAGACATCATAGGCTCTACAGGCCTTGCCTTCGTCCTAAAGCACGAAATGCATTTAAAAACGCGACTTCTAATGGCTTGCCGAGCCGACAGGATCCAGTAATCCTTTTGTAATATCGCCTGAAGGGCTGTTGCACCGACGTGACAATGAGCCCGATGTGCATTGTCAATGACTAAAATAGTCAAAAGATGATCCTTGGGTAAAATGACCGCATGTTTTACCTGATAAGGCAAACTCGAATGTTCCAGGCGTCCCCCCACCCGCAATAGACCCGCGTTGTCTATAAAAGGGAACAATCGCCGTAACCGTGTGGAACACTGCTTGTTCCGCTTCAAGCAGTCTAAATCCGAAGCAAATTCCGTTTGCTGGACCAACCTTACAAGCCGATCCATCGCTGCCTTGCGTTCCTGAACCGTCAGGACACCTAACCTTTTGTTGGACGGATTCCGAGCATTGTGCGCAAACCTAATACAGTATGCTACGACCGACTGTAGCATTACTAGGGAGCTGAACCGAATAAAAAGAGGGTCTGGTTCCTCAGTACCCACGTGGACTTGAACCTGTACCGTGGTCTTCCGCATCCCCGGTAGGTCTTTTTCCTGCCTAACCCTATCCGCAGGCCAAGTCGTCGCATCGCCTAAAAGCCATTGTGGTTCCCACCATAGGGTGTGTTCGAGTAATTCCGTTGCTCGACAACCTCGACTCGCGACGTCCGCAGGGTTCATCTCAGATGGTACATGCCGCCATTTTAACTCTAAACCGCAGTTAACAATTTGGGAGACCCGGTTCCCCTCAAATGTTTGTAGAGTGTGAGGAGGCACCCGCAACCATGACAAAACTATTGTGCTATCCGACCAACAGACAATCTCTTCTATTCCCACTTTATCCTTAATGGATTCGACCACATATTTTGTGAGTCGTGTCAATAAAACCGCACCTAACAATTCCAGTTTCGGAATTGTGACCTTTATCTTAGATGGAGCTACCCGTGATTTTCCCATCATAAGAGAGACCTTTACTTCACCCCGCTTATCTATGGTTCTCAGGTAAACCACTGCGCTGTACCCACTTTCAGACGCATCTGAGAAACCATGTAAGGTGCAAGTATTATTATTGTTACCGCCTAGAGCAAAACGCCCCATACAAATTTTCTCGATTTGAGGTAAATCCGCTATAATTTCACCCCATTCCGCAAGCACATCCGGCGGTGGAGTGTCGTCCCATGACAAATTCAACCTCCAAAGCCGCTGCATGAGAACCTTACCCTGGAAAAGCACCGGTGCTATCCAACCTAGGGGGTCAAAGGTTCTTGCCAAGGTTGACAGGATGATCCGCTTTGTACAAGTATTACTGCACTTAATTTTACAATGATAAGAAAAGGCATCCCTATTTGGATCCCATTCTACCCCCAAGATTTTAAAGAATCCAGGCCCGTCTACCTTGTCAAAAGTTCTAGGTTTCTCGAGATCCTCCGCAGGAACATCATCTAACAACCGCTCACTGTTCGACACCCACTTGCTCAACTCAAAACCGCCAGAATGAAGCAAGTTTGTTAGGTCCGACTTCAGTGTTTTAGCTTCCGCCTCAGAATCCGCGCCTCCTAAGATATCGTCCATAAACACAGAAGACCTTAAGAGGTTAGCAGCGGCCGGAAACTCCGCTTCACCATCTTCAGCTAGCTGTCGTAGCGTCCTAATCGCGAGGTATGGACTGGACTTCATTCCGTAAGTCACAGTGTTTAGCGCATATAGACGCAAAGGCTGATCCGCAGCCTCCCTCCAGAAGATGAGCTGATACCGCCTGTCATCTTCGTGGGTAATTATCTGACGAAACATCATTTTTATGTCAGTTGTAAAGACGTATGCCGACATCCGAAACCGACAAATGATTTCCATTACGTCCCGCTGTAACTTTGGCCCCGCGTGCAAAGTATCGTTAAGTGACAACCCCGTGGTCGTCCCGCAACTGGCATCAAAAACCACACGAATTTTCTCTGAGTCCGCCTTGAAAATGCCGTGGTGTGGTATGACGTACCCCTTTCCGCTGGCATAGTCGGCCGGGTCCCGGTCACAGACCGACATATGCCCCATCTGCTCATAATCCCGCATGAACTTAATATATTTTTCGCGGAGTGCGTCATTCGAGGAAAGCCGCCTTTCCATTGCCAAAAACCGCCTTTTGGCTAACAAGACCGAGTCACCTAACTCCGGTCTATCATTCAAAAAAGGTAACCTAACAATGTACCTACCCGACTCATCCCGCTGATGAGTGTCCCTAAAAAATGCTTCGCACTCAACATCCTTAGGGTTAACAATAACCGTATCCGGTATGTCCTCTACCTCCCAGAACCTCTCCAGGATCTGATCGGTTGTGACATGAGCCGCAAAAACCGAATGTGAATAATTAACCGCATATTCACTTTGTGGAACCGCGTAGGTCACCGGACCCATAAGTACGTGCCCGAACACCGTGTTCATCGCACAAGGTAAGTACTCGTTCACTTTGATGACCCCACCTATCATTATATCACCCATCAGGTCTGCCCCTATAAGAAGGTCAATTGGTCGGCTAGCATAAAATTGTTCATCTGCTAGGTAAATCCCCCTATACCAAGCCGCTATATTCGGTGACATGTTTGTGCTAGGTAGATTGTGAGTAATGTTACCCAAGATCGTGGCCGTAGTAACAAGTCGAGGATGATCCGCGTACCTAGGGCTAATCGTCAGATTGACCCCCCCCCTGTTGTCACTAACCGGCACTCCTCCTAATCCTGTTAGAGTAACAATCTCGGATCTAAATCGCCTTAAACCTAGCCTACTAGCGCAATCCTCGGTGACAAAAGTGCTCTGACTCCCTCCGTCCAGTAATGCGCGCACTTCCTGATATTCACCGCAAACATCAAGCACACGAACTACGGCCGTAGACAGCAACACTGTTGTCCGTTGGGTAACATTCCGACTTGCCGCCCTATTATGTGACGTCAAAACTGCCCCTTGGTCCATTGTTCCCCGACTTCCCCTATTCGGTTCCGAACTGGGACCGCCTAATATATTTGCCGGTGCATTTACCCTATCCGGTCCGGATAAATGTGACTGGCCTGTATCCGCATTAGGAGTACGAGGTCCACCCCCCGCTGGTGGCCCCCCCGACCCCTCACTAGTAGCCGCCGACTGTGGCAAATCAAAATGAATGAGACTGTGATGTTTAGTCGATTTACACTTATAACATGACCAGCCTGATGTGCACTGAGAGAAATTGTGATCTCCTAAACACCTAAAGCACAACCTGAACTCCTTGACGCGCTCCTTCCGCTGGCGCGGTTTCAGAGACAAAAATTGTTCACATTTGGCAAAACTATGATTACCCCGCTTACATAATTTGCACCGATTTGTGGCACCCTGATCAGCAACATGGTGAGCCTTTGATGTGGAAGCACCACCCCTACCGCTGTGAGCTTCCCCGCTAGATTCTAAAATTCTTACCTCATTCTCTAAGAATTTAATAAGGTCCGCAAAGCTAGGCAACTCCCTATCTGTCATCTTATCCTCAAACTGCTTCTTCAAATTGCCCTCTAACTTTTGGAAGTTAATGAAGAAGAGCAGGTATGACCACTGTGCCACAGGAAATTCCATTTTTTCTAAAGCCTTAGTGCTCTCTAGCAGGGTATTTAAAAATGGCTTAAGCGAGCTCAGATTCCTGTTGACATGGGGTGTTCCTAGTAAGTTATGTAATAACTTATCTGCTAATAACCGCTTATTATTATACCTATTTTTCAATAATTCTATAGCTATTGAGTAGTTGTCTCCGGTGACAGACAAATGTTGGGTGAGCACTTTTGGCTCCCCGGTCAAAGAACCTACAAGGTAATACAGTTTTTCTGTATTGGTCAGCGCTGAGTCTTGCCCTACCAGTGACTGAAATAAGTCCATGAAGGACACAAACTCCTCTATCTTACCTGAAAAGGTAGGTAACTGCACCCGTGGTAAAAACACCCGCTTGCTTTTACTGGTTCCATCTGAGGAACCTGCAGTACCATACTCAGAAGATTGACAACTGACACCAGGGAACAATTCTAAATACCTACGCTTAATATCATAATATTTCTTGTTGTAACCCAGATATTTAATTTTAAAATTATCTAAATCCTCACTTTCATCAAGTCCGGCCAGTAGTTCTAAATGAGTTGAAGTGAACTGAGAATAAGTAGTTTCTACATCCCCGTACCTCAGCTTGAACTCATTCCTCTCATTTTCTGAAGTCAGACCTGACTGTGAGATGTCATACAGCAGATCTAAATTCACTACGGCCATATCATACCGCACCTTGAGAAGTTTATTCGCTTGAGTTTTAGGAGGCATTTTAAATAATTTACTAATTTACACTAACACAAAATTTAATAGCAGATAGAAGACTCTTTCAGCCTACCATTTAAAATATAAGCACACCTAAAACTAAATAAAAGTAAAAACACACACAACAAATATTTATAAACAAATTATAACTTTCCCCCGTGGGATCTTAGCCAGATCTAGACCGCTTAGATTACTGACAACTAGGTAGGCTAGGAAGTACCGCTTTCATAGGCCCAACACCACGAATTTATTTTATAAAATAAGTAAAACAGAACACTGAACAACTTTCCTATCTAGAGCCGCTAGACAGTAAGTTACCTATTCGTATCACCGATATATATATCACCTACCTAGGAAGTGTATTGTAGGTACATATGATAATGTAGCTCTGGATATGTGTGTTATAAATTATTTTTATTATAGGGGACACTAATTATAAACTAATGTGTAGCCCTACCGTAATATCATATAAGGTATGAGTTGCTGTGTAAAGTGTAAACTTGTTAGGCACCTTACCACTTGGTAACCTAACAAGGTAAGTAGTTTGACTGTAAATACCATAAACCGCCAAGTATTTTCAGCCACCGCGTTTATGATACCGCATAAACAAGAGTTGGGTAAGTTTCTGTGCCGAAGATATTCATAAACCGCCAGAATACTTCGACAGAGAACCGACCGCGTGTGTTGTGTGATAGCACGGGGAGCCAGCAGAACCGCACCGCAGGGCTTTGGAATAGATATCCGCGCTCGATTGGACCAGAATGTTTGGTATAAGACCAAGGTAATACCTACATTCGCCGCTGGTTCCAAAGTCCCGGGTTTCGCTGACTTCCACGTGCTATGGTGAACACAGAAAATAGATAAAAGTACATATATGCTTACCCAACTCGCCTTGTCTTCTCGGATATGGCCACTTCACCGCACTCACAAGGTTCCGTAATTTATAGTTTGTTTGTTTGTAATTTACACCGAGAGTTATTATTTCATCATGCTTTCCGCCATGATCATTTTTCGTAAGTGCCGTTTTGTTCCGTTGGCGGCGTAGGCGTCGCCACAGTGCGTCCTCCCGCGCAGGCTTGGCCATAGAGCCATTGACACTGACATATCGTCGAGGCAGAGTATACCCCAACCCCAAGAGAAATAAGAGGGTCCAATAAAATAATATAGGTACATAAATATTGAGTGTGGATGTGTCTATTTAATTCCGTATATATTAAACAACACCAAAATTAAATCTTGTCCTGTCATGACATGCTCTCTTCACTTTGTAAGTTACGAAAATTATATTCCACATTATGTAAAATCTTACAGGCATAATAGTATTATTAAAGTATTAGTAAGGGCATGCACTTTGTTATTCACTGCATAGCATATTATGCAAAAGAATTGAACATCTACCACCGGACACTCTTGAACACTATAAAAAGTTTTATTTCAATTTTAAATGCTTATTTCATATTTTTTATTGTATTGTACACCAGGTGCGAATGACAGATACATATTACGCCGCCTTATTGGCTCAGAACCCCGAGACTCAAGCTGGTATACTCCACTTTCCCCCACACTTCGGCTACCATCATATGATTAACCGAGGTGAACAAAATAAGTGAGTTTATCTACTGTACATGTTATAATAGTAGTACTCTTCGGCCGTTTGTCCACCAACATCGGCACCAAGACGGCACTGATAATGACATTATTTTGGCCTGGCTTCAAAATGACGTGCTGGCGATCGTTGGTCCACCGCGCCGATATCGGTGGCTCAGTAGAAAACGGCGAATAGCGCGGTGTGACGGCAGTATGTGGACAAGTTCAAGTTTTGTATTGCCCGGGTAGTGCCGACACGTCGGCCCATCACAATCCCGACTCGATTTCTAGTTACGCCGGTTTTCTCATATGTTCGGCGGACGGGATGACGGCGCCCGGGTGCCGGCGTGCAGTGGACTGACGGTCATAGTAAATGTATGTACCGTTACTTCGGTGCCGTGCCGGTGCCGGCGTCGGTAGACAAATAGCGTTATGCCTAACCCCAATCAATATATACAGGGTGTTACCAGACCACTTCCGAAAACTTGGAGGTTCCAATCAGACCATGATACTGAAAACATTAAGCGAAAAAAATCGCGAAAAATAAAATTGACTCGACTATCTCTTTTTAATTTTTTTTTTAGTTACATACACACAGTACAACATAATAAGACATATCTACTTAATTATCTCATTTAAAAAAGTAAAAAAACAAATAAAATAAATAAAGCAGCAATGTACACGCAGCATGCAGATTACGTCTACTACAGCATGAACAGCTGAGAGTTCATCGCGGGTCATTCAAGTACGCGACGTGCGAGCGACCTACGTTAGTACCTACCTACGTTAGTAGGCACTTACGACACAGAATAAATAATAGTACTACGCCTCGACCTTACCTACGTGAATGCGTACATTGCGGGCTGGCGAAATAAATACAAATCTTTAAACATTGTTTTCTCCGGCTATAATTATTTTTCAGGATAACTGATTTTTTTTGGTTGGGGTTTGGTGTGCTGTAGCTCCCCCTTTCGTTTTCGGAAGTGGTCTGGTAACACCCTGTATAAAACTCTTTTGAAGCTGACTTAGAATCAACGCACAGCCTAAACAATAAGTCCTAGAGTTATGAAATTTGGAGGGTAGTATCCTTATATAGTGTAGGGGTGCACTAAGAAAGGAATTTTGAAAAGTCACACTCTAAAGGGTCTAAAATTAGGATCAAAGATTTTAACCAAATAATGCGTATGCTGCTATCACGCGAGCAAAGCCGCGGGCGACAGCTAGTATTAAATATAAGGTATGTTACCATAGTAATATAGCTTCTTTGTCATAGTAAATATATCAGACTCTTAAGTTGTTACAGTAACTAAGCAATGAATTCTAATATGTTTTTTTATTACAATAAATGTTTCCAGGCAACAGCACACAAGGTCATTGAACCAGCAAGACCGCTCCAACTCAGCACCCAATGTATGCATCAACATGGTCAACCGGCCGATGACCCTAGCTGAACATCAAAGAAAGTATAATCAGGTGAATATAGATCAGCTTACAAAAATTTTTTACACTTTTCAAACTTGTCACATTTCAGAACAGGTGATTTTATGTTGAGTAATTGTACTATTGCATTATCTTAACTATGAGTAGGTACAAGTCCCGTCGCGGTTTAGTAGCGCTCGACGAAAGTAGAGGTGAAGTTTAATATTATTTTCCAAAAATGAAACTCAATATTATGGTTTATCGTGTTACAGAATTGTGGTACGAATTCGCCACAGTCCTCAACCTGCCTGACATCAAAGACGAAAGATGATCATGACAAAAGCGGGGAGCAACATAGTCAAAGTACACAGGTATTAAAAAAGTTATGACATTAAGCTTTGTATATTTTGTGCACAGTGAGAAAATAAAAAGACCAAAAAACCAAAGAACTTGTGGTAAAAAAAAGTCTGTAAATAAATGTTGGTGCTTACCACTTACAAAACGTGTATACTTAAATGCCTACTATAATTCTCACTGTCCATTTATTTGTATTGTAAGAATGTGGCCCATTTTTGTAAGACTATGCAATAAACATTTTTTAATTCGACAAAGTGTTAAAAGTAAGTAGTTATATTTGTATTGTTGCAGGCGTCCCCGACGGGCACGCTGCGTCCGCGTCGCGCGCGCGCGCGCTCGGCCGACGAGTCGTGGAAGAACGCGCTCTCCCCCAGAGAGAGCTACGACGACTGGGTCATACATGCCGACGAAATACTCATCGGCGCCAGGATAGGTTAGTACTTCCAATAAAAAATGACATTATTCTCGATGCTCATGACAGATAGCAGCTTCGTCATGATGATGTTTCACACAAAAAGCAAATAAAAAAAAATGTCATGATGGTTGATTACTCTCATTTCGTAAGTCGTACGTCTAAATCAATTTATTTTAGCGTATTTGTAAGAGACGTTTTCAAGTACCTATGTAAGATAGGACCGCAGTGGACGGCACAAACTTGGGGAGGCCTATGCCCATCAGTGGGTAAAGTCTGGTTGTGGATGATGATCTTTATAACGCATCCAAATCCACTTTTGTCGGTGATTCCGGATCCCTAAACACGTGAATGTGTTCCAGGCTCTGGTAGTTTCGGGACAGTGTACAAGGCGCATTGGCACGGTCCAGTGGCTGTTAAAACCCTCAACGTGAAGACTCCCACGCCAGCGCAGTTGCAGGCATTCAAAAATGAGGTATTAATATTGACAAGGTACTTGTTCTAATTTTGATTCGTATCTTGGTTGTATTTGCATATTATGACAAATTCTACTAATATATGTACTGATCCAATTTGGATGAAACTTGGAAATTATATTGTCCGTGACCTGGATTAACACATTGGCTACTTTTTATCCCAGAAAATCAACGAAACTCGAACTCTTTAGTAACGAATAGAGGATTTCGCATAGCAAATTGCATTTCTTAACCTTGTAGCGCGCCATACGCCTAAACACTCAACGACCCAACCGGATCTAGGAGATGTGGGTGTACTGTGCGACGGAAGTGACGTTAATATTAATTTTCAAAGGCGTTTCGAAAACGTCGAAGCGCCTAGCGCCATCTGCCGCCAGGCGCGTCTAACAAGACGACCCGCGCGCTACCGCGAGTAGATCATTGTCGCGCGCGCAAAACGTGTAAAATTTACTGTTATCCATTGTATTTCTTTTTTTATTATTATCTTGCTTGTCTAAACGTGTAATTATATATATTTTAAAGTGTGCCCAAGCATTTATTCTTTCTCCGAACCCCCTGAGAACTCAGTAGCCAGCCGGGCATCGTTAAACTGGCTGCCCAAGCGAGGGCCTGTGAAGTGTTACAGTGTATCCCAGATAATAATAAATACAATGCCACGTACGCGCCGGCAATCGCGTCGTCAATCAGACTTTGAGGATGCAATCGAAGCTGATTTCGCGCCGGCCACGCCGCCGCCAACAGCGACTGCAAACATCAACGCGGACGCCATGGCATCCATCATGGCGACGATACAACAATCTCAAGCCACGGCATTCGAACGCCTTCTCGACCGAGTACTCTCACACGAGTCTCGTCGCGAATCGCCACCACCGACGCCAGCGGCGGCGCCTTCGCCCGCCATGGTGTACGCGCCCGCTCATCATGGGACCTTCGCGCTGTGTACCGCGCGGTTCAGCGGAGCGCCCGGCGGCGACTCGCTCGATGGCTTCATTGACGCCGTGGAGGCTTTTAAGGAATGCGCCTGCGTTGGTGATGAGAACGCCCTACGAGGATTAGCCATGCTGATAACTGGAGATGCAGCAGTATGGTGGCAGGGCATCAAGCCCTCCATCACCTCTTGGAGCGAAGCCATCGCCTCACTACGAAGTGCCTTTGGCGACAGTCGGCCACCTCATCGCATATACATGGAGCTGTTCAGCATGTCTCAAGGTCCTACGGAAAAAACCGAATTATTCGTTGCTAAGGCGCGAGCCCTCCTGGCCCGCCTTCCTCCCGGCGACGTCACCGAAAAAGTCCAACTCGACATGCTCTACGGCCTCTTACACCGTCGGGTACGTGAGCGTCTGCGCCGAGACGAAGTAAGCTCGTTCGACGTGTTGCTACGCAAGGCGAGACACGTCGAGGACGCTACCGACGAGAGCATCAACGGATTCCAGAATCGACGTCGAATGACGTCGGTCCCACAGTCATCAACACCTACCACGGGTGAAGCCCCCAGTAGGTCTACGCTGTCGCTACCTCAACGGTACGCGCCGACGACGCCGCGTGAGACACGCGGACTCAATACGTCGAGCGCCGGCGGCAGCGCGCATAGCAACAGGGAAGTCACCGCGCCGCGTAGCTACGCCGCCGCCGGCGGTTCTCCTGCGCCGCGACTCTCTCCGCGTGACTCCTCCTCCGCGCCGCGACCTACGGTCGCCGACGGCAATAGCCCTTCTACAAACAATAAATATCGGTTTTGTGTTTACTGTAAGAAATACGGACATCAACGTGATGAGTGCCTTAAGTTGAAAGGAAAATCGGACAGTGACGAGAAACAAGCTATCGCTACTTGTTACGGGTGCAACGCGAAAGGTGTTACTAGGTCACAGTGTACAAAGTGCAATGCGGATTATTACGCCGTTGACGTCGCATGGTCCATCCCCGTGTCCGATCCGTCCACCACCGGTAAGGCTAAACATCTGGTGAGTACCTCAAAATGTACTAAGCGCAATGATTCAATAACTACGGCTTCCCTTCCGAGTTCTACGTTTCATGTTCGTAAACACAAACAAGTAGATACGTTTGTGTATCTACCTACGCATTTTAGAGCCGTCATACCGATGTTATTTTGTAATGCAAACATAGTAGATGTAGCGGATTACTCTCCAACGGATTTTAAAGCGGTCCTCCCTCTGCACTTTTTTAGTGCCAAAAATGAACACGCGATTAGGTCTAAAAATAGGTCTAGTGCTTGCATTGAACCTACGCGTTGTTTTGATCGTGCGGACTTGCGTTGTAAATATAAGAAAGCACCTAAACCCATACCTGCGGAAAAAACTAGGGTGACCTTGTCCTCACAAAGTAGGGTGACCATGGCTTCAAAAAGTAGGGTGACCATAAATAATTTAGGACATTTTTCAACGATCGTTAGCGATTCGAAAAACGGGTCCCCGACTGATTTTGATGAGTATCAAAATTTTTCAACGGTCTGTTCCGGTTCGAACAGTGGGCCCCCTAGTGAGCGTCGGACTACGTTAAGGCCTATTTTAAGTATTCAGATCCTAGGTATAAGGGGTAAGGCGATGTTGGATTCCGGTGCTAAGAGTAGTATTGCTGGTGCACTGCTCTATCAACATTTACTAAAGCACAACCACCCGTTCGTAGGAGCCACTCGACGAGTAAGGCTAGCGGATGGTTCTGTGAGTGTCCGAGAGCTACTGCTCACTACGTTAGAAGTTAAGATAACCCCGGACAGGTCAGTAACTTTGGACTTCACTATCTTTCCTGATGCTGAAAATAACGAGACCTTGCTTGGAATGGATTTTTTGGTGGCAGCAGGTATTGTCCTGGATTTTGCTGCTTCAACCTGGTATTTTTCGGGTGATCACACCACATACCCAATTGAGTATGAAAATCCTCCTAGGTTTGTTACACCAGTTGCTGCTGCTGACTTCTTACGTGATGACGAAGGAGCCATGCTGAACAATGATGATAGACAGCAGCTGTCAGATTTGTTGCAGCACAATGGTGATATTTTTGAGATGCAAGGGGAGCCTACCCCTTTCGCAGAGCATCATATAGATACAGGTGACCACCGTCCAATATCAGTCCCTCCATATAGGCTCAACCCCGCTAAGAAGGAGCTGATGAAGGAGGAGCTTGATAAAATGCTCGAAGAGGGCATCATTGAAGAATGTGAATCTGCTTGGACCTCTCCCGTCGTGCTCGTTCCAAAAAAGGATGGAAAGGTAAGGTTTTGCGTGGATTATCGTAGACTAAATGCGGTTACCAAAACGGATGCTTATCCCATGCCTCACATTGATGATTTGGTTCAGTCGACTAAACGCAACTGCTTCATGTCCACGCTAGACTTGCGAAGCGGTTTCTGGCAGGTCACCGTAAGAGAATGTGACAAGGATAAGACAGCATTCCAAACTCCTTTTGGTACGTTTCGATTCTGCAGAATGCCATTTGGGCTCAAGAACTCGCCGTCCACATTCCAGCGGCTCATCGACAAGCTACGCTCATCTTTAAACCGTGATCTTTGTCAAATCGAGGGTGACAATGTAACGCTTCTAGCCTACCAAGATGATCTCCTGTTGATCACAGAGACTTACTCAGGTCATCTTGTTGCCCTAAGCGCTGTTCTTGAAAAGCTACGCGCTTTTAATTTGAGAGCGAATCGCGAGAAGTGCGTCTTCTGCCGTAAAAAGGTAAAGTACCTAGGACACGTAATTACGCCAGACGGCGTCTCTCCTGATTACGACAAGGTACAGGCTGTGGTGGAGATGGCGCCACCATTAAATTTAAAACATTTAAGAACGTTTCTGCAAACGTGCTCGTGGTTCCGTAAATTCGTGCCTAATTTCTCTGAAATTGCTGAACCACTCACACGCTTGACTAGAAAGAATCAGCCTTGGGTGTGGAGCAGCGAACAGGCCGACGCTTTCGCTGAGTTGAAGAAACGCCTCACCTCCGCTCCTATTTTGATACAGGCTGACTATTCTCAGCCGTTTATTCTTAGAACGGATGCTAGCGGCTACGCCCTTGGTGCAGTACTCTTGCAGGGCGACGACGTCCAAGAACGTCCCATTGAGTACGCCAGCCGCCTACTGACGTCCGCTGAGAAAAATTATAGCACCACGGAACGAGAAGCTCTAGCCGTCGTCTGGGCTGTTGAGCGCTTCAGGGGGTATATTGACGGACACCAGGTGATCGTAGGAAGTGACCACCAGCCACTGAAATGGCTACTTACGCTGAAGTCACCCTCAGGTAAGCTGGTTCGTTGGGCACTTAAGCTACAAGCTTTTAACATCACCTACCAGTACACTCCTGGCAAGATCAACGTGGTGGCGGACACCTTGAGCCGCCCGCCTTGTACTGAAGAAGATGAGAAGGAGTGTGGTGTGTGTTCCGTCGTCTTAAACTTACCTTCTACGAGTCCAGTTGATCTCCGCGCAGCTCAACTCGAAGACCCAGACCTTCAGAAGATTATTCAAGACCTGGAAGATCCCGACGAACTTACCCTTGGAAGATGGCTGGAACGAGGGTACGTTTTGTCTCAGGGTGTTCTCTACCGCTATGATCCAGATTTGGATTCTGAAGAAACCCAGTTGGTGGTCCCGAGCTCCATGAGGGTTGAGATCCTGAAAGAGCTACATGATTCTCCCACCGCTGGTCATCAAGGCGTAGATCGAACCCTTCAACGACTAAGGGAGCGCTACTTTTTCCCAGGAATGCGTAGGTTTGTAACCGACTATCTTAAATCGTGTGTTGAATGCCTTCGTTACAAACCATCGAACCAAAAGCCTGCTGGCCTGTTGCAAACTCCTGTGCTTCAACAACGAGGAGAAGTCCTAGCGATTGATTTGTTTGGTCCGCTACCGGCAGGAGACCAAGGGGAGCGCTGGGTGCTCTTGATTGAAGACGTAGCTACCAGGTGGGTAGAGTTATTCCCGCTTGCTGAGGCTACCGCTGAAGCTTGTTCTCGTGTTCTTCTCGAGGAGTATTTCCTTAGATACGGATTGCCGCGTAGAGTCGTATCCGATAACGGTACTCAATTCGTATCCGCTGTCATGCAGCAGTGCATGCACCTGATGGGTGTTAAGCAGGAGCTCATACCGCTATACCACCCAGAAGCCAATCCAGCTGAGCGCAAGAATAGAGACTTAAAGGTACAGCTTTCAATATTAGTCAAAAATACTCACACCGATTGGCCAAAGCACTTGGCATATGTCCGATTCGCTATGAACAGTGCTTTGTGTTCGACCACTGGTAAGACACCTGCGTATTTAACTTTCGCACGCGAGCTGCGAACACCATTCGATGTAAATCATGACCTGCGTGGTATTCTCGACAAAGAAAACTTTGTCCCTCAGGTGACGCCCTACTTGCGTACATTTATCTCGTCCCTCTCGGACATTAGGGAACGTGTGGAAAGGTCACAAGATATACGTAAGGAACTAGCCGATGCTTCTCGTCAGAAGGAACCTAAATACAGTGTAGGTGATTTAGTTTTGGTCAAGACGCACGATCTTAGCAACGCGTCTAAAGGAGTAACGCGAAAGTTCATGCCTAGGCGTGACGGTCCCTATCGCATCGAAGAAATTTCTAGCCCTACTACTTTTGTCTTGGCTGACCTCTCAGGCAACATTATAGGAAAGTACCACAGTACGGACTTGACTCCGTTTACTTCCCCTAACACCACAGTCCCGGTTAGGCCAAAAGGGCGTAGAGGGAGACCGCGCCATCGCGTTGTAAGTCCCAAGTTGGACTCGGGACGTGTTCCCAACTTGGAAGGGGAGTCTGTAGCGCGCCATACGCCTAAACACTCAACGACCCAACCGGATCTAGGAGATGTGGGTGTACTGTGCGACGGAAGTGACGTTAATATTAATTTTCAAAGGCGTTTCGAAAACGTCGAAGCGCCTAGCGCCATCTGCCGCCAGGCGCGTCTAACAAGACGACCCGCGCGCTACCGCGAGTAGATCATTGTCGCGCGCGCAAAACGTGTAAAATTTACTGTTATCCATTGTATTTCTTTTTTTATTATTATCTTGCTTGTCTAAACGTGTAATTATATATATTTTAAAGTGTGCCCAAGCATTTATTCTTTCTCCGAACCCCCTGAGAACTCAGTAGCCAGCCGGGCATCGTTAAAACCTGCGTTTAAGTCGCGGTCACCAGCTAGTGATAAATAAAATTAGGATGTCGCCTTAGTTTGTCGCATTTGGTCGGATCACTTGTACCATTGCCTAATGGTTACCAAGTGGCCCAACCGGCAATCACATGGTCTTTGATTTGACCCAGGTGGCAGTACTCCGTAAAACGCGGCATTGCAATATCCTTTTATTCATGGGCTGCGTGTCGAAGCCCTCGCTTGCTATCGTCACGCAGTGGTGCGAGGGCTCCTCTCTGTACCAGCATCTGCACGTCCTGGAGACTAAATTCCCGATGCTGTACCTCATAGACGTGGCGCGACAGACCGCGCAGGGAATGGACTATCTGCACGCCAAGAATATTATACACAGGTGATTGTAATGCTACCCAAACAGGTAGTGTATTAGCAACAAAGGGTGGGGTACAAGACAAAAGCACACACCCACGACACACACAGAAGACAAACACAGTACATAGATAATAGTTTTTAGGACAATTGTAACAGGTGGACAGGTGTTTACTGCAGTTAAAAAAATATAATTCCTAAAAAAAACCTGCATGCTTGTTTAATTTTATGCTAAACGTGGACATGGCATTTTGACATGCAGTAGTAGATAATTTATTTATTTATTTAATACTTTATTGCACATAATTATGAATTTCTTACAAAGGGTGGACTTAATGCTGAAAGCATTGTCTGCCAGCCAACCCAAACGTGAAATATAAATTACATATTTATAATGTATGACTTACCTTGAAACTGGTGTGTAATGCATGATATTTTGTTGCAGAGACCTGAAATCAAATAACATATTCCTAAGAGACGACTGGTCGGTCAAGATCGGAGATTTCGGACTCGCTACCGCCAAAGTTCGGTGGTCAGGTTAGTTATGTACATAACTTTGTATGTTGTAAAAAGCGTATGTATCAACCGTTCCACCCTTCTTAGTTGCAAACTTGCACAAAAACATTTCTGTCTATGTTGATTTCTAACGTGTATCGCGTCGCTACGTGCGCGCACTTTCATGTAACTTACAGTTCGTGGTCGGATTTTACTTTACTTATTAATATCCTTCCGGCTGCGCCAGTCGGTTACATAAAAACTGGCGCAGGCTGTGGGGTTCGTGTTTTTGTTTTTTTTTGTATTTTTGACTATAAATCACAATTGTCCAATCCATAGACAGTACAGCATCAGGCGTGCAATGGCAGCAGCCGACAGGTTCGATCCTATGGATGGCTCCCGAAGTGATTCGCCAAGCAGAACTGGCGCCTTACACATCGCGCTCCGATGTCTACGCATACGGCATCGTGTTGTATGAACTGATGGCTGCAGAACTACCGTACTCTAATCTCAATAATAAGGATCAGGTGAGATTGTGGTGTTCAGGTGAGATTGTTGTGTTAAGGTGAGATTGTTGTGTTAAGGTGAGATTGTGTGTGATTGTGGTGTTCGGGTGAGATTGTGGTGTTCGAGTGAGATTGTAGTGTTCAGGTGATAGATTGTTCAGTATGCTGACATATTTATCAGTGTACAAGCCTTATAATCGTCACATACTAGATGATTCTTATTTTTTCTTTAGATCCTATGGATGGTTGGTCGAGGCCTGCTCCGTCCGGACCCGCGTCGTCTCCGACAGGACGCGCCACAAGCACTAAAGCGACTCTTCGACGATTGCATCAACTTCGACAGAGACCTTCGCCCCCTATTCCGACAGATCCTAGCGTCACTAGAAGCTATGCTTCGCGCGATGCCCAAAATAACCAAAAGCGCTTCGGAGCCGAACCTTAACAGGCAGCTTCACGCTTCGGATGATTATCTCAGCTATAGTTGCGCTTCGCCGAAGACGCCTGTCAATTTCCAGTTCAACACGGATACAAGTTTTCCAGCATTTTACGGGTAAGTTTTCGAATACCTAACTAATAATGCAGGCAGGCTGTGGTCTATAGTTGGAGCAGGTAGATACATAGTGAAATGACTTTATAGCGACGGGGTACAGCCTGTGCCTTTTAGTTCGAGTACTTGCAGTAATATTCTGATTCTGAAGTTCTTACAAAGAAACTGCTATAACAGATTATTTAAAAAAAACTTTTGTTCCCAGAATCCCGGTTCCGAACCAGCGGCATCCGTAAAGCGCGATACACGACCTTATTGCCTCGCAATACGGTCCGTCTGTATATTCGACTGAGTGAGAACCGTTATTTTAGGATAATGCCCAATAATCAAGCAATGGACGGTCCTGAGTTCGCCAAAAAAAAATTATTTTCAGTTTAGGTTACAAGTGTGCTTAGAGTGAAAAATACTATTGTCGTGAAAAACTAAAAAAAATATAATCATGATTGTTGCAAATAAATACAGTACACCCTGTATAAGCTGGTGACTCAATCAGTAAACATCCTGTGTGTATCAACTGGTGAATTTGGGACTGCTGTGTGTAAATAGTGAATAGAATTAATCAGTGAATCGAAAATACGCGATAAAAAGAGATTTATTAAACACAACATTCTCTAATCCAAACAATAACACAAGTATTGCAGCAAATATCAACTACCATCGTAAAATACGAGCGATAACTCAAGGAGTGAAGTGTAAATCAAATTGAATAGTTAGCCTTTCTTAAATGGCCGAAAAATAACAAAACTGAATTGCATATTACAGTTTTGGAAAAAAATATCTACGTTGTATACCTACGATTGCAATCTCGGCTTAATATTTATTTATTTATTTTACCGTTTAGTTTAATAGAATGCTGTAATTTGGCGGTTGTTTCTGTAATAAAAATTATCAGTTCCAAGGGGCTGGGATTTTTATGTACGAGATAAAATTATGTGATGTCATTTTAAAGATTAGAATTTTCGAAGATTAAGGCCGGTATGCAGATTTACTACTCAAACACTGATCTGGCCTCGAGCATAGATTTGTAGATTGAAAATCTCTACTTAAATCTATGCTTGAGTAACGATTTCTTTATCAGCCGATGGCCTTATCATAATTTTTTATTGATTAAGTATTATGTATATTTCTTTGGAATGATGTTTGCGAAACTTCAGTTATTCTTGAATAGGTAAGTACTGAGAGGTACTTGTACTATGGTATTACGAAATCATTATCAGTTACTTCTTCTTCTCTTCTTCTTCTCTTCAATAATGGCCTGTGTCCGTCATTTCGACAGACAATTTTGCCAATGTCAAGTGTTAAAATTGTAATAAATAAGTCAAGTCAAGTCATTTGCCGTTTGTTTTGAAAAGAAAATGATGGATTTTCTCTTCAAAACCTAAGACGAATTTTCACATTCAGAAAAACCACTTTACACACATTTATTCCAATGGCTCACACTTTATGTTACGACCTAAGTATTATTGGTTAAAATTCCACCAAAATTAAACAACAAAACTCAAAATAACACAAGAAAAACTATTAAAATAAAAGTGCTGTCGTTTCAAAAAATGTCAAAACTCGTTGCAGTGAAATAAAAAATAACTGTCACCTTTCAAACATGAGACATGATAAAATTAAGTTAAATAGTATTCAGCGAATACGCAAAAAATTATTGTAAAATAAGTGCTTATTTATGAAAAACACCTATAAATGGTTTTTTATTTATAAGCATTTTCATTTAAAACGTGCTCTCAAGTATGACAGTGTCCAAAACAGGACAAAACTTATTGGTGTTGATTCTGTTGTTGCATTTTTCTAATTTAACCTAATCTGCGTTAAAATTATAGCCGTTTTTGTCTTTTCAGTTTATGGGATGGCAGTATTTTTGTTTGTCAAATTAGTTTACAAAAATGCAACTTAGGCAACAGCAGAATCAGTTCAAAAACAAATCAAAACCCACTTTGCCAAATGTGCATATAAAAAAATTACATTTCTGATAAATATTTGTATGTATTTGAAAGTATTATTTGTTATAAAACTTCGGATTAAAAAAATGAATAATTTGTTCCAAGAGTTTGGTTTGTAAATAATTGTAATTAGAGCTTATGTTGAGAACATTGTGTATAGTTTAATTTTAACGCATAATTATTAATTTAAGGAATACAATAAATTATTGTTTTAAAACTACGCTATCGTTTTTATTGAACGTCGAAAGTGTTAAAATTATTATCTATACCTATACTTATTACCATGTCTTTCTTCTGGATAAAGCCGACGAGATTTATATTATGACATTGTTGGACATGGTGATCAAACTAACTTATATTTTTAACCTTATGAAAATAAGTTTCCGTGGTGTAGCGGTTATCACATCTGCCTAACACGCAGAAGGCCCCCGGTTCGATCCCGGGCGGAAACATACTTTTGTGTTTTGGGTGTCTTGAATGGCTATCCTATTTTTGATTTTCTTATAAATTTTATCATACAGAAAGCGCTACTTGCCAGGCAGAGAAAACACATTGAAAATTTTTAAAATCTTATATTGTAACATTACAAGGGATATCTTATTTATAATCAACCTTGATACTACATTATTTAAAAACAAAAAGATATTCCGTAAAAATATTTCTTACAAGCTAGGTAAAACAATTTTAATCAAAAAATTCATTCACAACTATTCGCGTCACAAGAAAATAAAATTAGCTACCTACGTCATAGGTATCTAAACTATTACTAGCATTACCTATTTTACTCGACTCGCTATTATTGCTATTATTGCAACTTGACTGCACTATACCTACCTACGCACACATTGGACATTGGTAGATACTTATTGCTTCAACACATTGAGCTTTTTTATAATGAAGCTATCATTACATTGCGAACAACTAGCATTGGTGAAAAGTCATATATTTACGTTTGTTGGTAGTGAACGTGTCAGTCATTCAAGTTTTATACTCTAGCTCTTCAATATGTTACATGATCAAACAGTATAAAACAAAATGTATATAACTAAAATGCGCTCACGAGAACGCCAATGTATAAAATGTACCAAACTTATGATCTTCTTGTATAGGTACTATGTATTTTTGTAATGCAAATAATTTATTAATTAACTTGTGGATCATTTCATTTGCTTTCTGCCAGTATTCGTCACCCACAGATATCTAAATTTAAATTCTCGCAGAATATCTAGATTTAGATATCTGTGGTCTGACATCTACTCATCACTACTGTCCTCACCATGTTCATCAGCGACTTTCCGAACCTTGCTGCCTTTTCCGCGTTGACGTTTTTTTTTCTCCACTGGAGTTCTGACGGCGAATATGTTCGCCATAACCTTCTTTCCGTTTACCGCGAGGTTTTCACACTTCTTTAGAGCTGTCTGGACTGTCTCAGGGCTGTCGAATTCAACGAATACCGTTGCTGGAAATAATATGAATACAAACTTAAGCACCCAGCATGCACCCAACAGTCAAACCGGTATCTACTCTCTACAAATCTACTGAACATCTGAACAGAACATTTTTTCCATAATTAGCAAATGACATTATCATAAAAACTTTTAAAAGATGAGGGAGAAACGCTTTGAGTTCTGCACTGTAGATTTGATTCTCTTCTTAATAGCAATTATAGATATTTTATTGTGTTACACACACATTGCTGTCAAATTCGTTAAGTTTATATAAAAATGCACCAGCAGAATCTGGTCCATTTTCCCATCACTCTGCCCATGTCTGCAAATTGGCAGTGAAGGAATTTAGGAAATACTTACCCATAGTTTTCTTTTTCCGCAACATAGGTTTTATGCTTCTTATCAGGCCAACATCTTGAAATGCGGTGCGGATGTATTTCTCGCCCAGCTTATCAGGGTTGTCATATATCCGGATCACAAGCACTGTTTCTGTCATGGGTCGCATCGGACTCACTCTGATCTTATTGCCTGCTAATTTGCTGCCATCCATTTCTAGTGCCTGGAATTTAAGTTTAAAAACCCTACTTTAATTAATTAATAAAACATACCTATTTTAACTAGTTTAATCAACGTTTTATTAGAGTAATTAGTAACATTTGTTCTGATTTATAAATAAATAATAATACCTCTGCTGCAGCTTCTGCATTATTGAAAAACATTTTAGTTGTAAACACCGGATTGCGGTCCTCTTCGTTTTGTACGATTGGTTCACTGCAAATAAATAAAATTATGTTTAAATTTTGATTTGCTTTATTGTTACAATTTTTGTTACTACTTTTCATTTAATTATACTTGTGATTTTACTGACTATACGATAAGATATTTGACTTTGACTTGGTAAGTCTCAAGGTTAACTTACCCAACATTTCTTGATAGACCATATTTTGAGAAGTGATCAATGAGCACCTTCTTAAAATTGCCTTTCAGTAGTGAAGCTGGCAGATTGTCAATATGTATAGTAATGTTCTGATCTCTCTCTGCTATCTGACGCTTGTTCCAACGTTTTGCCTCCCATTTTTTTTTCTCAGTAGGTACTTCATTGTTAGGGTCTCCATTCTCTTTTTGGTTGCTAATTTCATCTTGTTTTTTTTCTCTGTTAGTTGTTTTTCTTAGTTGTTTTTTCTTTTCTTTATCAACAACAACCATTTCGTCTATTAAGTTTTTTAGACTGTGGGTTTTTTCTCCCAGGGTTAGGTTTTCAAGATTATCAGCTATGAGCTGAGTTCGTGGTGATTTTGAGGACGGCTCTCCCTCATATTCATCTTTATCGTGATGTTTTTTCTTTCTTGCTTTTTTTGGCTTTGTTGTGCCTTGGTTTGCTTCTGTTTCAGATTTTTCTTTGTTTTTCTTTTTATCTTTATTTTTAATCTTATTTTCCTTGATTGTGTCTTCTTCATCAGATGCATTATGGGTGGAATGTGTTTCTATAGTTTTAGATTCATCAGCCTTGTCCTTCTTTGATTTTTTATTCTTTTTGAGTTTTTTCTTCTTTTGTGGTGTGTCACCTGTTGCTCCTTCACACAAATCCTCAGATTTGGACTTTTTGACAATGGCCTGCTCCTTTTCTTCTAACAGAAAGCTGACAGACTTACTCCGTTTAGTGGACTTTGATTTAGAGTGGTCGCCGAGGTCATTATTGGTCAAACTTTGCTCAGTAGTAGAAGTGTTTTTTCTAAGCTTTTTAACAGACTTTGTATGTTTCTTGTTGGCTAGTGGAGTGGATGTTACCTTCGAATCGTTGCGAGGAGTGTTGTTCCCGCCACTAATATCCAAGTTAGAGCCGTCAATGATAACCTGAGAAAGGTTTATCACTTGTTTGTCATGATGCTTGCCTAATTGCTGGTGCTTCGGTGATTCCGACCTATGTTTGTCCGTAGTTTTGGGCCGTGTCTTCAACTCATTGGACTCTCCAAGCTTTTTATAAAGTGGTAAGAATTCGTCTAGATGACTGCGTTTTGATTTTTGAACTGAAGTGAGATACGAGGATGAAGTCGAGCCAGCAGAATACATTGTGATAATGCTTATGCTCAACAGTAACAATGATTGGATGGAATCGGTAGTTAGAAGTATTTGGTTTTCACGACTTCACGTTCACGCACAGCTGGTGTATTTCATTTTCATATACTTCATTGTTTTGCTTTTGAGGTTATTTATTAAGTACCACAGACAAGAAAACTTTGGCTTTGGTTTTTTTTATCCTCTCTCTCTCTCAATTTTTTTTCCATAGACAAAGAATGAACGATGAAACTGTTTTAGTGCGTATTATGGAATGGAAGGAAAGAAATGGCAACACCGATAACCTCACTTTTGTAAATGGCGGATGCGCTTGCGTGATGCCGGTTTCATGTTATTGCATTTAGTTGGCGTCATTTTGTGCTAAATAGTGTTCACGTGTATTTTATTGGAATTTACTGTGAGGTAAGCGAAGTGAACCATATTTGTAATGAAATTTTTAATAATAAAACAACTATCAGCACTTACTTGGGGCACTTCGAGGTGCTCGGAGTTCGCGAGTTCTCCATTCGCAAAAAGATGCTTCATGGCGCGTACAATTCGCCCTAAAGATCGACTGATCGTAAACTTAGCGCATTTGGCGCTTAGTTTACGACCACACTGCCTCGAAACTGCCCGTTACGCATAAATCATATTGTTTTGCTATGTAATCGCTCTTAGCGCGTCATTTCGCGCGTTCTTATGTCTCGTCCTTGAGGCCCGGGTTAGGCGCCAAGCCATGTAATGTAAGCGTATAAGCATAGATAGAATGACGGAAATCGTAATATTGCTCGTACGGGCTAGTCATCATAGTTGTTCTGCCCATCTTGCAGCGAAATAATCATGGTGGCTTCGAAACGCGGACGCGGTGCTCGAAACCAGGCGGCGAAAGCCAAGCCCGCCGAGGAGGTAGCACCGGCACCGGCGCCGGCGCCGGCGGTCGTGCCCGAACCGGAAGTGGTGGAGGCGGCGGTGGAGGAGGCACCCGCCGACGATAACAACGGCACCGAGTTCATGGAGCAGGGAGACGAGGTGGCCCCCGACGCCTCTGAAGAGGCTGAAGGCGACGCGCCGCCCGACGACCAGAGCGCAGACGCGGCCGAGGCGGCCGAAGCAGCTGAAAAGAAGGTCGAGGAAGAAAAAGTTGAATCTGGTAAAATCCTCATTGAGAACCTGCCCGTTACCTACCTCTTTGACTACCAAGAGAAACTCAAGGAGCGGTTCTCAAAACACGGGGAAATCATTGGCATCAAGTGAGTTGTTTTGATTGCTTTTTATGTATTGTTGTTCTGATTCTGTGTAATTTCTATCAACATTCAAATATCAATCCCTGAAATTCATGATGTAATATTACTTACAATTGTTGACTAAGTATACAGCTACATGATATATTTGTAATAGTGAGTGTGTGATCTGAAGCGTGAGCAGCGCTCGGAGCACTACCGTCAGTGTGGAGTATTAACGAGGAACATTTTCTTTGTTTTTAGACGTGGTCCAATCATTGTAACTGAACTGACCACAACTCCCACATTATCGGCAATAGTCGAATTCAAAAACAAAGATTCTCTGGACAAGGTAAAGAAATGATTCATTTAACATATTATTTATTTTAATAATTAAAAGTTATTCTGTAGTTTTAGTGCCCGAAAAGGTGGTATTTAAGGCTAAGAATATATTTTCAAAATTGCAATGTGTTGACGGTTTTACTGAAGTCATGTGCAGAATGAGTGACTATTTGAATGTTTCAACAGCTGGTCTTCTACTGATACTTGTACCCTGTCACTTGCAAAGCTCTATTATATATAGCTTCTAATTGCATCTATAAACTAAACTCTAATGTTTATATTTTTGGTTGTTATGTAGTAGATCAGCTGACAGTTACCCAAAGTGTTATATTTTTGTGCATTTGCAGTGGTGGTAAGTTACTGAAAAACAATATATGCATGAATTTGTAAATATATTTACGATATATTCACAAGTTTGTGCAACTATTTATGTACTCCAAGTGGTCTCTCTCTATATTTTTAAGTCCCTGTACACATTATACTCTTCAATGACTTATTACAAAAGTAACTTGAAACTTGATAACATTACAACACTGATTTATTTCAGCAGTACACAGCTTAGTACAAAAATATTGTGCCTTTGGAAAATTAATACTCTGTGCTGACTTCATCAATTTACACTTTATTGTTAAGTGTACAGTTTTTGTGTTTTTTGCCGTTCTTCTGATCAAGTTATATAATTTCATAAACCTACTTGGTATGTTATTAAAATAACATGACAGTGCTTATTTCTTGTGGTACCTTAGAAATATTTATTAGATATAAGATTTGTATCAATGTTATATTATAATTAATATAATAATATAAAATTTAGATCATAATGGTTATTGTGGTCTTGAGTTTTGCAACTATCACACAATTTACAGAATACATTTTTACAAATTCTGGATTAGTTTTTCAATGTTGACTAAACCTAAGATATTTCTTGTTCTAAACTCTGCTAGATTTATTTGTTTTTATATATAGTTTGGAAGTATTCAATTATCAAGTCTTCTTTTACAGTCAAAAATTAATTTGGTAATTCATGTTCTTGTTTAAGCTTTTTTTTTTGCAATATGGGTTACATTTCATATTTAACTTACATCTGATGTTTTGATTAATCTATCTGGAAACTAGTTCAAAGAACAAAGCCAATCTTTGTGGAAAGGGAACAACCCTGGCACAGAAGTTGTCATTACATGTACACCAAAATACCATTGTAGTCAAGAAGAGGCGGCAAAGCATCAGGAACAGTAGTTATATTTGAAAATTGAGAACTTCCAAACACTTGAAAAGCGCTCATATACAGTGCAATTTCCTTTTACGATTAGTCATTTTTGGAGTAAATATTAACCCGTCGCTGAATCGATTAACTTCATCGACTTAGTAGCGATTTTGAATAAAGTATCTGTTACATTTCGTTCATTCATTTCGCTAAATAGTGACGAATCTCCAAGGCGATAGATCGAAGAGGAAATCGTTCTGTATATAAAAAGTTCAAGATTGATTCATGCTACACTGTGCCGTCAACTTGTAAGACTGGAAACATTGGCATGCCTAAAAGAGTCCTAACGTGGTTGCTGACAGCGTTTTACGAATGCCTATAAGTTTAAAGTCTCGAGAAATCGGGACCAGTTAGTTCGGCACAGTGTATCAGGAATCAAGCCTGTAGCGTTGGACTGAGCGTGTTCCCTCGCAGGCGCTGTCCGAAGACGGCTGCGTGCTGGACGGGAGCCCTGTTTCTGTGTGCGTGGAGTCCCGCGCCGAGACAGCTGTGCTTGTGGGCGTGCCTTACGAGGCAAGCACGGAATACGTGGGTCTGCTGTTCGCGCAGTGCGGCGAAGTCGCGCATGTACACGAGTTCAGCAAAACAAAGTACAAGATACGTGAGTATGAGTCTACTTAGCCTTTTCAGAGCTGTGCGACTAATGGGACGAGCTGACCGGTGAACGGGACAGAATACCACTAATTATTTATCCTTTTTTTTAAATTGAATACGACATCAAAAACTTCAATCTTACCTGTTAAGCGATGATAAAGCCGACGATCACAAGAATCGTCTAGAATCATTTAAATAATATACTATTAGTATTAATGTATTATGTAACGTACTATGTTATGGCTCAAAAACATAACTGTCCTTTGGTTTGGAACCTCATCCAGAGGACAAAATCGCTACTAACCTAGTTTAATAAGTGTATTTATGTTACCATGTTACTAACCAAACTGGGCCAAGTTGTCTGAATAAATAATCTAAATAATAAATAATGCTACTTCTGTGCTACTTGGCGCTTTTGAGCCCCATCGCCTGTTCCTCGTGACGAAAGCCTAGTAAATTGGCACGAAGGCGTTTTGTACTGTTCAAGAAATACTCAGTGTTCCAGTAACCTTTTAGTTACAACTCGGTCACGGGATAGGTTGAGCGTTATCCAACTTGATTGACCTATATAAAGTTCAGGATCGTACCAAGACCGACTTACGAGTCGGTAAAGAGAACACCTTGTAAATTGGTATACCTGGCGCGAACAATAGAACCTGCTGTTGTACTAAAATAACAATGGCGTACACTTTATAAGCTGCATTCAGCATTCCTACGAATATCTCAATTTGAAATAAAAAAAGAAGAAATAAAAAGGATGATAAAAGTGGAGAATAAAAAAGTGTTGAAATGCGAATAGTAAGCCGTATGTTTGAAGCATTTATTGACATGTACTTGATTGTGATCTATTGATCTTAGCAACGTAAGAGAGAAAAACTACATGGACATGCATTACCGGCGATTTTTTATCTAAAAAGATGGAGGAAAACGCCCACTTCAAACACAGTAAACACTATTTCACACGGAACATTGCGCGCCCATAGTTACTCTGCTCAAATATTAACCGATGACACACTGGCTTGGTCACACTAAACTTTTTTTGCAAAGTTTAGGTTGTTAAATGCGAGGCCATTGCCCTTTACTAAGGTCGGCTGTATCTGAAATCAACGCAGATAGCCATGTGATTAGCTACAGTTCACGCGAAACAGTAAAAAGGTATGGGGATGACGTCAGCGCACAACCGTGTTGAGGTGTAATGTAATAGTCATCGCTGCTTACAATTTTCCATGGCAGATAGATGGCCCATAGATGAATGACCCATTCATTCATCTATGGGCCGAATTATGGGATTTTTGGGCACGTAAGTGCTCGATTTTTCTGTCCGATTAGGACTTCATTAGACATAATATATGTATATATTTTTTTGACATGTATCGTGATCTAACATAATATGGAGTTTGACATCTGATAAATAACTGAATTTGAATTAGGGTTGTACAACATGTAATCTTAATCCATTATTTCAGAATTCACTCCCTACTAATCTTTCATATACGCGTGCGTCGCTCTATAACGATCCACTTTCATTCATACCAAACGGTCGTCACATGGCATTCCTTCTGGAAATTCATTCGATATTAGCTTCACTTATATTCCTTTATGTAATTACTTGTTTTATTCCATCTTACCAGGCTCTTCTAAACGAAATAAATATCATTATCACAGATGATATTACATGAGATTACCAAACTACCCATAAATTAAAAAATATAGAAAAAATTGTGAAGTACAAATTATTTCATCATACCATAACTCATGCTTTCAATTTACTTTGGAATTCGGGCTAGCACATGCGAGATGTCCTGTACGTGCTAGTTTTTATTGTTCCTTTTATTGCTTTGATAATCTGGTTCGACAAGTTTGAAGTTACATTATTTTATGCTTGTTTGTCGTATGTTTGGAATGGCACATTGGTACATTTTCGGTACTTATAAAATGAGATGCAAAACACGCTCTTAGCTTATCACGCCAAGAACTGGTTGGTCCCTTGTTTTGTAATTGATAGTTATCATTGGATTGTCCTCTATTGGATTTAGTTCTCTTTTATCTGACACATTTTTTAAACTTCTTTTTTTCTTTTGTGTTATGTTTATGCTGAATTGAACTCAGATATCAGTAATGGGAGTGCAAACTTGAAATTTTCTCTCCCTACAAGACTAACCCGTAGTATAATGTTACAGTGCGCGTGACGTTCCACGAAAAGGAGTGCGTGGAGCGCGCCCTGAAGTTGGATCGCGAGTTGCGCATCAACGGCTTCCTCGTCACAGTCTCCAAGTATCGCGACGACGAGGAACAGAAGGCGCACAACGCTAATGCTAGCAAGGTAACACTCACTCATAGTAGTAAGCAAGCTCGTATGAGTTAGTGGCCAACTAGTGACGAAGTTTTTAGGCCGCCTTAACGACTGCTAGAGCCGGAACCGACAGTTTAACATGCCGAAGCACGGAAGCGCTAAGATGTAAATGCCACTAACCGTCACTCATTCAAATATTGAGCGCGCAGAAATTGCTTTACTTAGATGATCGGTGAAGATTGACTCGACAAGCTACGCCACGAGCGCTTCGCTACTCATAGTAGTAGTAGTAGTAGTCTTCAGTTTTATGAATATTGACGATCGAATTCACAGCTTTTGTGTGGAGATGTTGAATTTAGACGCAATATCATTCAATTGTAATGGCACGGGTTTGTTTTCTGTACGCGTATTTTAGATTAGTCTAATTGGGATGTCAAAACACCACACCCGAAAATACACATCTACATAGGCCGAATACTTTTCGCTTTTATAATTAGTTATCGGCCAAAAAATAATAATAACGGTCTAAAGGTCGCGTTCATGTATTCAGGACATTTTGAAATGATAATTTTACAGCAAAGTTGACACGTGATACTGTTGTTTTAGCAAAATGTGTCTTCGCAGAACAAGCGACAACACTCACAGCAGCAGAACCGCAACGCGAACACATCGCTGGGCAGCAGTCCCAACGCGCCCGCCGCCGCCGGACGGAACAACTCGTTCCGAGCGCGCGGAGCCGCCGGCTTCAACGCCAGGGGGAACTTTAGAGGTGAACACTATGGTACTTATCGACTTTTTTATTTTTTATTAAATCCTAAGTCACATAAGAAGTAACACGTCCTACTAGGTAGCTCGTTTGGAGCAAGCCAGTGTGTTAAAAAGCCTTGTTAGATGAAGCCAGTTTGTAAAAAAGCTCAGCCTATGTCTACGTCGGTCATCTATAAGGAAGGCCTATGTTTTCTGAACTTCCCCTATAGACTTACTAAAAGAACGTCATCAACTAATTTCTCGTGATCTTCGATGTCGTCAGTGTTATACGTACACGATTTGTATATGTATTGTTAGATGGAAATCGAAATGGTGATTGTTTGGATTCGAACAAAGTGTCAGGAATAAATGTAGGATAATCTCTTTGGATCGAATTCATAAAGCTAACAGTGCAAAAGACAAATATGCCTGACTCCAATAACGTACTTGTCAGCTGTAACGCAGCTGAACCGTAGTATGTCTGTTTTTATGCCAGCTGTATAAGCTATAGATCCAGTTGAACATTGACGTTTCGACGATCGCTCGAACCGTTGATGGTACTGAATTGAACGTCAACCGTTGTAAATTATTGGAAGGCCCTTCAGCATATATGAAATAGTCTACCTGTGTATAAGATAACTAATACTTGTGTGTAGGTGTGCGAGGTCGCGGCTTCCCTCGCGGCGGCGGCGCCTTCCCTCGCGGCTTCGCCCCCGTCAACACATACATGCCGCCGCAGGGCTTCATGGGAGGACGCCCGGTAACTATACTATACATTCATACTACCATGTATAAATATTCTAGGACATTTCACACAACGCTCTCTAGTCCCAAACTAAGCAAAGCTTGTACTATGGAAACTAGAATGCTAATGGAATACTTATATGCTTTTTCTTGTAAATACATCCTACATAGATCAGCTCAGGCTCATTGTCAACTTATGCGTGATTCAAGTCTAGATTTGAGTAGACGTTTTTATACAAAACTGTTAAAAAATCTGTGCTGGTGTCTCGATTCAGATTTGAAATTGTAGTTGCTTGCATTGGATTTTTTACTCTAAAACTGACATGTTACATTCATAATAATTTCATAACTACTAATTTTTATTACTATTTGAGCTACACCGTGTAAGTATGCTTCAGCGTTATGCAATTACAAAAAAATCGTGCAATTGTGTGTATTGTATACTATAAAACTGCGTGTGCATGCAATGTCGTACAAAACACGCACATAGAATAAAACGACAGCTGCAAAGTGCTGAAACATGCTTGCGTATGTAGATTTACTCTACCTTTTTCATAATCGCTTGATACATATCTACTTTCTTTTGCTTCGCAAATACAAAAAGTGTCTATCTCAGTAACAGTTGTTACCAGTGTGGCGACAATAGATAGTACCTAACGATTATGATTATGAAAAAGGCAAAACTGTATTTTTTTGCAATAAATTTTTATTTGCTTGCATGTAATTAGTGGTTACCATTGAGATATAGAAACGAGTGCATAGAAAGATGTGCAAAGAAATGCAGTACAAAATTGTGATAAAATGTCTAAAAGCTCTGCAATCTTTGCCTAACGAATTCTGTGCATTCTTTTCAGAGCTACCCGTTTTAGTAGAAACCAAGAGAAACCAGGTAATTCACTTTGTATTTTTGTGAAAAGCAGCGCTATACTTTCGAAAAACACTTTACTTTGAAATATCACGAATACAACATTGCGTTTTACTAATACTGTTTGGTTGTAATAAAAATGTCAGAATCTCGGCCATTTACTAACCAACACCACATAGAAGTGAAACTCCTGCTTAGGATGTACGCTTAATATAAAACTCCCTCGAGCTTTCAGTCATTACAAGTTTTTTTTGATACTTGCAACTCTTGCGATACTCTTGATGTAACAGTACGAAAAATTATTACTTTCAAGCATTCTCGTATAACTAAGTATAATATTGGTGGGTATTAACAGCTTGTGTTCGTGGCCAAGAGGTACTAACACTAACATAGAAATAACAGACATTTCAAGTTATTTCTAGCCTTAAATAATATCTAATCTATGTATTTGGATTTAACTTACTAACAGTGTAGCCATAGGTGTGCTATGGCAACATTTTTTGTTTCGTCGAAAATATATGGCTTTGGGGCAGATCGATATAACATCTAACCTCTACCGAGTTTTTAATACCTTTATTCAGCCATTAGTAGAAGTTCTATTTTGTAGTTGTATTAAGGAAAGTTAGTTAGATTAGTTAGACAGGTAGGCAGTAGAAGTGCTGAACTTAAAAGGAGTTTCGCTTCTATGTTTTGATTTTGCCTTTACGTTTTCTTTTTTTTCTAAAGCAGCTTTGGAATTGGCAGGTAGGGAGTTGGATTGTTTGAGTTTGTGCTTTCAATTCAATACCTTAATTTTAATTGTAGATACATCTTCAATTTATTACACTTCAAATTCATATCTTAAATCTTTTGAAACTTTTCTTAAATGTTGATATTTTTTCGATGTTCAACTTTTTTGAGATATTTTTTTTTCCCACAGGGCGGATTCATGGATGGACAGCGGCCGAACAAACGACTCAGGCAAATGTAAACCGTATTGTAAAGTAATTAAGGCCAATTTTATCGTGCGTCGTCGTCCTTTGTTCGTGTGTGTTTGTGTGCGTGAACGCGTCCCTACAGAGACTACTACAGTGACATAAATTTTAAACAAGACAGAAAGATGAATTAAATGTAGAGCTAATTGTATTTACTAAGTACACGAAGGAAAATAATTGTAAGCTATGTCTTTTTGACAGGTAATAAATGTATAATTACTAACAACGTTAGTGTTTCTACAGTGTAGACTCACCTTTAGTACATTCATACCCCATTATTATAATATAGACATTTCTTGAGATTAATTATAATTATTATATAGAGCCTAGGTTATTTTATTATGTAGGTATAGTGACCCTATAGTACATCCTACCTTCACAACAACATAACCATTGAAATTCAGTATCCAATCCATACTCCGCCCTTCTGGACCCATAACCAATCAAATGACTTGTTTACCTTATTACAAAGATCCCATGTATAAAAACTGAATATGCATAGAAAGACAATAATGAGTAAAAGTGAAAAGTTTCAGCGAATCGTTAAACGAACGCTTCGAGTATTCTGATTTCATTACTGCGTTATTGACTCAGTGGCCGTACTGTTCGCACGTCTCGACAAATAATGTAGAAATGTCTCTCAGAATTGTATTATTTATTCTACTAATAGAATGTGGGATAAGCTTTGAACTACAAAGTGTTAAACGAGATCTGAATGTAAAAACGTGGAGACGCGCGAATCGAGAGGCTTTTGAAAATTGGTTCAATGTTTACGATCCGTCGTTTTTGAGTGTTGTGTGGCCGAAGATAAGGAATGGAGTGCATTTGCTCCTGGATATGTCCTGTTGGGACGATGTCAGTCTGTTTCTCAAGGATGTCGCTGATGGAAGGGCGTGGGCTTTTGACGGTGAGTACCTTTTCTATGTATGGCTTGTAGGTATTATATGAAGCGTAGGGTACCTAGATAAATCCGATAGCTTTGTGACAGCAAATAGTAAAGTAGAAATTGTTCTCACTTCATATCACCAGTAGAACGATTCGGAGTTTTAACTGTTTGAGATTTTTGTTTAGTAGAGCTTGAAATGATCTCTGAGCGTAGGACGATTTGAACATAATCGCTGGAAATGCTACATCTTCCTGGAGAGGTCTATTTCCAGTAGTGGTCTTCTCTCAGCTGATGATGATGATAGCTATAACTTCCGACTTTAGGGTACCTAATACATAACATAAGTAACTAGTAGGTAGAGTATGTAGGAGTACATAATGCTACGTACCTACCGGACGTGTGGGGTAATCTGCTCTGTGATACCACATCGCAAGCCACAGAAGAGATTGGAAGAACATAAAATTGAAAATAATATCAAAATTGATAAAGAAAACTTTCCTATAATCAATAATTACTATTAATTGTTGCATTTTCACAAAAAGAACAATGCAAATGTACTTTCGATTGACAATGATCGCGTTGCGCAACTTTCGCGCGACTCACGCGTGCTGTGATGTGAACGCTCTTTCGAGTTCACTGGGCTTTGCGTGCGCCGTGATATTTATTGCTACTATGTGTTTATTCGCCTGCCACCTGTATCGTAAATCTTTCTATTCCTTGTTATATTTGTAACTGTCCTTTTACGACTGCAGCGGTGCTAATATTGTCGCTTGACCAACGGAGCCGGTATACATAACATAAGTAGGTGCCTCCATACCTAACATTTCGATCAAACAAACATGGTCTATAGAATCGTTTCCGCTTGTTAGATTCTGTCCGTCGGAATAAAAGCTGACTGTTGGAAATTATTTTATAATAATAATTTCGTACATTGTAATTTTAGTTCACATTTCACAACTAGATGTCACCACAGGAAAAGTTAGATCGCGCTATCGATGCGTTTCGCGAATTATGGGGGTTAATCGCTTATGTCAAGCATCGTTGCCCATACTTGAGTAATATATAACTTCAACATCTACATGTTGTATTATTTGCTCGCCATCCCAAATAGTATCTTGTCTGAAGATCGTTCATTTTGGTCCTACGAGTCGGATTTTTGGACCGATACTTGGGTGGCAGGATTTTTTTGTTTTTGCTTGAGTCTTACTTGTAGTTCTCAAACCGAACTACAAGCAAGCAAAGCGACCCCGCACCTGGAAGAGTAGTGGATTGCTGCTCGGGTGCGAAGGCCTAGGCCTTACCGCGTCTGACGGTTACTGACGAGCAGTTTGAAAAGCCCGCCTAGAGCCATCAAGGCCTATCGGAGTTAGCAGAGTCAGCCGTCCTGAGCCACTGTAGCCGCCCGCCCTGGGCTACTGAGTGCCAATACCTACTGCGGAGGAGGAACAATCGCATGTGTGGGTGCGATTGAAGAAATGGAATACTGGAATTGTGTGTGTGCACAGTGTTAGTGAATTGGTGAGCCTGGACAAACTGTGAGTACTTTTGAAAGCATAATTCAAGATTTGAAGATTTTGTTGAAACTGTAGTGGTAAAGTAAATTAGAGACTTAGAATAATTTTTAAGATTTGGTTGAGACGGGGAATCCATGCCCGATTTTCGTTTTTTTTTTATTATTTCAAACACTTAGAATAATTTTTAAAATTATTTTTTTGTTTTCTAACTTTGTTTGAACTTAGCAAGTTTTTAAATAGAAAAATGTAAAGAGTTAATATTAGACCTAGACCGTTATTTGGAGATACTTCTAGTTAAATTTAAAAATAAAATGGAGGTTAAAATTATATGTCAAGGTGATAATTTTAATAACTTAATCAAAGCGAAAAGAAATTTTAAAAAATCTCCAAAGGATAGAATTACAGACACGTATCTTCAGGTACGGCTAGAAGCTTTGGAAAAATTATGGACCACATTTGTGACAACTCACCAGCAATTGTTGCAAACATATGGTGTAGAACTGCAAAACCATGAATATGTCAAAAAAGACATTTATGATCAAGCAGAAGAGTTATACTTAGATTACAAAACCGAACTGAAAACCATGCTAAAAGATTTTGCAAGATCTACCCAAGTTGAAACATCAGCTGTTGCTGGTGAGGAGGGACGTGTGGCACCATTAGTGTCCAAATTTGTACTGCCAAAAATTGTGATCCCAAAGTTTTCGGGAAAATATGAGGAATGGGTCACATTTAAAGATTTATTTTTATCCCTCGTTCATAAAAATGAAAATTTAGATAACGTGCAAAAGATGCATTATTTAAAAAGCTATTTGTCAGGTGAATCAGAGCAGTTATTGAGGCAAATTCCTATTGCAGGCGACAACTATGATAAGTGTTGGAAATTGCTAGTAGCCCGATACGATAACAAACAATATTTATCGAATTGTGTATTAAAAAGATTGTTTAGTCAAAAAAACCAAGTCGCGGAGTCGTCCCAGGGATTAAAAGAGTTAATAGACACAACTACAGATTGCTTAAGCGCACTAGAAAATTTAGGTGTTAACGTGGCGAGTTGGGATATCATTGTAATACACATACTAACTCTGAAGTTGGACGGTGAAACGCGGAAACAGTGGGAATTATATGTGACGGGTAGTATTGCTTCTAATACTTTGCCAACTTTTGAGCAATTTAGTAATTTTATAACAAACCGGTTTAGAGCTTTGGAGTTTCTCGTACAAAAAGGTAGCAACAATGTCGTAAGTAGAACTCGATCAATGCATGCGGCACAAACGGAGTCCTCATTTCAATGCCCGTTTTGTTCTGAAAACCACAGATTATATTTGTGCAAGAAATTCCAAGCTCAGGATAGCGACGCTCGTCGAAAATACGTGTTGGATAACGGAATTTGTTTCAACTGTTTGGGAGTAAATCATTCTGCCAAAACTTGTAAAAATCCCATCAAGTGTAGAATTTGTAGACGTCACCACAATACGCTGCTGCATCCGAGAACAGTAAGCAAGGAAAAGTTAACGGCCGCCATTGTAACCGAAGACTCGGAGGAAGAACAGGCGGAGGAGTCGATAGAAGAATCGACTGAAGAATTACAAGCGAATACAGCTTCAGTACGAAATAAATCTGTGCTACTAGCAACGGCGCTAGTAAACGCGGAAGCTAGAAATGGAACCTACCAAACGGTAAGGGCTCTACTTGACCAGGGGTCTCAGGCGTCTTTTGTAACTGAGGCGGTGGTACAACTTTTGAAGTTGAAAAAGACGCCAGCCCGAAGCACGATATCTGGTGTAGGTGGTGCAAAGACGGTTCAATCAAATTATGTAGTGAGTATAAACGTACAATCTAAAGTGGAACCTCATGACAGTATACAGGTAAAAGCTCACGTGTTAAAAGCTATCACATCCTTTCTTCCTGGAAAGCAAGTGGAGGAAGTACCGTGGTTGAAGTCTTCTGGAATTCAGTTGGCAGATCCAAATTTTGATACTCCTAATAAAATTGACATTTTATTGGGAGCAGATATATTTTGTCAGATCATAAAAGAAGGAGTTCGCAGAGATCCAAGTGGATTGTTAGTGGCGCAGGCAACGTTGTTTGGTTGGATAGTGTCGGGAATAGTAGGATCCAGCCAAAATGAAACTAACACTTCGATAGTAATGCACGGTACATTAACAAATGAATACGAAATATTAAAAAAGTTTTGGGAATTAGAAGCTGAGTCAGCTTACGAAGAGAAGAGAATGCTTACAGAAGAAGAGAAGTTGTGTGAAGAATTTTATGCCAAAACTACAACCAGAGATGCGGAAGGACGCTATGTGGTAAAACTTCCGTTTCGTAATAAGAATCCCATATGCAAGGAAGGAAATACAAAAGAAATAGCTTTGAAAAGATTGCACGCATTAGAGAAAAGGTTGGCCAATAATGAAATACTAAGAGAAGAATATCAGAAAACATTTGAAGGATATTTAGAAAAGAATTACATGGTGTCTGTAAATGAAGATGAAAAAGAAAAAGATGCAGTTTACCTACCATATCATGAGGTTATAAGAGAAGATAAGGATACGACTAAAGTGAGAATAGTGATGAATGCTTCCTCAAAAGGAACAAATGGTGTATCTTTAAATGATGATCTTATGGTTGGACCGACACTGCAAATGGATCTAAGACATATAATCATGCGTTGGCGTAGACATCCGGTAGTTCTGGTCGCGGATATCGAGAAAATGTACCATCAGGTAAGGTTGGATTCTGAAGATACGGATTTTCAACGGATTCTCTGGCGAAGCAACCCTGAAAAAGAAATATCAGAGTATAAATTAGTACGCGTATTATTTGGAACTGCATGTGCACCACACTTGGCAGTCCGGAGTCTAATGCAAATAGCGGCAGATGAGGGACATCTCTATCCAGCAGCTGCAGAAAGAGTTGTAACTGATTTTTACATGGATGATTTGCTTACTGGCTGTCAAAATGTGGGTGAAGGTGTAGAGATTTATAAGCAAACGAATGAACTTTTAAAAAAAGCAGGATTTAAGTTGCAGAAATGGTCAAGTAACAGTGAAGAGTTATTATTAAAAATAAAAGAAACCTATCAAAAAGCCGATATAAAGAGAAACTTAGAAATAAAAATGGATTCTATAATAAAAATTCTGGGACTTACCTGGAACCGATGTGACGATTCTTACCACTACACGGTAACTCTTCCCACGCTGTTGCATAGATCTGGAACTAAACGTCACATTTTATCCGATATTGCCAAATTATTTGACCCATTGGGTTGGGTTGCACCCGTAATTATTGTGGCAAAAATAATAATACAGAAGCTATGGCTAGCAGGAGTATCATGGGATGAAGATGTACCAGACAATGTGTTACAGGAATGGATAACTTACCGCGAAAGTTTAAAAGATCTGGAACAGATAAAGATTCCTCGCTATTTGGGCTGTACAGATAGAGACACCCAAATAGAGTTACATGGATATAGTGACGCATCTAAAGTTGCTTACGCAGCAGTGGTTTACGTCCGAGTTGTTGGAGCCAACGGTGTGATCCACGTCCATTTAGTCGCGGCAAAAACTAAGGTAGCGCCAATTAAGCAGGTGTCTATACCACGATTGGAGTTATGCGGTGCGGTTCTTTTGTCCAAGCTTTTGGCAGAAATCGGAACAGTAATTCAAGTTCCGAAAAATAACTGGTTTGCTTGGACAGATTCAACTGTAGTTCTAGCTTGGTTGAATAGTCACCCAAGCAGATGGACCACGTTTATTGCCAATAGGACTACTGCAATAATGCAGTCGTTAGAACCTCATCAGTGGAGTCATGTTTCAACTAAATCTAATCCTGCAGATTTAGCGTCAAGAGGACTTAGTCCGGCAGAATTAGCTAACTCTTCATTGTGGTGGAAAGGACCTGAAATGCTTAAACATACGAACATTAAAAAGAATAAGCCGAAAATTTTACAAACCCATTTAGAAGAAGCACCGAAAAAACTATGCATGCACGGTGCAAACATTCAAGCTGATTTGTGGGATAAGTATTCTTCATTCACAAAAATGCTAAGGATAGTAGCTTATTGTAGACGGTTCCTAAATATGAAAAAACCGAGAGGGGAGCGGCATAACAACTCGATTTTGGATCGTGAAGAAATAGATAAAGCAGAAGAGTGTTGCATAAGAATATGTCAAAGGAAGTGGTTCGAACAGGAAGTTACATCAATAGAAAAACAAAAGAAACTGAAAAGGAATAGTAAGTTAGTATCTTTGAATCCTTTTTTGGACGACAAACAGATATTACGGGTAGGAGGAAGGTTAGAGAATACCAAATTTTCTGAAAATCAAAAACACCAAATATTAATACCAAAAGATGGAAACTTTGCCAAGCTATTGATCGATCAGGCTCATAAAAGTACAATGCATGGAGGTCCTCAATTGATGCTTAGCGTCCTATATACCAAATACTGGATTATTGGTGTCAAACAATTGGTAAAAAGTAAAGTCCGTAGTTGCACAGTTTGTGTCAAAAATATGGCAGCAGTCAAACACCAAATTATGGGTCAGTTACCTTCAGTTCGGGTAACACCTGGTAGAGCGTTTCAAAAAAGTGGCGTAGACTATGCAGGGCCCATTGACATTAGGACTACAAAAGGGAGAGGACACCGCACTTATAAAGGGTACATATGTCTTTTTATTTGTATGGTAACACGAGCTGTTCACCTCGAAGCTGTGAGTGATCTTACTACACAAGGATTCTTGGCAGCATTTAAAAGATTTGTTGCTAGGCGAGGTCACTGCACTGATCTATATAGCGATAATGGAACTAATTTTGTTGGTGCTGCACGGGAGTTACGAGTTCTTTTTGACGCGGAACAGTCCATGGTGGGCAGAGAGATATCTGAAAGTTTGGCAACAAATGGTACCTCATGGCATTTTATTCCGCCCCGTGCACCGAATTTCGGAGGTTTATGGGAGGCAGCCATAAAATCCACTAAATTTCATTTAAAAAGAGTAATAGGTAACTCAACGCTAACTTATGAAGAGATGGCTACGTTACTGGCACAAATTGAGTCATGTCTTAACTCAAGACCTTTATCAAGAATCGATGGTACATCAGATATGCAAGATATTCTTACACCAGGCCATTTCCTGGTTGGAGAATCTCTCATCACTTTACCAGATCGTAATTTTGAAACATCGAATTTGTCTACGTTGAGACGCTGGCAACTCACGCAGAGGATGCTACAAGACTTCTGGCGTTGCTGGTCTCGGGACTATGTTCACCATTTACAGCAACGATTCAAGTGGCAAAATCAGAGTCCGGAACCTAGAGAGGGTGATGTGGTTTTGATTAAAGAAGATGATTTACCCCCCAGCAGATGGTTGCTAGGTAGAATTGTGATCAAACATCCTGATGCACACAATGTCACTCGAGTAGTCACCTTGCGCACTAAAAGTTCGTTAATTAAACGTCCAACTTCAAAGTTGATTGTGCTACCAATCTGTGACTAATCCGCAAATTATGAAAGAATAGTTTGAATTGTAACCTAAAACATTTTATTTTCATTTTTTGTATTAGGGTTTAAGGTACCGAGGCCCTCCGGGTTTTCAAAATTCTTTCAGGGCGTCTAGTCGAAGCGACGCGTGACCCGAGGGCTGGTGATTATCTAGGCCAGCGTATCAGCATTGCTATTCAGCGCGGCAATGCAGCCAGTGTCTTGGGCACGCTTCCGATTGGTACTGATTTGGACCAGTTGAGCTATCTATAAATCGTTTGCAACGGTTTGTAGATAGCTCAACTGTTCCATGTGTATTTTGTAAATATTGTAAATACTGTATTAGTTGTAATTTTCTTTGTGAATAAATAATATACTATGGGTTTAAGGTATTCATATGTTTTTATTGTATTTAATAATTTTGGAAGAGATGGTCTAGCAGTTTGTGGTTCGCTCTGCAAATATTTAATTAGAGTTATTTAGTTTATGTTTAAGAATACATTGTTTTTTTTTTACTAATTCCTTTCCATGGATCTAGTTAATTTACATTTTTAGTAACAATTGTTAGTTATAAGTTTAACCCTGTGTAAGAACAACATTTGTCAATGTTGTCCTTGGTGGGCAGTATGTTGGAAATTATTTTATAATAATAATTTCGTACATTGTAATTTTAGTTCACATTTCACAACTAGATGTCACCACAGGAAAAGTTAGATCGCGCTATCGATGCGTTTCGCGAATTATGGGGGTTAATCGCTTATGTCAAGCATCGTTGCCCATACTTGAGTAATATATAACTTCAACATCTACATGTTGTATTATTTGCTCGCCATCCCAAATAGTATCTTGTCTGAAGATCGTTCACTGACATTGATAAGACTTTGCCAATTTTATCTTATATTGCTTTTAGGGAAATCATGGAATGAATTGTCTTGAAGCTAAATTCATTTTCACTGGATTTTATTAAGTTTATATATAACCTTTGTTCGGAAGACTGGGTTTCCACTAGGCTGATGTCTTTTTGCAACAACAGTCTTCTATTTACAAATGGATCCCTGACACCACTCCACATGATTCGGCTAACTATCATAACCAGTGATGATATCAGTGTGAAGTCAGTCGACTCATCTGATGCAGAGGCTGGACCCGTTACTATTGAGATCCTAACGGATGATAGAGTAACGGGTCCATTACTTGCCTCTAAACAGTTGCAGTCTTAATTATTACAAATTGCGTTGTTAACAGTTTGCATTATTTGTGATCAATTAGTTCGCTTACGGAAACAGGAGAAAGTGGACTGTCAATATTTCTGCGTTATTGATCTAGCTAGGGACTTGTACAGTACAGTGTTCGTCATCATTACACTTTGCGTGATTGATTCATGTAGGTACTTAAGCAAGTAGGTAATACAGACCATTGGAATAATATTCAATGAACAGAATGCGCACTTAGAAATGTGTGTCAAAAGATGATCAATGCTTACTCCGTTCCCGAAGCCGAACAAAGGATTTTAACATTGAGTAGGTTATGACCAAGACACTGCTAGTAGAAGTACATAGTAGTACCTAATGTTTTAGTTATGTTTCTGAGTGGGACTGACTACCTATGTTGGGGCAGTTTGTAGAGCAGGTTTTTTATTTTTATAATGTTGCAGTAATAGACGCATCGGGACGTTACCCGTCGGGAATTTTCGCAGGCAATCGTCATTGGCTCGGCTCCAAAGAGAAGTGCCTTCAAATGGTGAGTTCCTCAAGAAAATATCCTTTACAACCTGCCCATAAACTCGTCCTAGCTAGGATTTATTGTTGCATGTTCTGCAAACGAACTGACAACTACTACGAATTACCTATAGGAACCGCAAACTGAAAGAAAAAGCTTACCTAGGTCCGATGGACAGATAGGTACAAGTACGAGTAACATTACGGTCGCGGGATCCCATGATGGAGGAAGCCCACATTAAGTGCTGAACCTCTTTCGTCCTGTAAATTGATGATTAGGCATGTCATCATCATGGTGTTCTACCAATATGAATCTATACTCTATGAAACCCTTAATTCACCAACATGTTTTTATCGTGTTGGCTTCAGGACTGTATGGTGTTTTCTCTTTCATGTTTTTCAGGACAAGGAGTTTTTCGAAAATGGAGACAATGAAACGATGTTTGCACTACGTCACAATGAATACATGAATACTGTGATACGCAAGGAAAAATATCACGGTTCAGGTACCTACCTATATTTAGGGACCTAGGTATAGTCTGGGTACCTACTTTTTTAAGGAAATATTAATGGCAGAAGCTGATGGCCTACTTCATGTCAAATCGTAAAATTAGCCTAGTTCCCAGTTCGTTCCACCAACTTGATAAGTAGGACGAACGGGAACAATAACTGCACCAGCTAGTCCCACTGATCCGGTTAAAGGTTAAACCTGCACTTTCCGCATAGATCCCGAAGACTGGCGACTGATGTTACAACACGACTCGCTGATGCAGCGTCTAGTGTCAGCGGAGCACTGGCCGCCGCATCGCCTCGCTTACTCCGTCGCTACTGTGCAGCTGAATGTTACCAAACTCACTATGCTCAAGGTAACATATCTCCCAGTAGTGCTGGTTTGCCAGCTGTGGCATAATAAAATATACTGGCATTCTCCGTGGTGACTTTCCAGCTGAATGACACCAAGTTTGCTATGGGTAGGGTAACATTGTACCTAATAATATCGATATTGCAATAGATCCTGCCTTTTTTGCTTTGCTTGTGCCTTAGCATAGCTAGAAGACATTTGTCAAAACTTTGAGATGCCTATATCATAACAAAATGTTTAAACTGTCTTGTGTTGTAAGAATTTGCTAGTGTAATTGTATTTGCAGTCCTATAATATCATAATTGGAGTGTGCCTACCGCGCTCCTGTCAGCCCGACGACATAGAATCCCTCATCAACTTCTCCATAACCCTCACCGACAACCTTCGAGCGAACAAGACCATCCCACGCACCACAAAAATAACTTCCATAAAACAAATAGAAGGTCACTTTGACTTATCAACAGACATCGGAGCCATTATTTTGATTATCTTAACAGTCATGTTATTCCTCCTGGCACTAACAGCGACGATAGTCGATCTTGATTTGCTAAAATGCGTTCCATACAGCAAAAAATCTATGAGCTTTGACTTACCCACGTACAACAACAGTGATATGAAATTAGTAGACGAAATAAAAAGAAAGCATATCGATGTAAAGAGCATTGACAGTTTTATGGCAGAGAGTGCAAATATGAACCTTGTTACAATGAAGAAGTTGGTCAAAACTAACGAAGGTCCTTCCCCTATTACGCTGGACGTAGTGAACGTGGAAAGAAGAATATCTAGCAGCTGCAATAGATGCGGCAGGTACAAGCGACAATGTTCTAACAGTCATTTGTCAAACGTACCAGCCTGTCCGAGAGCCAAGTACAGTTCCTTCGCAAGTCTTAGTACAGAGGATAAAAGAAAAACGTTCTTCTGCAATCTTCTCTTGTGCTTCTCCTTCAATTATTCGTGGAATAGAATATTCAATAAAACGACAGCGAACAAGGACTTGTCAATCGTTCATGGGATGAAAGTTGCTGCGACATTTTGGATCATATTTATACATGTGGCAATTATAGCCAGTTACACATCAGGTATATTAGTTTTGGTGATAGATTAACAATTGATATTGAAATAGTAAATGATGCTTATGATAGTAATATTACAGATGACGCTGGTGACCTAAATGAACGTGAAAATATATATTACACTATAGCAACGGGAACGATTGCGTTCGATACATTATTTTTTGTAAGGTAGGTAATCTATCCTGTATTTTGAATCTTAAAATGCGCAAGCTTGTAGTGTTTATAGCTCAGTACGGCTAGATACATTCGTAGGTAAATGCTCGTGTTCAATTGACTCGTCCATTTCAGTGGTCTCTTCAGCTCCCACCATTTCTTCTACCTCAAGAGTCTGTACAGCGTCAAAGAGCTCGTTAACTTTGGAGGTGCCTGTGGTCAGATCATGCAGTTTGTCTGCTTCGTCACCAATAGGGTTATCAGGTACTTTATAAATGCTCTTAAGAATTTTCTTCTGCATTACCTACTATAGTTATATCATAGGTATGTTCTTTTCTTTTTTTCTTATATATTCGTTGCTAAATCATACCAATTCTTTTTGGGTTATTGTATTATGTCATTTTGCTTGGCTACATTTTCTTTTGGCTACGTTTCACAGTGTATTTTCTTTCCTATTCAGATTGTTGCCATCTTATGCATACGCAATATTACTATCAGCAGTGCTAGCCCGGGTTTCCCGAGAAACTGCCTCCCTATCACTACCTGATACAGATCATGACAGCTGCAATGAATACTGGTGGACCAACTTGCTGTATGTCACCACCGCGTATCCTAGTCATAAAAAGGTACCTATGGAGTGGGGTTTTTAACTTCCAAGTGTTATCTTATTACCTCTAACTAGGATTGTATATCAATTTTAGGATCGTTAACACTAGCTGGTTCAAAATATAGCTGTATATTTGTATAGTATTCGTCTTCCAGTGCATGCAGATCTCGTGGTTCCTCTCCACTGAGACGCAGCTCCACGCGCTCGGTGCGTTGGTTTGCGCGAGCAGTGTCGCGGCGTGTTCACGCGCTAAACTCATCAGCGCGTTAGCTGGTGCCATGGTGCTGGCTGCTACTGCCGCTGATGTGAGCGAAGCATACTTCGAGTTTGGCAAACGGTGAAACGTTTATACTTTTTATTTTGATACAGATTTCTTCTTTATAGTCAATTCAGGTTCTAGACGTTCTTTGTGCAAAAGATTATTCGTGTTCTTAATTATAGTTACTCCAACGTATACGACGTTTACTCCAACATCATAGAGCGACCCTGGGCGAGAGTGGCGCCCTACTTCGTCGGAGTCTTCGCTGGCTGGCTGATACACACTCTGCACGGCAGATTGAAGCTTACTAAGGTAAGAGAATCAATACTGTCTATTCGGAACATTATAAACAGAATTGCAACTAGTATAGTTTCTTGTGGCACTCCCTATTGAAACAATCAAATTAAAATGATCGTGTAGTTGGAATTAAACGATTATTCGATCGTATTAAGGGACAATATCGTCGGAAAACCGACATACTAGGCAGTGAAAATATAAGTTTTTACTAGTTCAAAAACCGACATTGTCAAAAGCTTCGTTTAATTCTCTAATGTTTACATCTTTGTTTGTTGTAGATAACATCATCGCTTCTCGGAGGCGCGTCAATATCGCTAGCTATAACAGGCGTGTCCTTACCGTTCGTATGGCCCGACTGGCTCGGTGCATGGATACACATGGCGTGGGCTGTTGCCTTACTGTGGCCGGTTCTACTCGCTACCACACACTTTGCTGGTACGTTATCATTCTAAACATATATATTTTGATTAACCTGTGTAACTACTTTGTTTTTGCTGGGTTATGAAATGTATTTTTTTTCTTTTCCTCTTTTTACCATAGGGTTAGGTTGACGCATAATACTATTTTGCCCAATTTCTTCGTCTTTATTATCGCTCCATAGCCATCCTTCATGGAACTTCTAATAGAACGATTCGGAGACTTCTTTATACAGTGACAGTAGTTTATTTTCGGATTACCGGTATCTCGTCCCACTGGCACGAAACACTACCTTTAAATTTCATCATTATCTAATGGCGCTTTTATCCGTTCTTTATTTCTTTCATATTGTAAGTACAAAGGATCTTAAATCCGACTCCTTTCCTTTTGTATATTCCTTGTAGCTTTTCTAATGTTGTTTGTTTACCTGTGGAACTTCTTAGAATCAGTTGTGTTGTGTGTGTCTACAGATGTGTTCCATCGCATGCTGGGCAGCAGCGCAGTAGCGGCGCTCAGTAGATTAAGTTACAGCGCATTGTTACTGCACGGAGCCACGGCTAGACTGCTGTTACTCGGAGGCACCGCGCATTCTACTCATGCTGCAGCTATTGTAAGTAACTATTCTGTAGAGACCATAGTATTGAGTTAAGTTTTGTTGATCGAAACGAATATCGAAAACCAAACCAACAAAATGTATAACATGACAACCCGATAAGCGCCTCTAGCGGGAGATTTGCGAACGATTTTCTCGAATTTCTCGATTCTCGCTTATCGTAAATGAACAAAACCAAATTCAAACTACGTTGCCCTGTCAAAACCCAGACCGACTATTCACAAATAAAGAGGTACCTAGGTACCTATCTTTGTTAATGAGTTATGATGTAGGTAGGTATTATTTATTTTGTAATTCTGATTTGTAAAGTAAATGGCCGATACAAAGATAAAAAGAAGTCCTACAAACGACATGAAATATTTTCAGATTCGCAAACTAACAGCTTACTTGTAGTAATATTCTGTGGCTATAGTTACTTTTATTGTTCCAGTGGATGTACTTCGCGGGTACATTATCAGTTACATTGCTGCTTTCGTTGGTGCTCGCAATGCTCATCGGGATGCCGTGCTGCAGTCTATTACGACGATTGTCAGACTCCGCCACTACGTAAAGGTAGCCTTTGATAGCACAAACATTTTTACGTAAAGTTCCGCCTTAGCACCATAAGGGTGCATTTTCTGTGAATCGACTAGCCGTCACGCCTGTCTTTTGAAGCAATATTTCGGGGTCAAGCAAAACAGTTTCAAAAGTGGTACATTTGGTAAATAAGAATTGACCAAAGAACGATGTCCCTATATTTCCTACCGGTTCGTTCTTTTAATTTGATTTGAAGCACAGTGTCTTGATCACGAATAAATGTGACAATCGCAAACGTATCGTAACGCTAGCGTATCCGAGATACACTGCGCAGTGACACTACAACGGTTGGCCGTCGCGCTGGCATTGACGCGCAATATAACTCGAATACGTTAACGCGGCGACAACTCAGATTTGTTCGTGATATAAGTACTGTCCTAGAAAGTAAGTAAGGTGTGTAGTGTCTCCAACTAGAACCTTTTGAAAGAAATACTTGAAAAATTTAAAGGTAGTCAAGGAAAGTCAGTCGGTCGTTGTGTCACTTTTGTGTGACAGTAGATAAACGGTTAGCGCACCGTGATGTAGTAAAAAACATAACCAAATAAGCATTGTTTGATGAAAACATGTAGGTACTCTTAGGTAAATAAGAAGAAAATGTATTTATTTTTAAATATTTGTATTTAATAAAAAACTTACAAAGTATATATTTACATCTTATTTACAATAAGTACACTTATGTACAGTTAGCCATTATTACTAATCGATTAAATAATTGTTTTTATTTAAAATTGACTTTATTTTAGCGGTATTTGTCATGAGTTTATTATTACTTTAACATTTGTTTGAACACTTACATCGGCCGGTTAGAATTTCAGTCGAATTATGAAACTAATTATAATTATTACTTATACACAAATCTTTGTACAGGAGTTTTTAAATAAGCTAATAGCCTTACGTTAAATAATCTTGAACTATTATTTTACAAGTTCAGCGAAGCACCTAAGTATCGAAAGTCAACAAAAAATTGAGTTATAAAAACCCGAATGAAGGCACCTAGTTGCAAAATGTTATAAGATGTTTTATCATTGAAATACGTAGGTTTATCGATCTACCTAGTCTAGTATAAGTATTATATTATGATCTGTGAAGTCTTGCAATAGTTGCAAAACAAATATTTAGTCAAAAGCTTTCAAAACGTAATCGGACAATCTTAATTATTACAAGCTATTACACAACTTACGTTGTTGGCTCTACCATTTTGACTAACATTATTTTTGACTGTAAAGAATGAAGTTTACGACAGAAATTAAAGGAAAAAAGCATTAAAATATTACAAAATACAATAGCTAGGTAGTTCAGCGCTGGATCCCATGCCACTGGAATAAAGGATTTACATTGTAATTACCCATTCCAGTGAGTAAATCCAGTCCAGTAATTTCTACAACAATTTTTGAAACACTAACTAACAAACTCGTACTAGGCCCGTACGAGTTTTCTGTGTATATTGTGGGTGTGAAACGTCTGACGCCCAGCACACCAGTGGGTGCTGATTTGTATGGAGACACTGAGCGGATTCATTCAGAAGCTCGACATGCGAGTACGGGCTTGGTGTAGACTAAGCTTCTCAAAGAATCCGCTCAGTGTCTCCATACAAATCAGCGCACACTGGTGTGCTGGGCGTCAGACGTTTTACAACAGATTTACACACCAAAACTCGTACTAGGCCCTCTGGAATATAAAACGATATAATTCAGTCTAGCACTGGACTGGAATGATTCGCTGGATTACTGGACTGGAATAATGGGAACAATGTACAGTGACATCAATCCATATTGACATGCCAACTGCCCTAAGAGCACATTTACACTTCCATAAGTAATTTCCTAGTCCTAATTCACTACGCTAAATTGATTATCACCATAGAATACATAGAGATAACCCAGCCTAACACTGCACGTCCTCCACTGTATATTTCTGTTGCATAACAGTGGTGCTTGCGTTGCTGTTATGCCGGTGCTATTGCAGACCTATACGTCTTTGTAATGAACGCAGTGCAATGACTAACAGAGCACGTCTTCAGTGCGTTGTAAGGCAAATACCTCACAGAGCGTGTCCTCAATGCAAGTGCACTGTTAGATAATGGTTTTAATTTAATTGTTTTTGCTGTGTTATGGTGAGTATTGTTGTTTAATTTCGGTGGAGTTTTAACCAATAATACTTGTGGTCGTAATATAAAGTGTGAGCCATTGGAATAAATGATTTCTTTAATTGAATTCGTTTTCAAGTTTTAAAGGGAAAATCTACCATTTTGCCTTCAAAACAAACGACAGCCGACTTGACGACTCACTTGACTTGACTGATATTATCACAAATACCTCACTTGACACTGGCCAAATTGTCTTTCGAAATGACGGACAGAGGCCATAGATACAAGAAAAAGAAGGAACGTGCAGCTAATAGATAGGTCTCTCTATTATCACTTAAAAGTCCATTCGGTATCACAACGCCTCAGTGTGGGAGTCAGACTCTATGCGGCCGTCGATTTGGAGAGAGGATCTTGAGCATGGTGACCATGGGGGCCTCGAAGGCCACGGATATCAACAGTGCCAGGAAGAACGAGATCACTGTGAGGCCCAGGAATAATACGAACTGGAAAAAATAATAAAGGAATAAATAAATAATAAATATCCTTGGACATAACACACAACGCCCTCTAGTCCCAAACTAAGCAGACCTTGTACTATGGGAACTAAAGTGCTGATGGAATACTTAGGTAGGTATATACATTTTTTTTGTAAATACATATATTAAGATACATAGTAACATCCAGAACACCAAATAAAATGATTAATATGCTTTAGTTTATGGTTTTGAGGAACTTGGTTTTAAACTTTTAAGACCGACCGAAAAATAGAAGCTTTGTTCTATTTTAACGGCTTTGTGTCTGTCTGTTTGTTTGTTTGTCTGCGTGCTCGTAGCTTTAAAGGTAAAGCTCAGATTTGAATGCGGCTTTTTGTAAGAAAAGGTGACTCGGAAAATGTCGACCAAACTTTCCTACATATTTCTTCAATGAAACTCATTGACGTCACAGTTCAGTTGGTAATAATAACCGAAACCGGTAAGGAAGACATCATCATCATCAGAGGGAGTAATGTCCAAGAATATTTAAAATATTTGAATTCTCAAAAATCGTAGTTCCCTGTAAATGCGAAGGATCACCGTCCCCTTGGTACATGCAGTATACTGACCACGAGTAGTTCCCCCAGGTGTATGGGATGGTTGAGATGCATGGCGACGTAGCGCAGTACCACGGGGTGCACCAGGTACGTGCAGTACGTCACTCGGGAGAACGGATACAACACCGGCGCCGACAGCAACCCACGCACCCAACCTACACAAACACACAAACATACACATCAACACATACATACATCATGTTACTTGTATAGAGGGAGAGGTAAATTAGACTCTGATGTGCGTCTAACTTCTAGCTCGCATATTTCAATATTTCCGATGATATAAAATCATTGAATTGATTTATGAAAAATTGCAAACAACAATGATTGTGTAATAACATTGCAAATTTTGATCGAAACGAGTTTTTTCAACCAAAAAATTTTAAGTGTTTTTAACTTATTTTTTCGTGTCGCCAGGTTTTCTTGTCGACTATTACTCTATAAAAGTCAAAGTAGACAGTAATCGAGTAGAATAATGAAAAGTCAGTAGACATTATGTCTTGATTAACATGAATAATCAGGACATAATGTCAACTCTTAACTTTTTATATGATAGACCAATAGAGTGTAACACATTATGTATAAGCCCGTCGGGTGGGTATTTGTTCTGACCTCCATGTCCAGTGGAACAGGCCACAATGATCCATCCGATGCAAGCCGCCCACAGTGAGTGCGACAGGGCGCTGTACACCGCTGCCGTGGCCACGTTCAGCTCCGTCTTGTACAAGCCGAAGATCAGGAACAGTAGCGTTCCTGTACATATCCCCCAGCCTACCCACGCCCATATCTAAAACAAACATTTCGAATTCAATAAATAAGCTCTCGGTTGCAGTGCCCGAGTTTGACAGGCGTCATGGCTCAGTCGGTAGTAGCTCTGCCTTCCGTGCTGTGGGTCGTGGGTTCGATCCCCACCGAGAACAAACATTTGTGTGTTGTAAACATAGATGTTTGTTCTGTGTCTGGGTGTTTCTATGTATTTATAAGTATATATTTACAAAAAAAAATTATGTATGTATGTATTCTATCAGCCATCTAGTTTCCATCGTACAAGCTTTGCTTAGTTTGGGACTAGAAGGCGTTGTGTTAAGTGTCCGTGAATATTTATTTATGGTAGACCTACGGTAGTACCAGACGCCACAGTATATGGTGGAAGAAAGAAGAAATATGACAGTTTTAAACACCGCTAGCGTATCCGAGATACACTGCGCGGTGACGCTACAACGGTCGGCAGCTGAGCGGCGTGAACGAGCAATATGATTCGAATACATTGGATTATGCGAGGTATTATGTAACGGGATGACAGTCTAAGTGCTTACAAGATCTCATGGGAAACGGTTTGAGGATATATTTTAACAGAAAGAATGCGGATCCATAACGCTGGTGGCTCTCGCAGAGATAATGTAACAACAATCGTTCAAAAAGTATATGGAGCAAGTCCTACTAACAGTGGAATGCTTTTGTCTGATATGTCCAGACAAGACTACCGGTTCAAAAGTGCTGGCTTGCAGTTTTGTGCTGACCCAAAGTTGAACATTTATCTCGTCACAAAGATTGTTTGAAGATACTCTACTCACCCTACTCATCCTAATCTTCAAGTTAGTCTTGAAAAGTATCCATCCGGTGAACATTCCGACTAGGTAAGGTCCAAGACGCGTCCACGGCTTGTCGTAAATCTTGTCGAACTGCGTGAAGGGGTCTTCGTTATTGGGAATGTGCTCGTTGCTCCACGATACGTAGCCAGTAGTGAACAGCGAAGAAACGAAGAACACGCCAGATAGAGCTGCTGATAGCTTGAAGTGGCTGTAACACAAACCATAGATACAACCCTAGGATTTATAGACTAGCTTCCGCCCGCAACTTCGTTCGCGTTCCGTTGGATCCCGTTGATCTTCCGCGATTAAAAGTAGCCTGTTTGTTAATCCAGGTCACGGACAATATATATTCCAAGTTTCATCGAAATCGGATCAGTAGTTTTTGCGTGAAAGAGAAACAAACATCCATGCTAGTGGAAACGGTTTGGCGGGTTCTGTTTATGAATTTGGGGGTAAAACTCAAAGACTGAATATGTATTTGCATTCGGTGTTGAAGTGTATCATATCAAATAGTACAGGTGCAAAAATGTTTTTTTTTATTCTGAATGGTTTACCTGGTTGATAGAATGAGGAGAATTGCACTGACGGCATAGAACTGGGTGTCGTCTGATAGGTACCAACTCCACAGCATGCACTGCAATGAAAATAACATCAGTAATTATATAACCCGAGTCAATCGAGGATGCTTAGCGAGGTCTGACAGAAACACAATGTAAAATCTATTGTTTTTAGGAGTCTCATCAATTTTCGGGTTCGATAAAGTGGTATAGGTACATTACCCATATTAATTCCAGCTTGGATTATTTACAATCTTTACCGTAGGCGTATATAGGTTCTTTGATAAGAAAAGAAAATGTGCCCCAAAAATATATAGTATAAAAAAATTTAAGTATGCCTACTTACCTTTAAAAGTATTCTATAAGCAATCTATTATTCGCATAGTACAAGCTTTACTTAGGAATAAAGGGTATTATGTGAAATGTCCAACAAAAGAAAGAATATCTCACCATCTGGTCGACCGGATAGAGAGTGTTGATATAGAGTAGATTGCGCCACCAGTACTGAGGACAGGTCTCGTGGTCCATCGCGGGCGGTTCAAACACAGCATTGTTCGCGAACCACTTCATTATCACCTCTACCACGCCCAGCATGAACATGTACGGCGCTGTTAGTCTGGAGACAAATTGATACCAGTGGAATTTTAAAGTACATATTTGTTATAGCATCTAACAATTAGTCGTTGGATTCTCTTTGTTGGGTTGGCTGAAGGTGAATGTAAGCATCGTGAGGAAACCCGTGGCTGAGTCAGCTCCGCAAGTATTGACCTTGTCTTTTTTGTGGATAATGTTTGAGAGGATGGTATACAAGCCTACTCCATCTATACCATGGCATGGATAAAGTGAGTCCTACAAGATCATCAAGGTATATAAGATTCATAGCAACTATGTCATAGCACTACAACGGCCTTGACTAAAATCACTGATGATATTCGTCTGGGAATGGACAACGGACATGTGACTGTGTTGACCTTGCTAGACTTCAGCAATGCTTTCAACAACGTGGATTTTGACATTCTCCTGGGTGTACTTCACTCTCTTAACGTATCTCCGACGGCTATCGACTGGTTTCATAGTTACCTGTTCGGACGCCGACAATGCATTCGTATTCATGACACTTTCTCATCATGGTGCGATCTCACTGCTGGTGTACCTCAGGGCGGCGTGCTATCACCTCTTCTTTTTGGCATTTTTATAAATTCTATTTCCACAACAATCACTTCATCCTACCACCTTTACGCAGATGATCTCCAGATCTACACGCAGGCTTCAGTTAATGAGTAGAGCTATTGTTAGAATCAATAGTGACTTGATGCGAATTCTTACATGGAGTAAAACGTTTGGGCTTTGTGTGAATCCCAAAAAAACACAGGTGATTATTTTAGGCAGCTCTCGAATGATCTCAAAAATAGACTGGTCAGTTCTTCCGCAAGTCATTTTTGATGATGTCCCTATCCCTGTAAGTGATTCCGTCAAGAATTTAGGAGTTATCATGGACAAAAATATGTCTTGGGATCCTCACCTTGCGGAGCTGAGTAGAAAAATGTTTGCGTCAGCTGCCTCACTGAGAAGGTTGAGAAACTTTCTACCGACATCCACTAAAGTTATGCTCGCACAGTCTCTTTTGCTTCCCATACTTGATTATGCCGACGCTTGTCTTCCTGACCTTACTGAGGCACAACTAGATAAGCTTGAGCGTCTCCAAAACTTTTCTATTAGGTTCATATTTGGTCTTCGCAAATATGACCATGTCTCTGACTTTCGTAATAAGCTCAAGTGGTTGCCTATTCGCTCTCGCAGGAATACTCATTTTCTATCCCTTTTGTACAGTATTCTATTCAACCCCTCCGCTCCTCCTTATTTAAAAGAACGTTTTGAATATATTGATCTTTCCAATCCTCGTACCTTACGCTCCTCTGAAACTTTGCAATTGAAAACTCCCTTGCACTCTTCTACCTTTTATGGACATTCATTTACTGTGCAAGCCATTCGCCTTTGGAATGCTCTTCCTGTTGATATCAGGAAAGCCAAATCTCTCCCTATCTTCAAAAAGCTTTTGCACAGTCACTATTCATCATTATAAAATTATTTCACTTTACAATCTATTTATATTAGTAGGTACCTATACCTAGTATAGGTATGGTTATTATAATGTATTTATGTAATATTAGTAGGAATATTTTTCATGTATGTATTACTATTTACATATTATTATGTAGTTTACCTATATACCTGTATTTAAATTTTTGCACATAGTTGGTGAAATTAATTAAATGTAGTCTTTTATTACACCGTCACTTTCGTTCATGTAAAATCCAGTCCATCCAAAGGTTGCCTGGAAGAGATCGCTCATAGCGATAAGGCCGTCCATTGTACTTCACAAGATTAATGAACTCTGTGTTTATTTTATAACTTCTGTAAAAGTGGTGTACAATAAAGAGTTTTCTATCTATCTATCTAAGATTCGAAGGCCTGATAACGTCAAAAATTCGACTCACCGTGGGTGAAACGAGTTTTTAGCCGAGATAAGACGTAATTTCTAGGTATTACAGTAAAATCTCTGGCGAACACAAGGCTCCTGTTTTTAAGGTCAAAGTGTCAAGGTATCTCACCTGGCGAACCTATATCCCATGAGTCCAAGGAACTGCAGCACTCCGGCGGTGACCTTCCGTTTGCCCTTGATGAGCACGTCCAGCTTGCCCTTCGAGTTGGTGCGGAAGTACAGGAACGCGACCAGCATGCCACTGGACATAAAGGTAATTGTATTGCTGGCAGTTCCTAGGTCAAAGTCAAAGTCAAAAATCTTTTATTCAATAAAATCTCATTACATTTTACATCAGGTTACATTTTTGTATTGAATGAGTAGCTTGTTTGTCTTCTAAATAATCAGATATTTTATAGTAAGTATGCTTTTAAAAGAAGCTTTATAACTTTGTAGTTGATATTTCAGGGTTTCCAAGTTGAAACATACCCGAGACAGAAGAAGGTGTCGACGCTGTAAACTGCGCTGAGGATGAGCTGGAACCAGAAGGACTTCTCCAGGATGGCTCGCAGCGCCGTGTTGTCGGCATACTGCAATCAGACGCGACTATGTAGAACTTCGGGGTGAAGTTGGAGCCCTGAGATACACTTCCAAGATTCTACGACTTTTGCCATCAACTTTTAAACATCAGGGTCTGGTAGAAAAGCATCCTAACTCTTTTATTTTGAAAATACCTTGAAGACGACGATGCAGGTGTGTCCAAAAATGACCCACACCATGGACAGAGACTTGAGCCCATGCACGACGGGCACCGTGTCGGCTCCGACTGACTGCTCGAATATCTGCAGGACATTCGCCTTCATCGAGAACGAGAGCAGCAGCTCTGACCAAACACCTGGAACAGATGTGACTAGCTCATATCCTATCCGGCTTCCTAAATAATCTTACACCTAGAACCACCTTGTACATAAGACGATAAATTAACCTTGTGTTTTTATTGAATACTAGCTGATTACTCGCGACTGCGTACGCGTGCGAAACTTTCCACCAAATTATCTGTCACGTCACCAGCATACGATGAACCTCGTGCCAAAGGCTGCTTTTGGTTTATAGAGGTCAATCTGTATCTAAGAATCCACGTCTTTAATTTCAGTAAAATACAGCCTATGTTATAATCCGGAAAAGGGCTTCTGAATGGTATATGTTTCATTGAAATTGGTCCATTAATTAAGGCGTGATCCGCGAACAAACAAACAAACTCGGTTTTCACTTACTAAGTTTGAGTTCGTCTTCTGTGGCAGTGGATGAGGTCTCTGCTGTGAGCCGCTCCTCAGAGTTATTGCTGTTGATGGCGATGTTATTGTTCACGTTGTATATTGTTTTACCTATAATACAAGACAAAACACTGAGCAACGCTTCCCATCATGTCATACAATCGTGAAGACTTTTATGCACAGAGTTTCTTGTGAAAGTGTGGGATAAAATTAGAGTTACTTACGACACCTTACGAGTAGGTATGTAAGTACTTATAATTATGTCGTGGATACTATTATGGCAGATTTTGGTGACGGATTGTACCGCCTAATATAATTCAACCTCTGTTTGATACAAACATTTCAAGAAAGGGAATATAAATAGCGTAATCTGGCATAGAAGCTTTGAATAAAAAAGTAACTCCCTACCTAGTTACTTGGTAGAATTTTGCGAGAGAGTAGGCTGAGGCCAAACGAGCGTAATTTTCTGAGTTGTGAGTCGCGTAATTTCGGACGGCCCAGCGGAAAATCTTCAGCTGTCGACTCTCACACAATCTGTACTGACTGACGCTTTCCTCGCCCTCCTCACCTCCGCTAAACATTTCGGTCGGGGATAACGCGTGTGAGTCGGCAGACAACTCATTTTGCGTCGCCGTGTGAATCAAACAGGAGTTTTCTATGAAAACAAATGCAGCAGAAATTACGCGACTCACAACTTAAAAAAATACGCTCGCTTGGCCTCAGCCTAAAGGAGATAAGCTTTTGTTTGACCAAATAAAGTCTCGCTATCTTTCAAATAGTGAGAAAGTGGATTAAAATTACTCTATTTTTTTCATAGCAGACTGTCTCTCAGACATTAACATGCAGTTTTACCATTTCCGTCTGAAATATCATCCAGTCCATTGATCTGCAGCTTGAGATCGCGTGGTCGGGACGTGATGTTAGCAGCTCGCTGACGGCGACGCTTCACTGCACGCGTCAGTCGGACATCGTACACCGTGGCTGCTATGAGCAGGACTCCTACTACGGAGGACACTCCCCTGGGAAACAGACAGCAATGTATTACAAACTTGGGAAGAACAGCTGGAAAGGGGAGACAGAGCACTTGGCTGGGTCAAATAAGATTCTCTTTAAAGAAAGGTCAGCTCAAATTACTCTAAATTTAACAAGCTATTGAACTGTTTGTTTCCCAAAGAAAATAAAATAAACCGGCGAGCACGTATAGAAAAGTAAATAAAGCTATACTTAAAGGGTATATAATAAGGTCCGTAACTCCTTGAAATCTGCCTGCATACACCGAAAACAGGCATGGTTTTATGTTATGAGAGACAAAACAGAATATCTGGCTATGAATTCACGTGAAACACCTTTTGCATCATCGAAGAAAATTAGATCGTTTTGTTGCAGTACGCAGTCGCGAAACAAACCCTTAAAAGAGCTCTTTCTGAGAGGATATATAAAAGTAATATTCCTTTTAGTAACCGTACCTAAAGTGTCTGTTTTCGTACGACACCGCCATAACACGATGTTTACGCCTCACATGACATTTGGGCACATTCACTTTCGCAAGGCACAATGCGACGTAACTCACGTAACAAAACCTTCGCGTCTTCGTAAGCCGACCTGAATACTTTGTTTTGATAGCATACACCGCAATCGCTGGATACGTAAAAGTAAACATTCTTTTGCATTCTAGGAAAGTGATGTGTCAGGTAGTTGGTTCATCTTTTTACCCACTCATAGTTACGGAATCCTGTAGTGCTTGAGACATGATCAGCGCTCTAAACCCTCCACAGCCTTTAGCCTAGTTAGGTCTTATTCACAGAAGAAATATGATACGTGCGAAGCTGATTATGCAAGCAGTGGATTGCCTCACTTTTCTTTTACCGTTCGAGATCACTTCCACACAGAAAAACCCAGATTTTGTAATAAAAAAGAAAGAGAAGCAAGGACGCCACTACCATACCTGAGAATAGTTATTTTTTCTACCCAGCTACTAAATAAGAAGCAATACTTACAGTAGAACTTGGAAGGTAGGATCATTTATGTATTCGTATCCGCCATGTTGCGGCGAGCGTACTGCCGCTACGGTATGCTTCAGCAGCGGTGCCTTGGCTCCTCCGACCAGGGAGGAGACCTCTGCTCGGGAGCACGAGAAGGGCAGGCAGAGGCCTAGGTAGATTGTGCGCGTCTGTGATGAATGAATAAATGTCGTATATCTTTGAGAGACCAACATTGATGTCACATAGCAAGCAAACGCACTTAGTGGCCGTCGCGTTGGGCAACTCGGCGGTGGCTAGAAATCATCTTTCCCTTCAAAATGTCGGTGTTTGCAGTCGTAAAATGCAAGCCGTTCATTTATCCTTTACATAATTAAAACACGTAAAAATTTGCTGCGATCTAAATGGACTTCGATAAGTGGAATCATTCGTAAAAGTAAGCCAAGGTTTAATATTTTAAACTAAAAGCACCAAGTAAGTACCGAGTTTCGAATCAGAAAATCAATCTGTGAAAATAGCCATAGAATAAAAACAAATTGAAGGAATGTATCTGCATACATCGCCAGACCTGTAACTAACTGTGAGGATAAACTTACAGTTCTGACGATTTCCGGGAAGTCGCTGCTGACGGAGACGCGCACGGTGTAGAAGGCGGTGTCGAAAGGAGGTCCGTACCCAGTCATAGACACATCTTGTCGCCAGTCGCTGAAGATCTGGGAACCGCTGCTTTCTGTGAACCAATCAGGTTGCTGAGATCAGGGAACTTATGCAGCTGCGAATTCGTTGTTAAAATAATATAAACGTTATCACTACGTAATAAAAGCCGGTTTGCATATTTTTTGGAACAAAACCAAGGTAGCTACTATCTAGCCTATTGTACGTACATTCTGCTTTCGGTCACTGACCTTTCTACAACTACATAATAAAATAAACAGAGAGTCATCACGACGAGGTCCGAGTTTTTTTTTTTACAAACTTCGTACCTAACTAATACGCAAACGTGAAAAAACTCTGAATCATTTCAGTTTGTATTATGATCAGTTACGCAATAGTGCAATACCACTGTGCATTACGAAATAATTAGCATAATAATAATGATTCAATTCATGATTGTAAGTGCTCCACTTGCATTCACTTTTCAAGGTTCTACGCGATATGAAACTAATATTTATATTTGTATGAGCTTTTGTTACTAAAGTTTGTGCACGTTTCTTATACAGGGTATCTAAATAAATAGTGTTAAGGGGAAGGTGAAGCATCTCGAGGTGCACCCGAATAATTTTGCATAACGAGCTTTTGCAAAAGCAGCGCGTTGAAGTCTTTTGTATGGCGCCAGGCGGCTACGAGTCGTTCTACTTATCGCACAACTTATATACTTTGCATGTCTTATAATTTAGAAATAGATATTTCAAAAGTTTATTGTTATACGATTTCCCTGTTGGCAAGTCTTATGCAAACTAGGTAACTAATAAAGGTGTTTACCAACACAAGTTTGAGTAAATTTGATTTCTTGAAATGAAAACTAAATAGTTCGAGTTGTAGGAAAGGGCTAACTTGGATCTTTATCTATTAAAGATTTTTAAAGACGCTTTAAAGTGTGGGTAGAGACATGTCTAAGCACCACAAACTTACCAAAACATTAATTTTTTTTTTAAGTCATTCGTATATCGTGATCTAAGGCCTCTGTTGTAACGAATCTAGTTCTCATAAAATACCAACACCTAGTCACCTACCTAGATAAGGTACCCATCAATATGAAAACGAAAAAATAAGTTGTTACATTTTCGCTCGAATTTTTGTGAGTGGCCATAACACCCTGTGTGTACCCAGGAGCTGCTAAGTGGCAAGTACTTACAAGCTTTTGCTATGACACAAAAACAGCACATACTTAACCCACTCTAGTTTAAAAATCTTGAAACGTGGTACTTACTGTTGCTTGTCTTAACAGGCGTGTGCTGAACGTTGAGTATTTGGCAGAGCTCCGCGGAGCCGGTCCAGTAGTTGTTGCCCCAGTAGAACATGGACGTATACCGTCCGCTCGCGTCTTCCACTGTAAACAATAAAAATAACATTGAATGCCATGGTTATTCGTTTATCTATACGAGAGAGCAAAAAACGAGTACATTTATCCTGAGATGCCAGTGAAATCGTCTACCCATCTTATCGCAGGACAACCGATATTTCTGTACATACCCGGTTCTCGGACGTCATCATCATTCAGTTAGAGCCTCTACCTGTCATCATCTAGCCTCATAGAATGAATACGCTAGGCCACTATATGCGGTGAATCTCAGCGAAAAGCGGTGTATAATGGACTCGTGTAGAAGTATGAATGACATTTTCGTCCTTAACCTTCCTTTACAACTCAGTGAACCTTACTCGATGACCATGACTGCCCTTTGAACTTATCAATAAATCACTTGCTATCATCATTCATTTCGTTTCGGGGTTACAAGATTACCTTCTCGAAATAACTACCTAGGTACCTTATGGCTGTTACACTGCAACCGACACGATATCAACACGATGTCGTCGGAGAGCACATCTCATACATTTAGTTTAGTAGATGCTGCATGCCGAGTGTGTACTCTGTGTACGTTTGACGTTCACTGCAAATCACATGAAACTATAATTTTGTATGGAGAATCAACAGTTTTTTTAAACTTCCCACTAGAGGCGCTGCTCAATCTCTATACAAAATAATACTTAGTTTACGTCAACTTTGTAGTATACGTAAAACGAACCCACTAATCATGCTGGACGCTTTGTTATTCCATTTTGAGCACCAAGCAGCATGAATTAGCATAGGTACGTAAAATTTTGATGCGGGAAGTCGAATTCCTCGCTTTCACATCGTGTCGGCGCCGACGCCGATATTTACGTCACAGTTACTGACTGTGAATATCGTGTAGATTTCGGTATCGGCCAGTGTGAATAAGCCATACTGTGGCTATTTTTGAGAGAAATGCTGCGGAAGACTTTTGTTTCCTTTAGTGGACGTTCACATTTACTTTAACGATATCATTATTCACAAGAGCGATTAATGCATCGTTTATTTCGGGAATGCGTCTGGAAGCATTTCCGCTTTTAAAACAATTTGTTTTAAGTTTCTTTAACTAATGGGTTTACTTATAATCGTCTCTCAACCTCTGTCAAAAGTTAATCATCGTGTAGATAATAATGCTTATTGGTTTTGTTATTTCCATACTGAACTCGGCTTGTGGTGTTTTTTTTTTCAGAGCGATAAAACGACTCTTGAGAATATTATTGTATTTTTTTTACATGTTTTTTAAATTATATTACAGTCATAATTCTTCTAAAATCTGGAGAGGTCACCTCCATCTGGTTTTGAGTGAAAAGTGGGCGACCTTTAGGTACCTTACCTATGCAAAAGTTTGTTTGCTGCACTTTCGTAATGAACCTTGCGTAAATAAGATAAAGTGTTTTTATTTAATGTTTATGCTTATTTATACCTACCACTTTTTAGAGTATCTAACCTAATTACTTATTGCTAGTATTGTTTTCTTGCATTGGTGGCTTGTATATGTAGGTGTAATTAGGTACCTATTGAATGAATATTTTGATCAATAAGTTCATTTAGTAATAGCAAAAAAGCTACTGGGCTTGTAAGTAGTATCGAGCAACGAATTTTATGTAACAATAAATATTTCTTTCTATTAGGTGCATAATAGCAAAATTGCTCCCTCGCTTTACGTTTTGGGATTCATTTTACTACCCCCTGATTTCCTTTATTTTCTTAGGCTCTACTGCTTGGCACTGCTAGTAGAGTGAAGGGAAATTTTATTTTTCCGTGACTCTACTGGTAGTTTTACCTTCTCGAGATTCGTTATGTTGAGTTCGTTAAAAACCGCATTCTCAACCTCGTATAAGTACTATTGAAACAATCTAGATAGCTTCAAAACCAAACACAGGAAAACAATAATCAAATCACAAGTAACCGTTACCTATTATTAGTGTCAAGGCCTTTCGGACAATGAACTCTAAAAGCTCACTCTAATTCTATAGCACTTGTCTTGTCATTGAATTACAATCATTAGGTATAACTCGTTGCTGTCTGTGGCTTTACTTATGTAAGTTCAGCTTTCTTGGTAGGTAAAATAACATCGTGACAACTAGATACTAGGTGTAGCGCTAGTTCCACAACGTTTGATCATGATTTTGATGGTTGATAATAATATGCATTTTCAATTTGGCTGATATAGAAATTGGAAGGGGCTTAGGTAAAGCTGTCCCTCTCAGTAGCATTTCTATCAAAAGGACTAACTAAGCTAGGTACTAACACGTATGTACGTAATATACGGAGCCAATAAGTACAAGATATAAATAATGTTATTGGATGCAGGTGCTAAGGTCAGCCATTCGCTGTTTGCTGATGAAGGGAACTAGATACTGAAACCAAATACTTTGAACATAGAATTCCGTTCTAACATACGTAGCGCCTACTTAAACATAAATCTAGATTTACCTAAGCAGATATTATTATTTCTGACTGTTCTCAATGTAACCTTTGACAAATAGTTTCGCGTTTGATTCGATGTTGGTAAAGGTATTATACTTGCGTTTCTTACGAACTGGCCAGTAGTAAGACCTACTTATTTCTCACCTACAAGAACCCATGTTGAGACACAAAATGATAGCTGTTTCCCAACTAGCTCTGCGCGGTGCATGCCAAGGCGGCAACTTGCAAAACAGAACATTAGGGACGTGAACTAATGCCTTTTTCATTAGGTACCCACTACTAGTAGGACAAAATAGTAGGACCACGAGAAAACGGCGATCTTTTATTCAAAGATCTTACGATAGATAAAGTGAGTAGCGTTCCAGTGACATAGTTGAAGTGATCCGCGACCGACTAACCTTCACCATCGCCAGACTTTTTTTTATGGCAATTGTCCGGAGTTGCACTTACCTGCCAGCGTCACCGCCAGACTTCTCTATCAGCAAAACTCGTACTAAGCCCTCTGTTGTTTGGCTAAGTATAATGTGACTGCTAGCGCGCCCATTTTAATGCGCCCTTTTTTAAGCCGTATTTCAGTAAAGCTGTTATATTTGCAATTGGTATTGTTGCCGGGCTTGATGTGGCGGACCCAGCATTTCGGTTGAAAGGGTCTTGACCCTAGGATCTCGGTTTTGGAAGAGTTTGGCCCAGCTATGGGTTTGGTGTAACAAATCCTTATCCACTCTTGACCACCCAAGTTTACATTTTCCGGGTATAACCGGAGCTTTTGGGGAAGACTTGGGACCCTGGATTCGCTAGTGAATGATACTGCTAGATGTTTTGTTTATGTAAATGTGCCAGGTGGTTCCACTGCGTTGACGCAAGTCTAGTCGATCGCGTGCTGATTATCTAATTCAGCAATGAAGCAAGTGGGCGGGGCCTCGCGTGCTGTTGGCACAGTGCAACTTATTCCAAATACCTTTGACAATGCGCCTACTACACAAAATAATTGACACATTATATCCAAAACTAGTAGAATGCTCGGTTCACGTTGAGTTATAAAATAGGTGTTTTAAGTTCAGAGTATGTTATCTCTTGGAGATCCAATTCTAAGGGGACACACTAAAGGATCAAGGGGGCGGGTTAGGGGTCTAACCACCTCCCAAATCTTCAGGTCTATCCAAGGGAAAATCCTAAATAGCTGGGTCAAGCCCCTCGCAAACCGAATCCGCCACTGGTAAGCTTCAACCACATGGTTGAGTAAATGCAATCATGGTTTTGTGAACCCTACATACAAAAAGAGAATAGCCACTGTATCAGTAAATTATTATCAAGCGGATGCAGTAAATTAAGGAATGTGTACGATCATTATCGCGATGGTTTGTTTTGGTCCGGCTCCCACGGGAGCAAGGGCGTTGATCTCCAATGTTTACAATGCCTCGCTGACCCACATTCCTCAAAGGTTTTGTATTGTTTTTTATTTTTGTTTTTTTGGATAGGTACCTTTAATAAGCTGCTTTGAAATGTCGAACGAGAGGAATATTCTTTCAAAAGTGTGAAGAAAATGGAGTCAAAGTGGAACTTTTAAAAGGAGTGAAGAGAGTAGGTTGCATGATGATGATGTACCTTCGATTGTCTTCTAATATATCCTGATGGTAAACGGTCACCGTCGCTTAGAAACACCGACAACACTAGAAGCATTATCGGTGCGTTGCCTACCCTGAAGGACTCCGAGCATATTTTTTTTTTATTGATTTATGCTTCTAAAATGACCGAATGAATGAATGATGAGTATTCTGTATTAAGTTATTAAGTATTTCAGTAGTATGTATTTACAAAAAAAATGAATGTATGTATTCTATCAGCCATCTAGTTTCCATAGTACAAGCTTTGCTTAGTTTGGGAGTAGAAGGCGTTGTGTTAAGTGTCCGTTAATAATTTATATTTTTAGATAGATTTTCTCTATGCAAGTAGGTCTTATACTTTGTGGGACGATAAGTCTCATAGGCCACGGTACCGCACAGGACGCGCCGCGGCGGAAGAAAGAAGCGCATTGGTGCGCATTGGTATTACGTAACTTTTGTCACGCGGACCACGGTCCAAGCCACGGGCGGGAGTAGGTCAAGTTCATAGTGAACTTGCTTTCCTATTTACGCAATTTTTATGTAAATAGCACACACGGTTTTGAATATTAATGTGTAGGAGACTAGGTTAGGGTGTCACTCACCCAGGACTAAAAAAAAAATTTACCATTTTAAAAACCTAATTCGGTTCCTACGCTCGAGATTCTACTATGGTATAATTTTCTTCGCGTGTGCTTCATTATTTCTTCTTACAAAATTTTACCCCAAGGGTAATCTAACATGATTCACCTTCAACTTACACCACTGGAACCTTAATGTCAACTTATCCGATATCGTGAGACCACTTGTGGTGTTATGGGCTAGGTAGGTACCTAGTGAAAATGTGCTACGTGCTACGTATCTCTACTCGGTGTCGTAATAGTTCCGACGGACTTAATGTGTGATAATAAGTAGCATTGCCTTTGTGGTTTTATGGATGTCCGGCCCGTTGTTGGATACAAGAGCTTTTATACTACTTTGAATACGGTGTTTTTAGTATTAAGTTAATGTTAAGTAGAATAACGCCATGGAAAAGGTTCTGTTAAGTTATTTTATTTTATTTCTGAATAAATTGAAAATAAATTGAAATTGATGGTGGAGGGTCCAAATAAAGAGAGACATTATTAGTCATATTCACACTGTCACGACATCCACACAATAAGACAAAAAGCTATGAGGTTACAGTACTTAGGTTGGTTAGCGCTTGAAAAAGACACAATATGCATAAACACACATTTACAAAAATGGAAAATAAGCGTAAATAATTGAAGAAACTATAAGCAGGTGTTTAGCATCGAAATAAAAGAAAGCATAAAATGCTAGTGGTGCTAAATCACAGCTAATAGGCTCAAATAGGCTTCATACTACACTATCCGCTGGTCTATTTGCAAACTGTGCTCTATGCCTTTGTGATAAAACTCAAAATTATGGAAAAATGCGGGGTAGAGTCGGGGCAAAGACCTTATCCTTGTCACTTTCACTTGATGGGAGCTATATTTTGTTACAAGGAAGTTGTAAAGCAACGTATACTTACGCAAATTGCTAGACAATAAAGCAGTTGACATTGTTTTTCTTTTTTTTTTATACAATTAAGTTCATAATCAAGCGTAAATAGCTACGTATCTTTTTGTGTTTTATGCCTTTGGACGCCAACACCAGAGATGTCACAGAATCGGAGAGAAAAAGAGAGAGAGAGAACATTGTGCACGATATTTTTTTGATTGGTCCATGACCTGCAGGCGCACTTGTTGCTAGCCTGCGCTCTACCAAAATCTTGTACTTTAGATCGGTAGTAGCAATCGTTAGCTGTCATACCTTCTTCTTCTTCTCTTCAGTAATGGCCTGTGTCCGTCATTTAGACAGACAATTTTGCCAATGTCAAGTGTTAAAATTGTAATAAGTAAGTCAAGTCAAGTCATTTGTCGAGTCGGCTGTCGTTTGTTTTTTTTAATCAAAATATGGACTCAAATAAACGTCATAAAAGTCATTAATTTGTCAAACCATTGTGTCAAACGGAAAATATCACTTGACACTGGCAAAATTGTCTGTCGAAATGACGGACACAGGCCATAAAGGGTAAAGAAGAAGAAGAAGAAAATGTAAACGCCAATACGCAACTAGAACGCCGCCAGTCCTTGGTTTAGTTACTATTTAAGTATCTATTTATTATTAAATATTGATAATGAACCTAAGACCGGTATTTAGGCCATAGAATAGATATTGGTTAGGGTCCTATTTAAAATGTTGAAATTGTCGGTAACTTAAATCATAATTACCTACTAATTTTAAAATTTAGAGTGACTGCATGAGTAATTTGGCTCTCAATATACCTAATTATTGCAAATAACATACAAATATTATTGTAAATTATTTAGCACTTATTTTATTATAATGGTTATTTTATCTAGATAATCAAAGTACATTTACACCCACTCACAAAAACGACAAATGACACTTCATTTCATAAGTCATTGAAATCATGGCTTATTTGTAGGTACAGACTTTGTCTCACAATTCAAAAAGACAAATTTAGTTTTTTGACCTTATTCTCAAGTTCGTTGGTTTTTGGACAACATGGGACGTGATTCTCTCCAAACTTCTCTCTTCAATCATTTCTGACTATAAGACGCAACCATCGAGTTAGGATCCTAACTCGATGGATGCAACAGATTGATTAATTCAATCTGTCCTCGTTGACCTACTGTTGATTTTATTCGCTCACTTTCTAATTTTTATAGACTTATTTCTAAATACAGTTCAACTCGCTTTAAAGACTGTCAAGGCTTACTTAAAGCATATCTTTCTTAGTTATAATTAAAGAATTGTTATGACCAATTGTCAAAACAATTTAATTGGTTCAAGGTATGTATGATAACATTAATTGCAGTATCGGAATTACAGGTTAAATATGGCTATCGATACAAGTACGGCTTCGTCTGAGATATGACCAGTAATGAGTGTTATGTCGTAACTCAATCGCAGAATATGGTGTAATGGAATTACACGGCGTCTAATGAAAGGTACGAAGCTTTTACAATGATGCCTATTAGCGCAAGCGTTATTATGCCCATTTATTTCTTGATTAAGCTGCAGTTGCACTTGAGGCAATGGCCGCTGATTGGTCACTATGTCTGGCAGTAGATATTTCAAGGAACGATAAGCAAAATAAACTTTTTTGCATCACTAATACTTATGTTTACAGCTTTTAATTTATTTCTGGTTGATATGACAAGAATCGCACTTCTTCAGTGATGATCGTCACCAATATCCCGTGTGCCAACGTTATAAACACATTTATTAGTAAAACACGTTAATTGCTATTTGCTAACCTTAACCCTAGCCACATAATAGCTGTAGGTCATGTAACCGCTAATTCGCACGTGGGAACCGCATTATGCACACGCATATCCATTACATACCACTGTTTACTTATTCCTGGCTTATTATTACGTGGTTTACTGTACGAGGATACTTGCATTCTATAGAAACTTTGAATAAAACTAAGGCTATGTAAAATTACAAATTGAGTCATAAATGTCTCAAATGTAGACATAAATTCCGAAGTATTGCTTTTTGATTTCGTAGCTGCTAAGGTCCATGTGTGTCAACAGCGTTTACCTTCTATTTGGTTGCACTCATTCCATTCAGTATTCCGCAGTTTCCTTATTTCATCAGCGGAATCGCGACATTTCACCTAAACCGGTTTATCAAACTGTGAATATTGACTGCTTAGGAGATTTTACTGCATATTTTGCTATTCCTAAGAGTAGTTTCTAAGTGCCTACCTAATCTTATTTAGAAAATGAAATGACTAGAAAAAAATCTTATTGAAATTAATTCGACAACACCACAGATCATATAATACTATACTAGTACAGAGTAATAAGACGACTAAGTAGGTACCTACTTCATTATTTTACAAAATTTTAGTAGAGCCCGGGTCGGCCTCGTTCTCAGCGGCCATAACAAGTGCGCGGGCAACCTGAGTCGAGGTACAGTCAGCGTCAAATTCATATGAGCGTCTAGAGTAGTCAAAATGATCTAAAAAACATAAAAGCAATTTAATATACGCAGTTCGAATCGTCATAGTGCTGTAAGCAAACAAGGTGTTTAAAATAAATATAAATATATAAATATTTTAATGTTTCATATAAATATGAAAGGGGTGTAAGGGGGCCCAAATACTATCTCTCGGGCTCCAAGTCAACCTCACCTGCAAGCGGTGCACCCTGCCGATTAACGAACGAGGCTCTGACGAAACCACCCGCCAACACGCAATGGACCAGCGTGGCGGGTTATGGTCCAAACCCCCCCCAAATATGGTAAGAACAACACAAAGATGGCCCCAAGTGCTCGGGGGCTCCAGCGGCTGTGCTGGCGTTGACGGGCGTCATGCCGGCCCTGGGGTCAGGGGTGCGAAGAATCTCCGAGCGAGATCCATCCGTCAAACGACCTCGGCTAATATTATAAAGGACACCGAAACGCTAAATGTTCTAACGTATAACGTGAAAACGCTAATGAGCGACGAGCGCTTAATAGAACTGGAAAACGCCCTCAAACAACTAAAGTGGGATATAGTCGGCCTAGCGGAAGTAAGAAGACTGGGAGAGGAAACTGAGGAGCGTGATGATTGCATATTTTACCACTTCGGAGAAACCAGCGGACAGCATGGTGTGGGGTTCCTGGTGGCTAAGAAGTGGAAAGATAATATAATCGAATTCGTGGGATATTCTGAACGTATTGCTGCACTTAAATTTCAATTGACACCAAAAACTACTCTCACTGTTATCCAGGTATACGCACCAACATCAACATACTCTGATGAAGAAATAGAATGTTTTTATGACCTTTTAAACACAGCATGCGAAGAAAACCGAGGTACTTGGAACATAGTCCTCGGTGATTTCAACGCGAAACTTGGGACTAGGCAAATAAATGATAATGACGCCATACTCGGCCAGTTTGGATTAGGAGACCGCAATGAGCGAGGTACTAGATTAATTAATTTCGCTTTTGGGCAGAGTATGAGTGTAGCCAATAGTTTCTTCACCAAAAAACCACAGAGGCGGTGGACTTGGGTAGCACCAAATAGAATATACAGAAACGAGATAGACTTTGTTCTTTCTTCAGATAAGTCTATCATTAAAGATGTTAGCGTCATCAACAAAATAAACTACAGCTCCGACCATAGACCGGTTCGTGCCAAAATCAAGTTCAATTTCAAAATTCACAGATACAAACAATTTAAAAGAAAAATTATAAAACATTCCAAAAATACATTACTTAAAAATTCCGACCAATTTAATATTGAGCTCTCTAATCAATTTTCAAATCTAAAACTAAATGAAACCGAAGATGTCGATGAACAATATCAAGCTATTGTTAAAGGGATAGAAAATAGCAGCAAAACCATAAGGGATTCTGGTGGGAAGAACAAAACTAAACTGTCTACTAAAACTAAATTATTGATTTCTAAGAGGGCAGAATCTGAAATTTACACTGAAGAGTTTAAAATTATTGATAAAGAAGTAAAACGTAGCATTAGACAAGACATTAGGGAATTTAACCTCCATCTAGTCAAAACAGCCATAGAAAAACATACTTCTCTAAGAACTGCCAAACATGGAATAACAAAGGGTAAGCTGTGGATAAATGGTCTGCAAGACAAACATGGGAATAAGCAAACTAGACGCGATAAGATAATAGATATTTGTACAGACTTTTATAGAACCTTATATTCAGATACTACTAAAACCCACCAGGAAATTGAATATAGTCGTCCCGATACCATTCCATTCTTTACGGGAAAAGAAATAAATGAGGTCTTAAAATCAATGCGATACGACAGGAGTCCAGGCGAAGATGGGATAACTACAGAGGCACTCAAAATAGGTTCACCCACCTTACTTCCCCACATTACAAATTTATTCAACTCAATATTGCAAACAGGTAAGATTCCAGCTAACATGTGCCACGCAAATATTGTCCTTCTTCATAAGAAGGGGGACAAATCTTCCATAAACAACTACAGGCCCATCAGCCTTGTATCACACGTGTACAAAGCCTTCATTAAAGCAATCCAAAATCGTATCAAAATAAAGCTTGATCAGCATCAGCCACCTGAACAAGCCGGCTTCCGACCCTGCTTCTCTACTACAGATCACCTTCACACCCTTAATCAAGTAATAGAAAAATATTCCGAATTCCATAAACCACTTTACGTAGCCTTTGTAGACTACACCAAGGCCTTCGATAGTTTAAAGCATTCTGCTATATTTGAAGCCTTAGAAAACCAACAAATAGAAAAAACTTACATAGATTTAATTAAATTAGTATATAATAATAGTACCGCAAATATAAAATTACACTCAAATGGCCCATTATTTACCGTTCAAAAAGGAGTTAAGCAGGGTGATCCACTTTCACCAATATTATTTACAAGCGCTCTAGAAGAAGTCTTCAAAACCCTAGCAGCTTCGTGGAGTACAAAAGGAATTGTCATCGAAGATAAACGCCTTACGAATTTGCGGTTCGCGGATGATATAGTTCTTTTTGCCCCAACATCAGAGGAACTCCAAACTATGCTCCAAGATCTGAGCACGGCAAGTCTTAAGGTTGGACTTCAAATGAACCGGTCAAAAACTCAAGTTATGACCAATAGCACGAAACGTAGGGTCGAGGTAGATGGGCAGGTAATACAGTATGTCGATGAATACATCTATTTGGGCCAGTTAGCGAGCTTCGAAAACAGGCAGGATAAGGAGATCGATCGCCGCATCGAGAACGCCTGGAAGAGCTACTGGTCCATGAAGGTGCACATGAAGGGCGACCTTCCACTATCGCTTAAGCGCCAACTCATCGACATGTGTATCCTGCCCGTCCTAACCTACGGTGCTCAGACTTGGTCACTGACTGAGTTACAGAAGTCTAAACTTAAGATTTGCCAACGGGCAATGGAACGCAGTGTTCTCGGCCTAAAACGCATCGACCGGGTGCGGAATACAATGCTGCGTTCGATGACTGGCATTGCCGACGTAGGCAGTAAATCGGCGAAGCTCAAGTGGGAGTGGGCGGGCCACGTATGTCGGATGCAACCTGAGAAGTGGGCGAAAATCGTCACTCCTTGGGTGCCTGAGAACGGGAGGCGACGACCGGGCCGGCCGAGAAGACGTTGGCGGGACGATCTCGACGTTCACATAAGAGAGTGGTGGAACAACGCCAACGACCGGGACCAGTGGAAGACTTTGGGGGAGACCTTTGCCCAGCAGTGGGACACAATAGGTTAAATAAAAAAAAAAAAAAAAAAAAAAAAATAAATATGAAACAATTAATAGTAAGATATTTTTAACACCTTGTGTGCTTACAGTAATATGATGATTCGAACTGCGTATATCAAATTTATTTTATGTTTTTCAGATCATTTTGACTACTCTAGACGCTCATATCAATTTGACTCTGACTGTACTCACATCCTGTCAAAGTAATTTTTGTACGTGGGTCAATAGATCTTGCATTTTTATTTTAAGTTTTCATTGTTTGAATGGTTTTAAATATTTATTTACTAATAGCACTATGTCCACATAATAGAATGAACATATTGATCTACGTTGATTGAACAATTAGGTGTGTAAATTAATGATGAGTTCTTCCAGTGGTTCCGTCTTTTGCTATGACCTTTCTAGTAAATGTAAATATCCTCGTTATTGTTTTATCTTGGTAGGTCAATGTTTTGTGGTTCCGAAGTACGAAAAGGAACCAGCATTATCATTTGGAGAAATAAGGAAGTGAAGTCAGCGCGCTAAAATCTGTCGACTTAGTTTACCATTGTTTTCTCCGATGAAAGCAATTGATAGTAAGTTGTCAGCAGCGCGCTGCAACGTTGGTATAATGTTAGTTACTGTTAGGTAATGTTAGGACTAGGTATAATAAGGTATAATGAGCTGAGCAGTTTTGTCTCTCATCTAAAATCCCCTATCACCTGTCACTTATTTTAAAAAGTGATTCTTTACAGAAGTCGAGAGCCAGATAAAAACCTCTTTGCATCAGCAACACGGCCGTAAATGCACAGCACGCCAGTAAATTTCAAAGTTTGGATGTTTAGATGTTTGAGTCTCAATTACGCTGAAACTACTAGTCCGTTTTAGATGAAACATGGAATATACATCTTGTAACCTCTCTTTTATTCCGGAAATCAACAAGATCAAATGGGACGCGGACGAAATTGCAAGCGGAAGCTAGTCTAATATAAAGGAGAGCTAGATAGCATTTTGTAGCAACCTTGGTAGATGACGAACAAGGATTGGCGTCCTAAAAACTTATGTAAAATCAAGTTGGGAAGAAAAAAAAATATATATATCGGCCGAATACTCAAACGCTACTTATATTAAGTTCATGCTTAAATTAATGCAATCTCTTACAAATGAGTGAGTAATGTCAAACAGAGGCAGAGCAATTTTAAGTGGTGCTTAAATTTGAGTGACGTTTTAGTCTTCGACCCTATGACATATAAATAAAAAAATAAATAAATATTCACGGACACTTAACACAACGCCTTCTAGTCCCAAACTAAGCAAAGCTTGTACGATGGAAACTAGATGGCTGATAGAATACACACATACATTTTTTTTTTTTTTTTTGTAAATACATACTTATAATACATAGAAACACCCAGACACAGAACAAACATCTATGTTTACACAAATGTTTGTTCTCAGTGGGGATCGAACCCACGACCCACAGCACGGAAGGCAGAGCTACTACCGACTGAGCCATGACATGAGATTAAATATTTTATGGAGCATTGAGCTGTTACAGTGACCCAGAGTCCATCTGACCTTCTGTTAGGTAGTTAAAGGGCAGGGTCAATTGTTAAAATGTTCTCTCGTGAAGTTATGGACTATTGAGGAAGCCCTTTATCAATCTGTCGATCATCATACATTTTTGTAAACTGTCAAAAGTAGCCACGTTTTTTGTTCATAAAGTCCCAACAAAGAACAAAATACTAATTGCAGTTTGTCTACAAAGATAACGTGTTTCTTTCTGAGATTTTTTTAAGTTTGACGATACGTTTCAGTGACTTTTATTGGCTTTTATGTAGTCGTGTGTGAGTGTATATTTAGTTTGAAAGACTTTAAGAAGCCTGGGCCATTCACAGCGACTGCAAGTGCGTCTGCAGCCTAAGAACTGACTCAGTTCTATATTCAGTTCAGATAAGTCTATTTTTCTCTCAAAATCTAAAAAACAAGGATTTCCTCGAGTCACGAAATCTTTGTTTAATCTCAATCAATTACAAAGGCGCTTACATAACCCTTGTTGAGACACCACTGGCCGACCGTTGTGAAACTTGTGAGAAATGCCGTAGAAATTCTTTTGAAGGTTGCCCGGTACCCTGCCCACTACACTACACTAGCACTAAATCACGTCATACCGCCGTTTCTGTGCCTAGTTCTTCATTTTGTAGCCTTCTTCTTTTTTTCTGATTTGAAAAGCATAGATTACAAAATCTTTGTTGTCAAGTGTCGAGTGAAGTGTGTTTGTTTTCTAAACTTTGCACGCATTTCGCCTGCCTGGTACAAGTTTCTAAAAAGAAATACTAAAAACAAAATAGGATCAAAGCCTTTGATGAAGTCTGGGATGGGGTTCTCTTTGATTTCGTCGCCGTAATCTTGATGCGAGTATTTTTGATTAATTTATTTGATTTTTAAGCAAGTTATCAGTACCTAATGATTAACTCTATGACAGTCTGCAGTATATCAGTAAATCGGTCAGTTATGTAGTTATGTACCTACTTAGTAACTGATACTGAAGCTGTGTGGGTGGTGTAACTACATAAACAACTAGTAAGTAGGTTACCTACTGAGCTATCCGAGATCTGCACTGTGCAATAACATTTTGAGTGTAAAATGTGATCTTACAAGCTTTGTAGATAAATGTCTACAAGGCAAGTACTTAGTACCAACCTAACTCAGTACAAAGTGCCATAATATTGTCAAGTGATCGCCTGAAATGATTGAGATCACTATGTTTTGAAACTGGGCCCACGCATTTGTAGGTTACCAAGACAGGTGCAACAGATAAAGCCATGAGCACAGATCATATAATACTATAATGCCTGGGCCACATAACGATGGGTCAACCGAGTATTCCGATTACCATTATGTCGTAGGCTTACAGCCATAAATAATTTCATATTTTCACATATTTATTTGGCAATCTTAAACGCTTTTGATTTCCTAAGAAACTACCATCGACGACATGAATATTAAGTCAACTTCGACGTCTTGGTTTGTATAGGTAGGTTACGTCAGAGACATTGAAAGGTATTATGATGTCAAAATTAATGGAGTAAAGGGTTACCTATATAGGTTGTTCCATTTTATACATTTTTAGTAGAGCTTACTTTTTACCTTGAAAATATCGCAAGAATAGACAGTGAAATATCACGCAATTGCAACAAAATAAACCTAGGAAAAGTTATAGGTAAATATAAATAATAATCAATATATATAAAACTCTTTTGAAGCTGACAGAGAAGAGAATCAACGCACAGAGTAAACCATAAGTCCTAGAGGTATGAAATTTGGAGGGTAGTATCCCTGTATAGTGCAGGGGTGCACTAAGAAAGGAATTTTGAAAAGTCACACTCTAAAGGGTCTAAAACGCGAGTAACGCCGCGGGCGACGGCTAGTACTTAATAATAATGTCGTCATTTCCACCGCTACCTAGTTATTTTATTGATTGAATTCAAATGCTATGTATTTTTATTAATTTTAGATCATGGTGCCCCCGTCACCATGGGCGTTCCTGCTTTCCATCGTTCCCGAAGTTTTATTTTCGAAACACCCGAAAAGGCCAGCCTTGGCAAATTAATTAATTATTCGCAACCTGCGATCGAACAGATGGCTTCTTGCTACTTTCGGCCATCATCACTTTTTTGAGTCAAATTATCTTTAATTCCGTCGAATTAAAAATTAAACGCTGTCGGTAAGTAATTGCATATTATTTCTCTTAACGTTTCAAGGTACTGAGTGTATTATGTAGGCCGATGTATACTTTAAACTGGGTAGGTGTGCAAAAACATGCATTTATTCTGAAATTACTACATAAGAGATCTAGGTTTAGGATAGTCTAAATCAGCGTTATGGAGGCCGGTACGTTTATTACCTAGGTAAGATGTATACTCTAATAAGATAACTCCGTTATGACCCAGATGCGCATAACTACCTATGCATTTACTGATATTACGAAACTAGAGATCTAGAATTATAAAGATACTATGAAGATAGCGGATGATTTCTATTATAACTATGCCGCTAGCGTCACGTGTAATTAAATAATTATTAAGTAGGTATTAGGTATACTTACCCCATTTTTATTTAAAAAACTTTGTTCAGAGTACTATCACTTCAAAACTCTTTTAAAACGACATTTAAATAAGAGCCAACTTGTTGACTTTCATTTTGAAAAGGTGTAGCGAAAGTGACCTGCAGAATTTGAAACTGTTTTAAAACTATTCAAATTAAATACATGACCTTGATTTAAAGACCTCTTCTGCTTATGATACTTTAAATTCAAAGCTAGTAAGTACTATAATGTTGGTTAGTAAGAGAATACGCGAGTAGAATGTCCAATGAAGTTTGCCTTTCTTTTTGTAAACGAGGAAGGATTAATATGTTTTGAAATGGTTAACATAATATAAGTACGTTTTTGGTAGACTGTGTGTAAACTAAATCATCATCATCTTCCTACCCTTGTCCCACGCTAAGTGAGGTCGGTACAACATGTCTTCGTCTTCCACTCTCCTCTATCAGCCGTCATCTCGGTGTTCACTCCTTTCTTATTCATATCTTCTTTCACACAGTCCATCCATTTTTTCTTTGGCCTACCTCTACTTCTACATCCGTCCACATTCATGTGTGTAAACTAAATAATATATTTAAATGATGAAATAAAAGCTAATTGAGTAGTATTTTGGTTTGATATAGGTATGCATAGTTTTATAGCTGTGACAGCCGACGAGAGCTTCTACAAACTGCGAATAAAGGTATGTTTCAATAAAAATAAATATAATTAAGTTTTCCCGATGTTAGGTACATAGGTAATTGGCCTTCTTCAGTTGATAAACCTAAACTTATCAAAACGTTTGGTCAAAATGGATTTCAGCAATGTCATGATTACGATAGAGACGATCCAGTGCTTACTTTAAAATACTCGAAATTATTTATTTTGCGCACCTCAATTCGTTTACACAACAAATTCTTACGTAAACATTCACGTGGACAAAGGATGTGAAGATTTACATATACTCTAGAATGAATGGACTCAAGAATTGCCAAAGTAAAAACCACAAAGGTAATGTGTTGTTGTCTTAAAAACTTCAACGTCATTTCCTGGCGATACTGCTGTAACGTGTTAAAGCACGTAAAGTTAGATTACATTAGCGGTATCCGATTGATAATCCCACTGAGCGTTGCTAAGTTAAACAGCGGTCAGAACAAGCTACATTGGAAATGCTCTAGTGTTCTTGCAAAAAAGAAAAAGGCATAGAATGCCGCAACCGGCACCATGGTATTGTACCACCCTCAAAGTCTACACTACTCATAGCCTTATAAATATAAATATAAATAAATATTCACGGATACTTAACACAACGCCTTCTAGTCCCAAACTAAGCAAAGCTTGTACGATGGAACCTAGATGGCTGATAGAATACACACATACATATTTTTTTTCGTAAATACATACTTATAATACGTAGAAACACCCAGACACAGAACCAACATCTATGTTTACAACACACAAATGTTTGTTCTCAGTGGGGATCGAACCCACGACCCACAGCACGGAAGGCAGAGCTACTACCGACTGAGCCATGACGCCTGTCACAGGCCTTATTCACAGAAAATAGATTAATCAAAATATCTGAATGTGAAGACAAGAACCAAGACGTCGCGGCAGACCAAGAACAAGGTGGCGGGATGAACTAGATAAATACCAGCCCGAATGGATCATCACAGCATTGGATCGCACAGCGTGGAGGGAAGGGAGGCCTTTCCCCAGCAGTGGGACATCGAAGGCTCATAATAATAATAATAAGAAAATCTGAATGTGATTGCTGAAAAACATAATTGTTCTTTAGTATGGAACCTTATCCAGAGGACAAAATTGCTGTTTAAAATTACTAAGTACCTACTTACATAACTTAGTTTGCTAACACTAAACTGTTCTGTTACTAACACCATGTCCCAGTTGTCTGATTATAGAATTCTTAATACGTGCAAAACTGACTAACACCCGAATGATGCTTAAGTTTGTACCATCTCTTACCAACAAAGGCTGGTAATTTAAGTGGTGTTTAAATAGTAACGTTTCAGTATTCGGGCTAAAGCCGCAAAGCATATCAACACATTATCTACACATGCTTTTGCATAGATAATTTTCACATGCCGACAGTCGCAAGTGTCGCTAAGGGGATTATTGGACCAAAGTTCCAGAAATCACGCAGGGGACACACGCAGGGGAAAACTGGAATGAGCCATATATTACAACCAATGCGGTACAGATGTGGTAGAGTGGTCTCAACCGTACCACTCGTTACATTGCGTATTGTGTAAGCAAGCACTTGGTTGTTTTGCTCGTTCTGAGTCCGACAGTGGCCTCGTTTTTAATTTCCATCGTCAGGTATTACCAACATTACGCAACTGATGCAAAGAAAGAAAACAGAAATGCCTCTTAAAGTTTGGTGTTTTTAAAAGAGACAGACTTCATTACTTTCCGTGGCTTTAAAGGTTTGGTAAGTAGCTGTCATCCTAAGTATTTGTTGCATTGATGATAAAACTACTTAGGTCAGTTGTCTATAGATCTAACACAGAAATATTAGATTAGCTCTGGGGGGAAAATTTAAAATTGACTTTCAATTTTAAACGAACTGTCATTTGATTTATATTACGATCGTAATCTAACGGCAATCGTTTCTTGGTAATTTATTCTCCGGAAAACAAAAAATGCAAGTTGCAGTATTGAGGTTTGGTCATTGTTTTTTTATGACTCCAGTTATTGAGGACAGTTGACGTAGCAAAATTATTGTTGCTCGCATCAACCGATGATCAGCAAATTAAAATAAAATAGGATTGGATTTATTTATAAAGGAATCTCCTTCGGAAATGCTTCCAAAACATTTCATTGCTAGGCCTACATATGAGCACTAGCGGGAATAAGCCGCATAAAGTATTAGTACAAGTGGTAGGTACTCGTTCATTCGCGATCGTCCCACTGGGTCGTCTCACTGGTGGAACGAATGGGAAAATTTCATAATAATTTCCCGTTCGTCCCACCAGCATGTTCAGTGGGACGAACGGGGATAAAAATAATATACTAAATACCTAGTTCTACGTAGCGACGACACCGATCTATTGATCAGCGCAACTAACATGATTATGCCGTCGTCCTGGTAAAAACCTTAGGACGTCCTTAGACTTAACTTAGTAACTGAACTGGTAGAGTAAAAAAAATATTTTTTAAGAGTAGGCCTATATTTTGGCTTTGTGCGTGTAAAAAATTACGCGTGAGGATTTAGGTGCCATTACCTTTTCAAGTCTATGCGTGTAAACCATGTAAACGCGTATTTATCATCTCAATTGAAATAAGTATACATCTTAAATATCTAGTACCTACTTATGCAACTGAAAAGGTCAATAAAACATGAAAGGGGTAAAACCACTTTCAAAATCGACCACGCAACTTGTATGTACTTATTTCAAAGGCAGAAAAGGAGCCTTGTTTAATTATTGCTTTGTTTCAAAACTTCTGACTCGGCCAATCTTAATCGATGTTACAAAAGTGGTAGAAATAATATAATTATGGTGTAAGTTGGTAATATATGCGGTATAGTGGGGCGATGGTAAAATTATACAAACGAAAAAAAAAACCTTTACGTAAGTGACTCCATTTCAAGTTAAGGACTATTTGACCTCATGTACCTACCCCTACCTCAAATAATTTAGGGTAAATCCTAGGGTATCTATGTACCCAATAACCATGGCACCCACCCGAGGTAGCTAATATGACGAAAATATGACGGTAGGTGTATTAGCCATGACGAAACTTAAATGAGAAACATGCTCAAACTTCTTCGATTTCTAATTTTTACATAACTCGAGGTTGAGAAATTCATTGCTGCTCAGGGGAATACCAATTACAATGCGAATATTAATCTAGCCGACGATGTATTTAAAAATAAGACTTACTCTTCAAAGCCCAGAGCTGTCGGTCCTTCAGCCCCTCCACGTATTCCTCCATGTGTTTCTTACACTGTCCGCTGATCTTCTTCTGTATACTCCCCCACTGAGCGATCAAGATGTCAGCGTCAAATATCCTCAGCATGCTCTCAATCCCCAACAACTCGGTCACATTATCCTTCTTTACCAGCATGTTCCTAGACTCATCCACGGCGTATCGTATAGAATCATTGAGCTTAGAGAACACATCTTTGCTCGGTTTCGCAGTTTTTTCTATAGGTTTGGCTGTAGTCTTAACAATGTGTTGGACGTTGTGTGACTTCTCCGTGATAGGATGTCTGGGTTCCGATCTGACTACTCCTAGATCCGCGAACGAAAGACCATCATCATCGGAGAATAAATCGAAATTATCCTCTGTGGTAGTCTTTTCGTTTAAGCTAAGACCTGGGGAAGGTCCGATGGAGCCGATCAGATCAGAGTTCAAAGGGTCTTCTTCGTCAAGGCCGCCCTTCGCTGAAGCTTTCTTGATGTTCTGGAAAGCGTCGATCAAAGCACTCCTCAGCTTCTCCTCCCTTGCGCTTCCGTTGTTATCACTGGATGGTGGTTCCGCACATCTCACCAAGGACGCACACAACAGGAGGATCACTAAAGGAGACATTTTGGGTGTTGTATCACTAGAACATGCTTACACTAGTTCGTTTCGGATTTTTATTTCGAAATTTGAATTTGTTTTTTTTTTTCTATCTGGAGAGTAGGTCGTGCGCGCGCGGCGGCATAGTCGAGGTGCGACTGGCTGTGTGCTTGTCGGGCGGAGGCTGTGACATAACGCCGTTACGAAGTTATAGCACTTTCACTGCGCGCGCGCCGCATCCTTGTAGGGCGGGCGATGCACGCACCGACCGATGCTCTACTACTCTCATTTGCTACATTTTTAACTCTATCTAGCATCGGCATTTCGGCTCAATGTTTTTGTTATAGCACGCTATGGATTACACTTTGTTTTTTACCAATATTTTTAATGTTAATTTATTTTATAAGTAGCCTTTTAATGTGCTTTACTTAGTAACTATATTATCACTGCGTTATAAATTTAATTCCAAGATTCTTCTTTAAGTTCAAGCAAAGCTACTTATAGGTAAGGCGTAGGTACTTGGTAGACAGTAGACAGTCTAATATTTTTATAAGTATCAAATCTACTAGGTAGAGCTAAGTTACATAGATTTTAGTCCTGCAATCCCTACATTTTATTACTAAACCTCATACTAAGTGCTTTCTTTGTTGACGATATTTCTCAAGTTGATAATATGACGTGGCACAGTGCTGAGCACCTACTGACCGAAATATTTGATGATGACATAATGTTTGTGAAATAAAATACTTATCTACATATATTTTCGCGTAAGGCAATTAAACACGCGGGTAATTCCAATCGAAAGGTGATTTACTGTGTACGTGCTCCAGATTTTCATTATTATTATTATTATTTTTTATGCCATAACTGGCAGACGAGCAGGTGGGCCACCTGATGGAAAGTAGACTAGGTGTTAGTAGAGTGGAAGTAGATTATTATTACTTATTTATTTGGCTACCACGTGCCGACGTGCCCGCGTGGAGCGGACGCGACGACGACCGTGGTGGGTTCGAATCCCAATGAATTCGTAGCTACTAAACTTTACTTTACTTGTAACAATTTTTTTTTTTACTTAGGTTTCTTACCTGTGTACTTTAGTTTTATTCTTAAATATAGTATTGTTTTGTTGTAAATTGTCTACAAGCCTATGGATGGACCTACAGTGTCTGAAAATAGTTATTTATTTACTACTATAAGAAACGTAAAATACATAAAACACGCATACAATCAATGATTACCGAGGTTCAATATTCTGCGGCTAAAATATCAATTAAAACGCTTTCAAAGACTTAAAACTACATTTCAATCGTTTTCACGAAAGAGTTCTATAAAAATTATTAAAAAAAAATTATGTAATTTTTTCATACAAAAGATTTCAACGCGCTCTACTGCAAAACTGAACAAAAAGAAAATGAAGATTTTAGTTCACTTTTCCCATTGGACTTTGAATAAAATTGCGGATATAGACTGGTTACGTCACAGTGAGAGAAATGTCATAATGACATAATGCAGTCGTTACATTCGACTTCAACCTGCGTACACACACGGTGACCGGAACTGTGCTGAAGCGGAACGGTGGTGCTGTGATGCCTCGGGAAATCTTACACTGGAATAACTATACCTATGTAGGTAACATAGTTAGTGCATACACCTCGCTTAGTTATAAAAATACAAAAATGAGGAGAACACGGTAGGATATGTGTCCTCCTACGAAAAGGGAAGATCTTCCACGCCGAGCGACCTTTGGCTCGGGGTCCGAGGACCGATGGATGGTATTCGGTAGTATTACTTATGTCTAAACTCCGTGATAATTTCGTTTGCGCGATCTAGGATAGTTCTCATGTAGCGAGATAGATGGCGCTACAACCACAACCCTTAGAATACAAGCAGACCAAAGCAAATAGAGGTATGCTGGTACCTAACGATGTACGATACGAAGCGTACTCATTACTTGGTATGTAGTTATTGAAGTTACGAGTAGGTACATCAAAATATCATCATATTTAGGTACGGTATAATTTTCATGTCGAAGAGGGTGGCCTAGGATCCAAATTTTGATGATGGGCTGATAAATAGCTCTATACAGCGTAACCGAAGAGTAAAAATACTTATGTCCTACTGAAGTTGAGGCGTAAATCGTTTGCAACGGTTTGTAGATAGCTAAACTGTTTTGTAAATACATATTGTAAATACTGTCATTTTTAACCAACTTCAAAAAAGGAGGAGGTTCTCAATTCGGGTGTTTTTTTTTCTTTTTGATTGCATACACAATACTTACAGAAGCTAGCTATATAATATCAAATTGATTAAGTTAGCTCAATAATGAGAACCCGATGACGATAAAGTAAAAAAATGGTACCTACGATTATTTGCCAGCTCTCTTGTGGGAACATTATGAAGAGATCTTACCCATAAACTATGTAGAAGTACTAAGTAGGTTTACATTACTGTAACGATTCATTGTGATGCAATCCGTACAATAGGTAGGTAGGTTAGATACCTACGTATATGTGGTACTAGCCGTCGCCCGCGGCGTTGCTCGCGTTCTACCCTTTAGAGTGTGACGTTTCAAAATTCCTTTCTTAGTGCACCCCTACACTATATAAGGATACGACCCTCCAAATTTCATACCTCTAGGACTTATAGTTTAGGCTGTGCGTTGATTTTCTGTCAGCTTCAAAAGAGTTTTATATATATTGATGACTAGCCGTCGCCCGCGGCGTTGCTCGCGTTCTAGACCCTTCAGGGTGCGACTTTTCAAAATTCCTTTCTTAGTGCACCCCTACACTATATAAGGATACGACCCTCCAAATGTCATACCTCTAGGACTTATAGTTTAGGCTGTGCGTTGATTCTCTGTCAGCTTCAAAAGAGTTTTATATATATTGATTTAGGTAGGTAGGTACCTATTCTTTCTTTGGTGGTAAGTAAGTACTGTGTGACTGGGAACTTGTTTTTTTTATCATTGTTCGTCGTTGAAAGTGATCTCTCAAACCATATTATTTTTCTTATCTACTGGGTAGGTGATGTAAGTGTACCTACCTACTTTATTTTTCCAGTCGCAGGGCAAATTTTACCTCCATCCTAATTCTCGCGTTAAGGAAGTGCTTGTCGTGTCCAAGTATTAAATTGGAGATAGTCTACCACGTGATAATCGCTCTAGACGTAAATCTCTAATTTCTTTGAGCCTTTCCCACTTTAAACTCATCATTATTGCATATCATTATTGCATACTGGTGGTGCCATGGGTGACTGAAAACGGGCGCGTTGAAACCTTTTCTATCGAAAACGTGCAAAACTGCCAAAATAGGAACTGTGGTATGGAAAAGGCCAAAAACCTGAATATATAGGTTTGGTAAAGTGCTTATTACCAAGCATTTTCTAAGCCGTCTTCGTCTTGGTACCTGTTCAACTCTAAAAAGGTTCCGGAAACGCAACTAGATGGCGCCCCAAAATTTGTACCGATTGTAGATCGCGCTGACGTAAACGCGCGGTCTACAATGGGTACAAATAGAACTAACGGTTTATGGGCAATAAAACTTTTTGCTTTTAGCATTGTGCCTCGGTAATCTCGGTATTATGATATTATCAGATTTCTATCCTCACTTAATTGAAGCGGATCCTGTGCGCAAGTCGTACAGTACCTCTTGGTATACTTAGTATAGTGAACAAATTACAGTGAAATTCACCGAACACCTATATCCTGTGTAATTACCTTTGTTGTTCTTATGAAACTATGGCTACAACCTACCTACATACATATTAAAATCCAATTTTTCATTTATTTTTCTCACGCACGCAGTAAGTAGGCCGGCAAATATACCTATTGAAATCTTGAATAGACATTAAATTGCACTTTTGAAAAAAATATGCCAAAGAACGCAATGACCATTGCAACCGTATTGAGACATTTGGAACAAGAGGGGTTATATCGACACTCCCTACGTACAGTTGTGTATCTGCAAAACACAAATTTTACAGGAGAGCGTTTTAAAGATTTGAAAACGTTGAAATTGCTATAACTTTAGCCCTTTTTGAGATATTGCTGTGAAAATTGGTGAGAGGCTCTTACTGTAGATCAAGTTTAAGATGGATACTATGTTTTATTTTAATATTTACTGGTTTCGATTTTATTACACGTACATATTTTTACGTGGTACTTAGAACGTCGTATGTGGCACATACATACTTTTTCGTGGGAGCTTAATAGAACGGCAATATCGTAACTGCCTGTTACACGGATATACTTCGTAGATCTATTCTGTTTAATTGGTATTTACATGTTTTAACGTTGAAAACATATAATCTTATAGGTAATATACTTCTACATTTTCGACAATTAGGGCCAGGTGACCTGTATTACAGGTCACCAGGCCCTAATTCCCTCACCTGCTTACGAAATTAAGCTTATTTTTGGCTCTTAAATGTTGTTTTGTTAAATAAAGTAAATCGGTTAAGGGGTTGTAAAGTTATGAGGGTCCTAAGGGAGTAAAAAAATTAAAGGCATATAAAAATATCATGTGGGGTGTCATATGATTGGGCTTTGTTTAGACATTCCAAAAGAGTTTTTATTTTTGTTCTAGGTCAAATAGTTTTTGAGTTGTTATATTTTGGGCGTCTAGTCGTGCGCGTCCGTAGGAGAATATCCTATGAAACCCTACACTTGGCCGCTGGGTGGTGCAAAGAAGATGACACAATGGTGGAAGGCTGTGGCCGTGGTTAGTGACCACCCACCTGTCAAAGACGTAACGCCAAACGACTTTGTCGTGTTTCGTCGCGGTGGCCGGTGACACCAGCAGGAAAGAACGTAGTTGACGGCTGCTCGTCTGATCACTTGGCAATTAATGCTGGAGTCCCCCAGGGGTCAGTTCTCTCAGCAACACATTTTCTTGCTACACATTAATGATCTCCTTAGGATATCATTGGGTACGCAGATGATTGCCCAGATGTTGAGAGATACATACCCGCGGCACGATCCAGTGTATCACAAATCCAGTCACACAGAGAGGCCATGGTGGATCTATTGAACTTAACCCTAAAAGCCGTTGACGATTGGGGTGATGCCAACCTTGTCAAGTTAAATGCTTCAAAAACCCAGGCAGGTCTGTTCACCGCAAAGAAGAGTCAACTTCAACTAACTCCTACTTTCCACGGTGTATCCGTACTGATCTCCGACCAGCTTGAGCTTTAAAGGTTTCTCGCTCACACCTAAGCTAAATTTTGGCTCGTTCATTGAGTCCAAGGCCAAGATAGCTGCAAAAAAAGCTAGCCATCTTGTCAAAGGTGAGGAAGTTCTTCACCCGGGGACAGCTTCTTATTATGTACCAAGCGCAAGTCCGATCGTGTATGGAGTACTGCTCTCACCTTTGGGATGGCTCTGCTAAATACCAGCTTGAGGCCTTGAGGACCATAGACAGACGAGGCTCATAAGTAATGATGCGCTGGTAAAGGCTAAGCTCCTGAGCCTCGAGCATCGGCGAAAAGTTGCCAGTCTTTCGGTTTTCTACCGGATACATTTTGGAGAGTGTGCGATGGAGCTCTATGAGCTAGTTCCGCCATCATCGGACCACCAGGCGTACGGAAACGCGGCACACATATCTACATGGTTGACATGCCACCTCCGCATTAAGCGCTTCGCTTCAACTTTTATCTTGAGGATCGCCAAGGAGTGGAACTTCTTGCCAGCGCAGCGTCTGTGTTTCCGAATATAATTTGAATGTTTTCAAGAGGAGAGTGAATACTGTGAATAGCATCTTGAATCTTCTCGACAAATGTGCTACACCGTCGACCGCATCATCGCTTAACATCAGGTGATATTGTGGTCAAACGTTTGCCTATACTATGCAAAAAAAAGTTCATCATATTATGCTGGTGACAGATATTTTGGTAGAAAGTTCGCATGCGGACGAAGTCGTGGATATCAACTAGTCTGAAAAATTAATAAAGTAGTTGTTTATTTTACTAAAATAACATGAAGAAACAAACGCAGAACTATGTAAGTGCATGGGTGTCTACAAATTTAATTGAATATCTTTCCGATGTAAAATAATGTAAAAGTAAGTTACCGAATTATGATTTAACATCTTTTCGAAGCATAACTGTGTAAGTGCCTATATACACTTTATGATCATACTGAATCCTGATGTATAAATATGTAAGTGCGTAGTTACATATTTATACGTAGATAATCAAAATAAAATATGAACTTATTAAAAATATATGTTCACTGGTCATAGTTGAGACAATAAAATATTTTGGAATCGCACACGCATTGTACTCGCTGCCCGCGCAAGAACTGTGGAAGAGGCAATTACCCGCCACCCGCACCTCATCCTCCCAGCGTCAAAGTGTGTATGAGGCAGATAGAACATTGTCTATCGGGCAAATTATGAAGTTGGACAGTTATACGATCAAGAAAAAGGTACTTAGAGTAGACTTTTTATTTTTTTTAAATTTTATTATGATAGATTGACATGTGTAGATGCCAAAAATGCATAAAACGTATAAGTGTGTATCTGGCACTTAGGCAAAGATACGTAGGGAGTGTCGATATAATAACACCATTCATGGCACGCGCTGCTTGGTACAACCAACTAAGTAGGTACACTAAACTAAACTGGGGGAGACTTGAAGAGAAATAGGCAGTCCTTTAATTCCGTAGGTAGGTATCATTAATTTTGTTTGTACTGCTGGCATGCAACAGTAGGTAATCTTGTGCAAAATGCCGTGATGAGGTGTCCAGCCAGCATCCGTTTGTGAAATAGCCTGACCAAAGTCCAAAGTTCGACTGGCTCGCTATTTGCTGGGTCCAAAGGTGAAGAGCCGACCACGCCAGACCAGTTACATTTGTGTGCCAATAGGTACGAAACTGGGTCAGTATGCCATCTTGGTAAGGTGGACTTTGAACTGTTACCTACTTTAGTAATTTTGCATGTCTCTTTACCTACTTGCTCCCTACCTCAATAGGTGTGGCCAATGTTATAGCTATAGAGCGCGACCTCACCATGGCCACTTGCGCAAGCGCAGCCCGGTCCAAAACAGCTGAATCATTACTATTATACAATATCGGTGGTCAGCATTAATGAGATGCAAAGAAATAGAAAGTGCATTTTGTAACGGCCATCAATTTTATTGGCCCGCACGGCCGCACGACCAGCTTTTCGGTTATTAAAGCTGCTATAACTATAAATAGGAGGTACCTATCTATGTAGGTAGGCTCATTATGCTATTTTAAAAACTTACCAAATTATTAAACCTTGGTCATTCTTACCCCCATATCGTACATACAAGCTAGCTCCACCAGCTGTATGTATGTACATAGGTACCTACTGTACCTATAAGCCTATTTCCTTTAGCTAGTTTAATGAAACTCTGCAATGTAACGGAATGTTTCCGTTTAAGTTTCAGGATGATTTTCAAATTCATTCAGGCACTCTGTCCTGTCCGTCAAGGCCGTCGCCGCCGTGGGCCCATGGCCGGGCGTGAGCAGGCGTTCTTTATATCAATCAAGAAAGTACCACCGTGTTCTCAACTTAGAGCATTATCCCTAAATTTAAGGCCTTTTGGAATGTGTAGGGTATAATAAAAGGTAAAAAATGTTGTAGGGTACATACATACATAGTACCTATTTGCCAGGTGAAAATTCGTGGAGCAGACTGACAGAGCGATAGCAAGCAAAGGGTAACGCCGGTCTTCGCTCATGGGAGATGAAATGGGATGGGATGGGACTTAACCTCACTGTTGTGTCCGCTTTCCATTTTGATACCGACTATGAAGATGTACCCTTCACTAGCCTTCGCTTGCTTTCGGTCCGTACTCTACTCACCATGAGAACTTGGCAAATTATCTTATCATTGCTTTTAAAAGCAATGATCAATGAACCAAAGAGAATGCAAAAAAAAGCAATGAACTTACTAAATGGCGGATATCTATGTGTGCGTTGTATGTAGTATCACCGTTTTTCAAATATAATAGGTACATCTACATATAGATGCATCGACTCCATCATCAGATCACTTCATCGTCACGTAGTTATTGCCTACCCACTACCTACATAGGTGACAATGAAATGATCTGATGAAGGAGTCGGAAGCTATTCAACAGAACTTCTCATTGAATGGTGGTGGTGTGCAGTGCATACCTACTTAGGTACATGTAAAGGATTCTTGATACGTAACTACCTACTACCTGTGTGGCTGTGTTACGGCTCGAATCAAATACTTAGGTAGGTACCTACCTACCTACATACGTAACTTTTACGTAAGTACCTACTAAAAAGCTAAGGCATAAGTACATAAGTACCTAGATAGGTATAGGTAGGTACTCACTTATCCAAATAAAATGACCTAGCTTATTTATTTAGCTGACTTTGAAAAATCCACAAATACAACACTAAGGTAGGTGCCTACTTAGGTATTTGCTGCGGGGTCCCATTGAACACACACACAGGATGCCTTGATATTATCTTATAGGTACCAACCTATGCCTACCTAGTACCTACCTTATCCTACATTGAACAGCTTCAGACTCCATCATCAGGTAGGTCGACACGCTATGCATTATGTAGGTAGGCACCTAGGTATGTATAAAATCTTGTAAGTAACAATAAACATTCTACCTAGGTAGGTAGCAGTACAATTACCTACCTAGTCATGTAAAACCACACAAAGTATTTCATTATAAGTAATAAAGTGCCACCATCTCTGTTCAGGTTTTTTTTGTATGACGTGGCTGTAGTTCCAATTTCGACCACCCGAACAGCTAAGTTGGTGGCACTGCTGTACACTTGAATCTGTGTCACTAGAAATAGGTGTTCGGTGCACTAGAAGCACCTCGGGTAGCGTGTACTAACTGTTAGATAATCTGTTACGGAAAATGTAAGTGTAATAGTAACTCGAAGCTCATCTGTAATTCAAAATAATTTATTATAATTCTCACTTACTTATTCATCATCATCACCCAACCTTGAAGATTTGAGCATCCGGAAAAAAAGTTGTTCGGTGGTATCCTTTCCAAGTTTCCACTCTACCTTCCATGGACCAAAAAAGACTTGGCAAAAGGACAAGCCTCCAATGCCAGAACAAAATAAAAAAAAATTAAAAAAAACCTTCCATGGCTTCCCCTTCCTTCCTATCTTCCTTTGTGGCGGCCATTTTTCACGAATCGGCCCACCAAAGAGAATGTGCCCAAACCGGCCCACCGTAGGAGCGCCGGTTTTCTTTCTACATAGCCACAGAATATTAATACCAAATACACTCTATTTTGACTATAATCTTAGGTTTCAACTGGTTTCAAAAACACTAAAAAGTGGTACCTACATATCGGGACTTACACTACACTGTTTGGATTGGATTGGATCCTCTTGATTGAGCTCCCATTACATACAATGGCTAGTTCTGTGTGTAGAGTTTGTCTGGCTGTGAATATCAGGATGCTGAACATTGACGAGCACCTCCTACAGCTGCTGAAGAAACTTACTAGCTCACAGGTACCTACCTACATAAGGTTTACCTATTATGGTTTTACAGTGTTTTTTATCATCATCAATCATCAATATATATTTATATTATTATTATCAATATTAATTATATAAAACTCTTTTGAAGCTGACAGAGAATCAATGCACAGCCTAAACTAAAAGTCCTAGAGGTATGAAATTTGGAGGGTAGTATCCTTATATAGCGTAGTGGTGCAATGAATTTTGAAACGTCACACTATAGGGTAGAACGCGAGCAACGCCGCAGGCGACGGCTAGTGTATGATAAATAAAAAAAGAAACATACCTACTTACCAACCCTAGAATATAACAAGCTACATAAGGGCAACTTTATCCCTGTGACTTGTTTTTCAGGCTTACAGGTAAGCTACAAAAATATACGATAAAACTTGTTTCAGCAACAGAGTTTAGGTTTTAACAGAGTATCGGAAACAGGGATGCCAAGCACAGCATGCTATATCTGTCACCGGCTGCTGCAGAAGTGCCACATGTTCTCGGAGATGGCTTGCAGGTCTGACAGGACCATCCGTGATATGCTGCACAACGGCATTAAGGTACAGAGACAGTCAAAGGCAACATAAATATTCAAATAAATAAATAAATACCTATTCATGGCCATTTCTCACAACGCCCTCTTGTCCCAAACTAAGCAAAGCTTGCATTATGGGAACTAGATTGCTGATACTTATATATATTTGTTTTGTAAATACATACTTAAAATTCATGGTAACATCCAGACATAGAACAAACATTACATTCAATGCATCCACATGTTCCTCATTCACAGTAGCTGGTCTGGAAGTTCTTGTTAACCTAAAGTGTTGTCTGTATACTCTAATCTAAATCATAGTTGGGCAACTCCTGGCCCGTGTCAAGATCGTATGAGTTAGTGGCCAACTATAGCGACGGAGGCCTCTAACGTGGCTTAACAACCTGCTATAGCTGGGACCGACAGTTAACATGCCCTTCGAAGCACGGAAGCAATCCAAATAGTGGCTGCGCAGAACGTCGCTTACCTTAGATAATCGGTGAAGATCGACTAAGCAAGCTGCTTTAAATAAATCACATAGGATAACAGCGTGCTTTTGTTTTCAGATAACTCATAGTACCATCGGAATGTTGTCTCTGGCAGCAGTACCAATCTTATCGGTAGCTTTTACTGAGCACATGCCGGTTATTCTATACTCATATGTTACAGAACCTACTGTAACTGTCAAGGAAGAATATGTTGTGAAAATTGAATTTGAAGAATCCAACTTACAGGAGGCAAACAATGAAGATACTGAAATTATTGAAGAAAGTCGCACAAAGTTGAATTTAGATAACTTAAATGATTTGGAGAACATTAAATCATGTTTCTATTGTGATGTGTGCAACAGAAAGTTTATGTATAAACATAATTTGGTAAAACATTTCAGAAAACATACAGAGAAAAAACAATCTTGCCACAAATGTGCTAAAAAATTCACAACTAAAAGAAGCTTAAGAAGACACATGATAATACACACTGAAGAAAAGCCATATTCCGGCAGAATATGCAATAAGGCATTTGTTCAAAAAGGTGGTTTAACAGTACACATGAGAAAACACACTGGGGAAAAGTCATATATCTGCAGTGAGTGTAAAAAGACATTTACTAAAAAAAGTTCTTTAACAGTACACATGAGAACACACACTGGGGAAAAGCCATATATCTGCAGTGAGTGTAAAAAGGCATTTACTCAAAAAAGTGATCTAACAGTACACATGAGAAAACACACTGGAGAAAAGCCATATATCTGCAGTGAGTGTAAAGAAGCATTTACTCAAACAAGTTCTTTAACAGTACACATGAGAACACACACTGGGGAGAAGCCATATATCTGCAGTGAGTGTAAATCGGCATTTACCCAAAAACATGATTTAACAGTACACATGAGAAAACACACTGGAGAAAAGCCATATATCTGCAGTGAGTGTAAAGAGGCATTTACTCAAAAGGGTTCTTTAACAGTACACATGAGAACACACACTGGAGAAAAGCCATATTATGTCTGCAGTGAGTGTAAAAAGGCATTTACTAAAAAATATCATTTAAAAGTACACATGAGAATACACACTGGAGAAAAGCCATATATCTGCAGTGAGTGTAAAAAGGCATTTAGTATAAAATGTGTTTTAAAAGTACACATGAGAACACACACTGGAGAAAAGCCATATGTCTGCAGTGATTGTAAAGAGGCATTTATTCAAAAAAGTGATTTAACAGTACACATGAGAAAACACACTGGGGAAAGGCCATATATCTGCAGTGAATGTAAAAAGGAATTTACTAAAAAAAGTGATTTAACAGTACACATGAGAAAACATACTGGGGAAAAGCCATTTATCTGCAGTAACTGTAAAAAGGCATTTACTAAACAAAGTGGTTTAAAAGTACACATGAGAACACACACTGGAGAAAAGCCATATATCTGCAGTGAGTGTAAAAAGGCATTTACTAAACAAAGTGATTTAACAGTACACATGAGAACACACACTGGGGAAAAGCCATATATCTGCAGTGAGTGTAAAACAGCATTTACTCAAAAAGGTTCTTTAACAGTACACATGAGAAAACACACTGGGGAAAAGCCATATTTATGTATTGTATGTAACAAGCGATTTATTAGTAATTCTGATTTGAAAAGTCACATGCAAGTACACGCTAGATGAACCATCCTTTGAGTTCAATCTCACTTGATCGTAAGAGACGTTGGAATCTACGATGGAGCAAGGCGCTCTAGAAGACACCTATTCACTCTTGTCTTGAAGACATTCAGATTATTGTGATTAGGGAAGACAGACGCCGGTATTGTATTCCATTATTTAGCGGTTCGCATAATGAAGGTGGAACTCGACCGTAATTATGTAATGGAAATGAGTGATTCTCATCTCAGCTCACCAACTGAACCACTGCCCTTAAAACTGATGTTACACTGCTTGCAAAAAAGTGTAATTGCGTGAAGGAGAGAAGACAGCGAAGAGATTGCGACTTGTCAGAGGTGGTACAGTAGAACCAACTATGAGTCCTGCTCTCAAGCCAGCAGGAACCTTTTGGAAGGAGTTAGGCTGGCTACATTCCTAACCATATCATACCTCACGCATAATGGACCAATCTTAAGTCTAAATGCGGAAGCGGGAGTCAAACCAATTACCTACCGAGACCCGCTCTCCAGCATGCCGAGTGTGTACGTTTGACGTTTACTGCAATGCAAAGTCACGTAAACTATAATTTTGTATAGAGAATCATCAGTTCCTGTCTACTGGTACTATAATGGTATGGTTCCTTCAAATAAATTGATAACTTAATTATGTATTAAATTTAATAAAATGATTTGTTAGCGCATTTTATTTTATTTGCAGTCAATATACCCAGGTATTTTGATGGGTGTTTTTCATGGACCTTTCACACAACGTCCTCCCAAACCAAGTAGAGCATGTAGGTAGGTACCTATATAGTTAAATACCTACTATGGGATGGGAACTAGATTATTGATAAATATTTTTTACTTAGATACCTACCTACAGACAGATCCTACATATTTATGTACGTGCATGTAGGTACGTAACTAAACTAGAAAAAAAACTACAAAGAAGTCTATGGTTTGGTTTTTTTTTTAAACTTCCAGTCTATGGTCAAAATGAATATGTAGCAGCCATAAAAATTGCATTCAAAAAATGTCTAAACTCGTGACCTTGCTTGCAATTGTGACAACTAGCCACAAACCAAACCAAGAAGTTGAAGTAGCTCGGAAGTTCAGTGGCCAACTCGGTGACAGTGTTTTTAGGCACCCCGGTAATACCAGATAACTAAATAATAACTATAATGGAACTGTTTGAGCTAGTTCCCCCTTCCCCTTTCTATCACCGGACCACTAGGCATACGGAAACGAGACACCCGTTCATGGTGGATATGCCACCTATCCGCACTAAACGATTTGCGTCTACATTTATTATGCGGACAGCCAAAGAGTGGAACTTGTTGCCGGCGTCTGTGTTCCCGAATGACTATAATTTGGAAGTTTTCAAGAGTAGAGTGAATAGGTATCTTCTAGGTAACCGTGCTTCATCGTCGACCACGTCATTGCTTAACATCAGGTGAGATTGTGGTCAAACGGTTGCCTATATTGTATAAAAAAAAAAAAAAAAACCAGTTTGGTGCAAGTAGAAAAAAACAAAAAAATGTATGAAACTTTGGGTAATACAAAATACCCAGGTAACTATTTTATATACGTTCTATTTTCAGGTAAAACGTTTGTATTGTATGTATGTAGGTGTCTACCTCTGAGAAACGAATTTCGCAAAACGAAAAGTGACCGCGCGCATGTTCAATATTGATTTTGGTGTTCATTGGAGGCTGTTTGTTTACTTAGTGCGTTTTTAGTACCTACCTACCTAAATACGTGCAAATAGCTTTGAACAATTCCCACAAAAGCATTCTAAAAAGTTTCCGCATACCTACTTATTTTACAAGCAGGTAAGAGAATGGCTAAACAAATAGCAGATGTTGTGATCCATGCTTCAGAGTCACAAGATAACTTGGCTGACGACAACCTGGATGTGAGTGTGGACTTGATTGATGATGGACTGTATTTGGGTAAGTTATTGTTTATAGAATTTAGGGTAATTGTATATGTTGTAGTGGTGGAGGCTTCTGATCTTCCTACTAATTCTTCGGGAGGTAATGATAAAGTTCAGTGTTCCACATAATTACTAATTTATTTCACCAACGAAGCTACATGTTTATACTGTGCGAGCGGGGAGAGACGACTGGCGACGCGGGACACAAAACTATCGCGTCAGCCCGATTTACTTACTTGTGGCGAGTCGCCACAATTACTCCCCCTCTAACAAAAAATTTTGAAAAAATTTAAAACACAAAAATTATAAAACTTTCAACAACATAAAACATAGTCTAAACATTCCAATGATACAGATTACAATATAGGTATACAGTACATTCAAACAAAACACGATTGCAAATTCGCTTACGCTGCTGTAGCTCGCTACTTTACAATGTGGGGTCTCAAGTTACCGAGTATCGCTCCTGTACCTATCTACTCTACACAAACGGAAATGTTCTCTAAACTAACACTGATTCTAAAAATAGATTGATCACTGACTTTACTTTAACAAGAAAAACTTTTAAAAAACAACACTGCAAAACTAACGTACGCCTTGACATGATGATACGTCTTCTGATGATACGCTTTGTGGCCTTGTCCAATCCTTTGTCTCAGTACCTTCTAATCACCGTCATATCCAATATCCTCTTCGGTCTCTATGTAGCGCATGTACTCTATACACCAGTCACTCGCAGCAGTGGGACTGAGCTATCTCCAGATCCTCACTGATGCTCCGGTGAGCGTTCAGCCTCTAACCGGGCAACACGTTTGAGTGAATCTGCAGGTCCAAACTCCATTTTCTACAAGATTGATTGCACCTCAGATGTCGCTGGTTTCCATAAAATCTTGCTACTTCTCTAGACCATGCGTGATCTTTTGCTGGCTAGACCGCGGGTGTGCAGGCATTCTCTTCCCCGGCCATACGTTGCCAAAATCTTCCTTTTATCACGCTGATGACCGGCTCTTCATAAGGGCGTCTACTTGGAACAAGCTTCGGCTGACGTCATCTACTGCGCATTCCTTACCGCGTGGCGTTGCGTCATTCTTCTCTTTTTCTCCATGTACCTCCCGAGGCGTGGACATCGTTGGGAGGGAGTCGTCTCCGTCATTGGTCTATGAGGTCACCATGTTTCTAGAATCTTCTCAAGGTTCTCCGTGCTGCGTGCGTTCCTTCAGGTTGTCTCCGCATGTGACAGCAACCCAAAGGTTTTGTCGAAGGTCACCAATTTAGGGTAATTGTATATGTTGTGGTGGTCTTCTAATCTTCCTACTAATTCTTCGGGAGGTAATGATAAATTTCAGTGTTCCACATAATTACTAATTTATTTCACCAACGAAGCTACATGTTTATACTGTGCGAGCGGGGAGAGACGACTGGCGACGCGGGACACAAAACTATCGCGTCAGCCCGATTTACTTACTTGTGGCGAGTCGCCACATAGAATAAGTAATGGAACAAGCATGGCTCATTGGCAACCTTAGACTTCAATACATTGCCTGAATGACCATGTCTGCTGAGGATGTAGGTACTTTGAGGGATAGACACTGTCTATCACTCAAAGTACCTACATCATGGTCACAACACATTTTAAAGCTATTTCGCACCCTTAGGCCCATATGCCGGTACAGATTTTTTTTTATTTGAGCATCCATTTGAGTAGAGATTTTCATACAGGGTGTTTCTATGTATTATAAGTATGTATTTACAAAAAAAAAATATGTATGTATGTATTCTATCAGCCATCTAGTTTCCATCGTACAAGCTTTGCTTAGTTTGGGACTAGAAGGTGTTGTGTTAAGTGTCCGTGAATATATTTATTATATTTATTATTATTATACAAAAATCTCTCTTCAAATCTCTGAATTTGTGCTATAGCAGTAAATCAACATACAAGCCTAAAGGTGGTATTCCACCAAAGTGTGCAGCACATTTGTTTACAAACATAGTGTGCAAACATTTCTAAAATGTTTGTACAATTACAATTTGTTACTAGTTTTGTTCAAGTTACAATTTGTTCTTGTTTACTCAAATGAGTCCACCAAGAGGAACATTTGTGCTGAACTGTGTGCAGCGCAGTGGCGCACAGTGCCGAACACTGGTGGAATCCTACCTTTAGACTATCAATAGTTTTACATTAAAGACATCTTTACTTTTCTTGTATTAAAGATTGTTCTGATTCTAAACAAGAAAGATGGATAGAGATCTAACCCTATTGTAACTTCCAGGAAATTTAGCTTGTGCACGGGATTACAACTTGTTACACCGGCTTGGAGTGACTCACATCCTCACCATCGATGTGGTGCCTCTACCTCGGACTGTGCTCGATCACACCGAATTCATATTCAAGTTTGTCAAATGTTGGTATGCTTTTGTATCTTAACATAATAATAATAATAGCCATTTATTCCAAACATTGGGTTTACATAGTTCTGGAAATCATGTAATGAGCTCAAAGTTAATATAATGTCCCGCAATTTGGTGTGCCTCTCGGCATAGGCCTCCTCTAACGCCTTCCATTGGGTTTGATCTTGTGCTACCCTTCAAGATCTTCCCAAGATGGGAAGACGACCTAAAACTTTTTTTTTTTTTTTTATTTCTTTTTTTTTTAATTTAGGGACGTTGAGTCGACTCACGACTATGTCGATCCCATATTGATTTCTCTTTGACCTACTCATTGACTAGCTTGAGCGTGGATCGGTACAGTATGATAGCCGTCTCAGATGTCTGAGAAGCCAGCACACTAGGAAACAGGCCCACGTCAAACCAATTAATGTTACATGTCGCAGCCAGATTATCTCTCATAGTTTTACTTCTAGCACACTCCCTTAGAAAGTGATAAACATCCTCCTTAACTCCACAGACTTCACAATTAGGGCTATCAACTTTCTTCATCAAAAAATTAAAACTATTTAAAGGTATATGTCCAGATCGCAATCTGTGAGCTATTACAATCAAAGATCTGCACAAATTGGTATTAGCAAACCAAGGCACATGAGGTGGCTCACTTTGAATTGTTCTGTACCAGATTCCTTTCTCCCGAGAAGCAACATCAAAGTATTCCTTCCATTTGTCTTTCAAGCGTCTTTTATATTTGCACAAAATTTCGGAAAATTCGGGCTTAATGTATACTTCATTACCATTTGATATTGCCTCTCGGGCCAACTCATCAGCCACCTCATTGCCATGAATTCCCACATGAGAAGGAATCCATTGGATTATCAGAGAGCCCCCCCCAGATACCAGCACTAAAACTTTTCTAATTATGGTGTAAGCAATCGATGCACCTCTGTGACCAGAGGAGCACCGAGCCACATGTTGCAGGGCGCTTCTGCTGTCAGACAGAATAATCACCATTTTAAGTTTCGCGCTGATAGCATACGACAGCGCCTCCGAAATTGCGAACAGTTCTATAGACATAATACAGTTTGTATGCTGCTCATTTACAATTTTAAAACTTTCTCTTATATTCTGGCTAGGTACATAATACGCTGCACCGCTACCGTCTTTAGTTTGTGATCCATCAGTATAAATACTGTGCCATCCACTGTATTTATTATTAAGCATGTGCAAGGTATTATATTTAAGTACTCTATAATCATAACAATTTTTCGGTTCTACTATATCATCAACTTTAACTTTTATAAACTCCATATTTATATTGGATACCCACGTATCTAAAGTAAACATGTTTAATGGGTTACAAGTGTTGATTATTTCTATTCTAGTTTTGGAGTAGACTGAGGATAATAAAGAATTCTTATTTCTACGAAAATATGGAGATTCAGCTATATTTAACAGGTTTCTTATTATATTAACAGTTAAGTTATCTGACCAACCTTGAGATTTTAAACAGTATTTGGTTGCGAGGTATTCTCTTCTTAAATGTAGTGGGGGTAGACATAACTCACACTCCATTACGTGAATAGGTGTGGTTTTAATAAAACCCCCTATTGCGCGCAATGCTACATTTTGGACTCTATCTAGTTTCACCAAATGTGATTTAGCAGCACTGTCATAGATAAAGCTAGCATAATCAATTCTACTTCTTATAAGGGAGATGTAGATCCTTCTGAGGTGTTTCGGATGTACCCCCCAGGAAGCACCTGCCAATATCTTAATAATATTAATCATTTTACTAGATCTTTCCTGAATCTCCTTAACATGCCTATTCCAACGAAGCGACCTATCAAGCCATACTCCTAGATATCGAAAACAGTCTACAACCGGCAAAGACTGACCGTCAACTGTGATCTCTACCCGATCTCTACCTCTTCGTCTATTAAATAAACATATCTTTGTCTTTGTAAGAGATATCTCTAAGCCAATTTGACGAAGCAAGGACGAGATATAACTAATACAATTTTCAACCTTACTTATACTACACGGGATATTAGCATTCTGTACATAAAACACGTAGTCGTCTGCGTATTGTAGAGTCTGCACACCGCTAATCAACGACTGGCTTATCTCAGCTGTAACAATATTGAAAAGAAGAGGAGAGATCGGATCTCCTTGAGCCAAGCCTCTACCGGTACATCTCACGAACGTGTTAACTTCATTTTCATCAGTGATCTTTAAATATCTTCTTTTTAGAAACCCGTATAAGTAATTACATATTTTAGCACCCACCTCTAATTTATCCAAGACTATAGCTAATTGCTCTACCAAAACATTATTATACGCACCATCAATGTCCAAAAAACACGCCAAAGTTGGCAAATTTTTCGCAAAACCAATTTGGATTTGTGAGACAAGTCTGACAATACAATCCACACTAGACTGACCTCTGCGAAAGCCAGAAGTTGTTTGCATAAAAGTCCTGTTTCTCTCAAAGTACCATTCCAGACGCTTAGTTAACATTGTGTGGAGAATTTTACATAAGCAGGATATTAATGAAATCGGTCTAAATTTAGGTATCTGCGTATTGTCAGAGTTAGGTTTAGGTATAGGTATTATTTTAATATTACGCCACTGCTGTGGGATTATTCCATACTTGAAAATTAAATTGTACATTTTAAGTAGAAATAGTTTACCTTCTACAGGCAGATAAAATATCATCGAGTACGTTATCTTGTCCTCACCTGGTGCACTATCCTTCTTTCTAAGGCAGTTGTAGAGCTCCTGTGAAGAGAAATCACTTTCTAGTTGTGTATTCTTGGAATTGAATATCGGCTCCGGAGGTTGACAACAATCAGGGGCAAGAGAGCGCAACAGACGCTCTTTCTCTTCGTCAGAAGCATAAGCTCTATTACCCCTGACACCCTTCATCCAACGCATTTTTTGCCACATTTCAGAAGAGCTAGTTGTTTCATCAATTTCTCCACAGAAGCTCTTCCAACTGCTTGAGATAGCTTGTCTCAAAATTCTTTGAGCCTCAGCAATGCATTTACTCAAATTATCTAAATTACGAGGTGTAGGATTTTTCCTAAAAGTTTTAAGAGCCAAGCGACGCTTAGCTATGGCATGGGACACCGATGGGGTCCAATAATGCTTTGGCTTGAAAGATTGGGCTGGACCTGTATAGTTTCTTATAAACGGAATACTTTGATCGGCCGCGTCACTCATAGTCTTTATAAAAAAAGCATACATAAGCTGAACATTATCACTACAGTCACAATCATCGTTGTTAGAAAATATGTTTTTGCAAGTGTCATGATAGAGCTTCCAGTTAGCTAATTTAAAATTGCGCCGCTTCACATAAGCAGGTGAATCATAATACTCAAAACAACATTTAATAAGGAGATGGTCACTTCCCAAACATTCTCTAGTAACACTCCAAGTTTTCAAATAAACTGCCAAGTCTGTTGAGACAAATGTAATATCAGGTGTGCTTTTTTGCAACACATTATTAACCAGTTTAATTCTAGAAAATTCACCACTATTTATACTTACAAAGTTGTTATCTATACTAGAGTCAAATAGTTGTGAACCCCGAGTATCTAGTTTACTAGACCAATTTGAGTGGTGGCCATTAAAATCTCCAGCTACAATTGATTTTGTACTAAATTGTGAAAAAAGTTCATCCCAATCGTGTTGTGTTGTTCTGATCGACCCTGGACAGTATATTGATGCAATGTATTGAATATATTTACTGTTTAGTATCTTGACACAGATAATTTCTATTCCAGGGTTTGTACTATGAACGGGGTGTATCTGGGTTTTAATTGAGTTATGTACTAAAATAGCTACTCCACCATAACCATCATCTCTATCCTTTCTGTAGATATTGTAGCCTTTAATTATCAAGTTGGTATCACAATTAAGCCAGGTCTCACTTATTAAACATACACCTATTTTCTCCTGGTTCAGCAATAACTCAAACTCTTGTTTTTTAGGGGCTAGGCTCTGAGAGTTCCACTGCCCAATACATAGGTATTGAGCAGTCGAACTCCCCGAGCCCAGCGGGACATGGTTTATCCTACAGTTGTCATCCATCATGAAAGAGATTCATTAGTTTGCTAATTAAATCTCCATCACTGACGACCCCGACAACATAACTAATAACCTCCTCTACAATTAACTTCAACACGAGTTGTACCTTTTCTTCAAAGCTCTTCCCACTAGTAAAAATTATATTCTGTAAGCTACTTAAAATATATCTAAACTTATCTTTCCCCTGCCCTGTTTTTCGTCTAGCTTCACTCTCTTCTTTTTTCTTTTTTCCTTCTGTAGGAAAGGTATTGTGCTGCGGGCTATCGTTTTTCTTCTTCTGTGGAGGAACTTCTTTCTTCTGAGCTTTGCTTTTGTTAATACTTTTTTTCTGATTATTTTTGGTACCTGACATTGTTAGTTCTTCATCGCTGCTTGGAATTTCCTGTTCCATCGATGGTTCAACCTCAATTTCTTCGGAGATTTCAGTATGCACTTCCGCTGAAGTCGCTATTTTACTAGGACCTGCCTGACTATTTTTCATTGCTGTAGATTCCCATCTCCTTGCTGAAGGTATGTAAGATGAGTCACTTTCACTTCCCTCATTCTGTTTCTCTATTTTCTTCATATTTTTGTTTCTCTCCCAGAACCTGGATAGTGCCACCTTATATGTGCAATTTTCATTGCACATGATCTGTCGAACTGCCTTTTCTTTCAGAAACACAGGGCATTTTTTGATAAATGCCATATGATTACCTTTACAATTGATGCACCTGAACTCAGTAACCTCACAGTTTGCATGGTCACCGCTGCACTTGGGACATTTGGTTTTCTTTGAGGGGCACATGCGGGCAATGTGCCCATATTTCCAACACACCGAACATTGTGTCACCGGGAAGGTGTATGACTCCACTTGAAAACGACAGTCAAATCCATATACATACTGAGGTAGGGTGGCACTTTTGAAACAAAAACGCACTGTCTCGCTCTCACACCAGGTATTAGATTCATTCATGCGCCTTAGTCTTTTGACTGAGACAATTTCCACATCACTACTAAAAGCTTTTAATAACTCTTCTTCGGTCAGTTCCAGCTCTATATACTTGACAATTCCATAACTGCGACTCACTTCATTAGTTAGCCGACACCTGTAACCCAACTGCATAAACTTCTCATTGTTAACCAACAAAATTGCATCGGTCCTGCTCTCAAACTTCATGACCACTTTATACGGGGTTTTGTATTTTATTTCTGTCACATTAGGTATCTTCTCAGCTTTTAGTAGTTTGGCCAGCCCAATTTGTTTTGGTAATGTTGTATTAGATGTGATGCAAACCTCAATGCTATCAACATCCGAGGTTATATTTTCTTCATTTTTATTATAGGTCTCCTTCTGATTAATATTTTTAACTCTTCTCTTCTTCGATTGCCTGTTCACAACAGTAAAACCTTCATTATCATCATTGTTTTCAACATCTTTTTCATCACTTGTATGTCTGCACCTTTTCTCCGCTCTTGTAACTTCGGCTAAATCGTTATTTGTTGCCATCTCATATGCATTAAATTCTTCCAATTCACACACTAAACTATTTTCCACCATTGACTCCTCACTCATATCACTATTAGCTGAGGATCGAGGTCTACAGACCTCGTCCATTTCACGGCCGCACAATTTGAGGGTACTTATAAAAAAAATATGACGCAAGTGTACGGGCTTCTCGTAATACGTGCGCTCACTGCGGCTCAGCGCGCGCGACTGACCTAAAACTTACAGCTGGACAACACTGGAGAAGGGGTATCTTAACATACCGCTTTTATAAATGTGAAAGTCTATATGTATGGATGTTTACATGTTTGTGTTTCAATCACGTCTGGTTGGATTTGGCTGAAACTTTGGAAAAACTTTATGTAACAAAAATTTACATGACGAAGGCGATGCGGACGAAGTCACGTGCGGAAGCTAGTGGTTAATAAATGATGTCGGTCTGCTCATACAGTCTGCATTAAACAGCTCAGTGGGTTGTTGGTTTCATTTTCGCCCGGACAGTATAGGTTTGGTGTGATGTGATGATTTTGATGACCTAAGATGTTTGGTCTATGTGGATGTTATTACTATTAGATACTGCTATCTGGATCAGTATATATTTTTTGAACCTAATTCAAATCTACAAGTTTTACCCACAAGTAATTCATTAGTCAAGTAAAGTTAAGTCAGAGAATGATAAAAAAACAGAAGTAGAGTTGTTGAATACTTTTTTATATATTTCTATGATAATTCTTATACTTCCAGTGGCTGATATCCCCAAGGAAGACATGATAACCCAACTACCGGACACTAACGCCTTCCTTCAACATGCTATCAGTAACCAGGGAACTGTACTTGTACATTGGTAAGATAAATCATAAATCATCATCATCATCATCATCACCATCATCAATATATATAAAACTCTTTTGAAGCTGACATAGAATCAACGCACAGCCTAAACCATAAGTCCTAGAAGTATGAAATTTGGAGGGTAGTATCCTTATACAGTGTAGAGGTGCACTAAGAAAGGAATTTAGAAACGTCACACTCTATAGGGTAGAACGCGAGCAACGCCGCGGGCGACGGCTAGTCATCATCATCATCATCAATCAATATATAAAACTCTTTTGAAGCTGACATAGAATCAACGCACAGCCTAAACTATAAGTCCTACAGGTAGGAAATTTGGGAGGGTAGTATCCTATAGTGTAGGGGTGCACTAAGAAAGGAATTTTGAAACGTCACACTCTAAAGGGTAGAACGCGAGCAACGCCGCGGGCGACGGCTAGTTTATTCATATAGTTCATTAATACACGTCAGAGTAGAGTTCATATTGATATTGGTTACTTATCCTAAATAAGTAATTTGAACAACATTTAGCATTATAAACAGTAGGTATGTATCTCATACTTTTAATTTTCAAAATTCATCTATTGTATAGAAGGATTGCTCGATAAGCCAGGTTTTCAGTCGTGATTAAGGCAGTTAAGGCTGGGTGCATGAGCAATGTCAGCTGGGATCCTATTGTAAACTGGCTGGGCCCATGGCGCTAGTAAGTTTCTGTTATTTTGTCAGTTTGTAAGACATTGATACTAGGTGCTACTAGATAAGACTAGCTCACAAGTACTAGTACGTACCTTGTTTCGTAAGTTAACAATTCTTATTCTTTTTATACTTATTCTTTTCTTAAACAATTTTTATTCTTCTGGTCGATGTGACGTAAAAATCACGGTAGTTTGTGGATGCACAGATACTACCGTCTATTACGCTTATCTTCTAGTTTTGTGGTCGCCGCTCCAGAACCTTCATTTTTTAGCTGTGGGCTGTGGCATAGTCCATGGCTGTGATGCCGAAGCCACTTCAATTAGTTATTTTGACCCACTACATTACATTTTAACCCACAATTTAAATAAATAAATATTCACGGATAATCAACACAACGCCTTCTAGTCCCAAACTAAGCAAAGCTTGTACTATGGGAACTAGATGGCTGATAGAATACATATATTTTTTGTTTTTGTAAATACTTAGTAACACCCAGACACAGAGCAAACATCTATGTTTGCCACACGCAATTGTTTGTTCTCGGTGCCAAAAGATCTGGGAGGATGTCTACCGTGCCTGGGGATAAAGTTGTATCCTTTTTAATTTAATTTCCAGTTATTTTGGTGTATCCCGTTCAGCGGCGGTGGTGATCGCGTATGTTATGGAAAAGTATGGCCTTTGTTACGACGAGGCTTTCGCACTAGTGAAGGCGAAACGACGGTTCATAAGCCCAAATATCGGGTTTGTGGCACAACTCAAACTGTTTGGTCACATGCGGTACACGCTAAATAGAGACGACCCCAGGTTCAAGCAGTTTCGGCTGAAAATGGCGGGGCAAAAACTCAAGCAAGGTAACTTTCATTTATGATGGCTGTTTGTTTAGTATTTTGGCATTTTGGGAATCAGCTTGGGGGAGGTACTATTTAAACGAGGAGGTTCTCAATTTGGTTGTTGTTTTTTTCTTCATGCTTGCTACCTCATAACTCCGTCAATTTTATAAACCAATTTAAATGATGAAATCAAATTGAAGTCGGTTTTGAAAGTTTTTAAACTTCTAAATTATTAACCTCAATGTTACAGTAAAAATCCTTCCGCAAAACTTCCACGACCTCATCAAACCGGACCCCGGGCTCGTCAGGGAACGCCCGGATCCTATTGTGTACCGCTGTAAGAAGTGTCGCCGAGTGTTGGCTAGCCAGGGGAATATCATCCCGCACATACCCAGGGAGCTTAGGATACAACTTACACAGAAAGGTATGGAATTTTATAGGGTTTTTATTTAATACTCCTTGCAACTTGTGCTTGCCTAGTATTTTCATAGAAACCTCTGGAATGGTTTGAAACTAGAGATTTCTGAGAGTTTCTCATCTTGGTATACATATGTTGTCAGCTGCCTCGGTAAATTACGTTACAGTGGCTTATACTGGTCCACGTATACACGTCCAAAGACGCTCGCTCGCTCAAGCATAAAGTCACTTTAATTTTATTTTTTTTTAACTTGCAAATAAGCTAGGAAGTCGGTAATTTTATACATTAAAGAATCATTTTTAAAAAACAAAATCTTGATTTAAGTCCGGCAATATTTTTTTTCAACTTTTATCCATTCAGAGCAATATTTGTGAAAAAAACATTAGGACAAACATACATGGGGTATTTTCAGGGTGTGGGGAATTTAGTTTTTTTTATTTAGACGTGTCTATGTGGACTACCCTGTATTTTGACTGGAGAAATGATAAACTTTTCTGTTAGTTAATTATCGTTCTTCTAACAGGCATGAGGCCACCTCCCAGTAAGCTGACAGGGCTGACATGCGCTGAGAATGGTGAGATCCTCATAGAGAAGCTGAAGAGCCTCGCCACACAAATCCTGGAACCTCAGCCGGACGCCAGCCCTGGACACAGTAGTGACCCACCTAGTGAGGTAGAATCATCTCTTAAGACTCGATTCAAATAGATAAAGATAACCGCTACGTAACTTAACAAAATTTTTGAATAATTCTCGATTGATCAGTAAATTCATCTCAATATTTTTTTCACCCTTGACTAAAAATATTGTCGACTAGCTGGTGCCCGTGAATTCGTCTGCGTAGGTATAGAAGTGCAATTTGCTATGCGAAATCTTTTAGGCGTTTCTGAAGAGTTCGCGTCCCGTTGATTTTGTGTGCAAGTTGTTGTGCATGAAGTGCATTGTATGGAGATGCCTATAGAGATAAATGAATGAATTTTCCGCGATAAAAAGTAGCCTATGTGTTAATCTAGGTCACGGATAACATATATTTCAAGTTTCATCCAAATCGCATCATTAGTTTTAGCGTGAACGAGTTACAAACATCCAAACATACATCCTTTCTAACTTTCGCGTTTATTTTATTCGTAGGATTTTCTTGAAATATGTTGTTTATTTCCAGGTGTTAGATGGCTACAGTGAACAGAACCTAGTAGACAGCAGTATAACGTCACACGACGCGCACGCCATCTGCCGGCAAATGTGGTTCGTGGAGCCCCTGCAGTGGATGCAAGGCGCCGCCCGAGACCCCGCCGGGAAGCTCCTCTGTCCCAAATGCCAATGCAAGGTTGGCTCATTCAACTGGCTCATGGGTAAGTAACTAGGTGGAAAGTTGGCAAGCCAATAGAAGTAATGGTGCGTGCACACTAAGCCTATGCCAGCGATTAAACCCGGACTTATTGCCACAGCAACAGCGCCTTTATTCTCTAGGGAGCAAGGACATAGACATGCCGGGACAGAGGCATGATCGTGTTCACACTATGCTCATGCCCACTTCCCTGCCGACTGGAGCTGTGTGTTTGCGGTATTAGGAGTAAAATTCCTTGATAACTTTAGATTCCTTAACCTTTTATTATTAAATAACATCGTATTGTATATTTTAATCGCGTGTCCGCCATGTTGTGACTTCCAACCATAGATAAAGTAAACGCTCCTTATAAAGTGGTGTCTTGCGTATACATAGTGTTGCACGGTAATGTTTTCAAAAATTGGTATAAAGCCGGTTGGTTTCTTCTTCTTCTTTATTCATCTTTTTTCTGTTCTCAGGTTGCAAATGCCCTTGCGGTCAAAAGGTGGCACCTGCATTCTACTTAGTACCTTCCAAGGTGGAACGGTCGAATATAGTACAAAATGTACAGGTCACTGTGTGAAGGAAACCCACGCTTATTACGCCTGAAATAGAAGCTAAGAGTTCTATGAACAAATAGAAAAAGCTAGGTACTTAAAGTAGCTTTTTGTTCAAGAGATTTATTGGCCATGTGGTAGGCTCCAAAGTTACCTAGTCTTTAGTATATAAGTTTGTGCATTTACTAGATCTTGACAAGGTTCTTTATATCCATTGGTACCTACTGTCAGCTACAAAATTAGTTGAATATTATACCAGCATGTTTTTCATCAAATATTTCATGAATTTTGTTTGATTTAAATCTACAGCATTCGTAAAATAACGGAAATTTGCTACTTAAGTCGCAGACTGTATCTTATCCATTTTGTTGTTTTGTCGACGTCTATTATTAAGGCTGTCTAAAGAACCCCTAGTGAGTATTTGGTGCTTGTATCTGTTCATGCGTTTCACGAAGACGTGCGAGTCATTGCATTTTGTATCTTATACCAACGACACAAATGACATTGAACGCGTCTTCCTGAAATGTAAGAACTGAGTGAAACAGTTCTTCCTGTAACTAATGTAAATAGATTGAACACTTTCTGTTCCCGTATTTAAGTACCTTTGTAGATAAAATTGTTGAGCTTTACGGATTTATAATAATTAATAAAATTATTACAAACAAATTCTAGGTTTTTTTATCGTCGTAATCGAGTTGGGGCTTTAGGTACCTGCTCTGTACCACGTTAACGGGTAGTCATATATATTTTCTGTGTAGGTAGGAATCTTCCAAATGCAAAACAAATAGACTGCCTGTACAGCATGAGGTCTAAAGACCATTCTTCACATTCACACCATTGATTTATTACTATTTATTTATTCCTCTCGCTCCCTAGTTTTGTCTATCGAACAAACTAAGACGTTCGTTTCGTAACACTGAATGGAGAAAGTTCAGTCATTAGTCCGAATGAATCTGTCAAATGTCAGTCAAGTATACTTTTTTTTGTGTTGTCTATCGGTATAACAAAACGTGACATTGGCAAAATTGCGGGCAACACTGCAAAGGCCATAGACAAGAATTGAATTGAATACCTACCAAAGAGAATGCAAAAAAAGACTACCTACTTTTGTAAACAAGTCCCGATTTTGCCCTCTTATTTTAGATATTTATAAGTGAAAATGGACGTTCTAAGTTTGTGCCGCGGTTGCATGAAGGAAGTAGCTTCATGGGAAAAGGAGAACTTCGACGTACGAGCAGTGGAAATGTTTAGTTTTTGCACAAACCTTAGGGTAAGAAACTTACCCTTTTACACCGTATCTAAGTCAGTTAGCCGGGCTTTGGAGCTTTATTTTGTACGAAAATAGGCAAGACTGGATGTATCTATGTATTTATTATTATGATTATGTACTGTCCAATCCTCAAATCACAACTTTCAAAATGTCTTATATCACACTAGCTTCCGCCAGCGACTTCGTTCGCGTCCCGTTGGATCCCGTTGATTTTCCGGGATAAATGGTTGCCTATTGTGTCAATCCAGGTCACGGACAGTATATATCCCAAGCGACATCCAAATCGGACCTTTAGTTTTTGCGTGAAAGAGTAACAAACATCCATACATGCTTACAAACCTTCACATATACCTACAGGTAAAAGGTAATATTAATATTATTTGTCAGATTACAGATGAAGACCGTTTACCACAGCAGTTCTGCTATGACTGCACCATCAAGATAGAATCCTCGTACACCTTTATCACTGAAGCCCAGAAGGTGCATGTTACTCTCAAGAACATTATATCCCGGACAAACACAAGTATTATCATTAAACCTGAAAAGTGTGCTTTATCAAACAAACCAGAGATAAAACTGACATTGCCTGACTATAAAATATGCAGCGTGATCGAAGATTCCAGAATTTACGAGCCTATAAAGAGAATTGAATCTAATTCAGTTGAAGTTGAAACTGATAATGTAGAATTTGAAGAAGTTGAGCCGATAAAGGAAATAGTAGAGGTCAATGAGAGTGTTAATAAGCAGGAGGTATCTAAGAACAGTAATGTATGCCCGGTGTGCCGGAAAATGTTTACTTCCAAGACTTGGTTTGCAAAGCACATGCAGAAGGAGCATACTAGAAAATATGCATGCCCTAATTGTCCCAAAAGTATGTTTAATGCTCTCCTATACTCAAACTTCTAATTTAATTCTTGACAATGCGCTAATATCAAAACTCGGAATAATGTTATCACATTCAGTTTGCTAGTGATTTTATGTGTCAGATTTGTAATATGATTTGATTGATTTTGTTATTGGGATAAGTTTACAATCCCTATGAAATTTACATGTGCACGGCCTGCTGATTTTCTTTGATAAACCTGACAAATGTTGTCTGAAAAGCAGAATCTTCATCAAAAACGCATCTACTGGCCTTTCTCCACGCAATCCCAAGTACACTCACTCCTGTACATTTGCAGAGAGCGGACTGACACATGGTTTACCTATACATTAAATAAAATACATTGTTTTGTGACTCTTGTCTACTAACTTCCAGGTTTCACGCAAGCATCGCAACTAACAAGCCACTCGGTGTCTCACTCAGAGGAGCGAAAGTTCGCTTGCAGCGCGTGCGGTAAGCGCTTTAAACGACGTAAGCAGCTGGCGGTGCATACGCGGTCACACGGAGACGCAAGGCCATATGCTTGTGACCAGTGCCCTGCCAGGTTATTACACTTTTGTTTAATTCTATCCTATTAATATTATTAACGCGAAAGTTTGTAAGGCTGTATGGATGTATGTTATGGCTTACTGACAGGCGTCATGGCTCAGTCGTTAATAGCTCTGCCCTCCGTGTTGTGGGTTGTTGATTCAATCCCCACTGAGAGCAAACATTTTTGTGTGGCAAACATAGATGTTTGTTCCTTTGTTCTACATACTTAAAATACATAGTAACACCCAGTGTTACTATGTAGTATTTATTTAAGTAAGTATTTATGTAAGTAAGTAGTAAGTATTTATTTAAAAAAAAAAAATTTTTAGGTATAAGTATTCTATCAGAAATCTAGTTCCCATAGTACAAGCTTTGCTTAGTTTGGGACTAAAGAGTGTTGTGTGTAATGTCCAAAAATATTTATATTTTTATTATTAACCTATATCGTCCCACTGCTGGGCAAAGGTCTCCCCCATAGACTTCCAAAGTTCTCTGTCCCGAGCCTCCTCCCACCATCCTCTCTCGAAGGCATCCAGTTCGTCGCGCCAACGCTTTCTTGGCCGACCCCGATATCGCCGACCGTCAGGGACCCAAGGTGTGGAGATGTTCGCCCACCTATCGGGAGGGATTATATTTATTAATAAATAACATCAGGTGGGTCACCTCATTCAACACTTTTTCTGATAAAAACAGAAGGTTAAATTAACATACAATCTATTTGCAGGTTCAAGACAAAAAGCATACTGAAAAGCCACATGTCGGTCCATGAGAAAGATAAAGCATTCCTCTGTTACTTCTGCGGGTGGAGTTTTGCACAAGGTACTTACCATAACTTTCAGCTTTTTCAACATTTAACAATAGGTAGTAGGTACATTTACCGTCAGAAGCCTTATTTAGCTTTCATTGGAGACAATTTTTAGGGTTCTGTATCCAAAGGGTAAAACGGGACCCTATTACTAAGACTCCTCTGTCCGTTCGTCTGTCTGTCTGTCCGCTGTCACCAGGCTGTATCTCATGAACCGTGATAGACAGTTGAAATTTTCCTACCAATAATACATTTTGCGATACCCGCAATGGGTCAATAGGTTTAAAAGTGCCTCATACCTTAAGCTAAGACCAGTTTGTAAACACTTATTATACAAATAAGCCTGGATGCCTGGAAGAGATCGCTATTGAGCGATAAGGCGCCCATTGTACATTTAATGCAACCTGTTTTGTTTTATATCATAGGAATATGTTTTGGTGTTATTTATGTACATTATAGCGTTTTCATTCCAATAAACTTATCTTGTATCTTTCCAGCTGGTAACCTTAAAGTCCACATGCGTCTCCACACAGGCGAGAAGCCCTACGTATGCAATCGATGTCCATTCCGCGCCGCCGGGGGCTCCAGCTTACGACGTCATCAACGCACACATGCAGGCTTACGACCACATGCGTGCAAGCGATGCGGGAAACTGTTCCAAGATTCTAGCAACCTGGTATGTACCTACATCATACCTATAACCATACTAGCTGGTGCCCGCGACTTCGTCAATGCAGTGCTTCCCGTTGATTGTCCGCGAAAAAAGATAGTCTTTGTGTTAATCCAGATCACGGGCAATATATATTCCAAGTTGCATCCAAATCGGATCAGTAGTTTTTGCGTGAAAGAAGTACAAACGTACATACATTCTTACATAGTAGGATTTATTTATTTATTTATCGCAGGCACGTCACATCCGCACGCACACAGGCGCGCTCCCCTACAAGTGTCCTGCGTGTGACAGTGCGTTCTCCGACAGTTGGAAACGGAAGGCCCATCTCATGAGAACGCATAAAGTACCGCTGCATGATATACCACGGATGAGGACTGATGGACAAATCATACAGTGAAGTGAAGATAAGCGACATGTAACAGTCAAATCATATGACATGGCCATTGCAGTTGTAGCGCCATCTAGCTCGGTACATGAGAACTATCCTAGATCGCGCAAACGAAGTTATTACGGAGTTTGAACATAATTACTACCGAATACCATCCATTGGTCCTCTGACTCCGAGCCCAAGATCACTCGGCGTGGAAGATCTTCCCTTTTCGCAGGAGAATATATAATATCCTACCATGTTCTCCTCACAGTGTTGCCCGCAATTTCGCAAATGTTAGACCTTAGCACGAAGGATAAATGGCGGTGAAAAGTAATGTTCGGTTACTTTTCTCGAGAATTTGAATCCAAGTAAATTCGTGAGAAAATTAAATCAACGTTTATGTTATTGCGTTTTGTGTAAGTGAAAAGTCAGACGACGGTAAATTGCAAAATATGCTAAACATTGCCCTAACCACAGAATATTAGTACAAGTACATAGTTTACAAGTATACAAGTACATAGTTTGGTCCTTACAAGTTACAAGTTTACAAGTACATAGTTTGGTCCTTACAAAATAAAAACACAATTAGCAAAGATTAGGTTTTTATTATCAAAACACTCTCAAGCCTATTATCAGCTTATTTCTCGCTGGTAAACGGTACTAAGCTTATTAGATGTGAATTTTGAGGGACTATTCGTTCAGTTCAACCCATTCTGTGAATGATTAGGCTTATGATTATAAGTTTAGGTACTCTCTAAAGCCAATCTTCTCGCTAGCTCTTTATTTGTTTTTAGTATTCTTCAAGCAGTCTTCAAAACCCCTCCAGGTCTATTCTCAGCTAAGCAGGTCCTGAGTGGCTCGATCCCGTCGCCAGTTAGCGGTGACGCCTCCAGTAACGTCGGCGCAGTCGGTAACTCCCGACTCAGTCTCGTAAACTGAAGCATTAGTAGTGCTTCGTTACGCATTTGTCGGTATGCTGCGTCCATCTTGCTTAGAACTAGGATGAACTGAAAAATAATAGGAGTATATTACAGGACAAGTAGATGACCCATCTGATGCTAAGGGGTTACCACTGCCTGTCTACGATCGTATCGCAGAGCACGTCCACAGAGGACGTGTTCTTTAAGCACTGCGTAAATATTTTTATTACTAGCTGATACCCGCGACTTCGTACGCGACCGAAACTTTCTAAAAAAATATCTGTCACCAGCATACGATGAAGCTCGTAGCAAATGGCCGCTTTTGGTTTAGAGAGTTCAAGCTGTATCTAAGAATCCACATCTTTGATTTCAATAAAATATAATAAAAGATGTTTGACTTTGACCTTTGCCTATCTACCATCGTATCTCAGAGCACGTTCATAGAGGACGTGGCCTATAAGCATTGCACTGGACGTATCATTCTGAGACAAAGGTGTTAGGTAAGTCTCATGTTGCGAATGCGAGCATCACAGCTTGGTGGTAAAAATAAGTACCTACCTAGGGCCCTGACATTAGTGAAGTGAACTAGAAAATAAAGTAGTGCTTATAATATACCTTAGCATTTTTCAGTCTCGGTTCCGCCAGCAAAGTATACAAAAGCACAGCGGCTGCTGAAATCTGACACAAGTTTGAAGTGTCCACCACGTAGATCACCTGAAGAACATCTTATCTATATAAGCTTGCCTAATAAATATACCATTCTATCAGCCAGTTGGTCTTAGAGAATAGACATGTTCAATACACCGTGGGTTTCCTGAAAGACTTATTTTATTCGGAAAACAGTATTATAATCGATACAATCAACTTAAAAAAAACTAGTTATCAATAAGAGGTTTCCGCCATATAAGATTCTAAATAAAACTTGTTTGTCTGCAAAAGAAAATTCGACGTGCGAAACTTAGTGTATCTAATTCATTTGATTTACAAGGGTTCTAGAAGTTGCCATACCTTTTCTACTCCATCTAAATAGTTCCTCCAAAGACTAGCCATCTCTCCTCCGATTTCCCTCACGGTTAGCATTTGCTTCTTACCATGTCTATTCAAATAATACACATCGTAGATATTAGTGCCCACTGTTGGGACTGGACTGTACGTATTGTCGATACCCTGTGCGTTTTGCAGCTTTTTGAGCAGTGTCGTTTTTCCCGAGCCCTTCGGTCCTAGGCAGAGAACGCTTATCTGATTCTCTGGGTCTTCCATCTTATTTGTTAGAGGACTTCCACTATTTATTTGAGTGAGATAAAAGTTGGTTGTGAAAAGCTAGAAAGTTTCATCAATAGATTGCTTAGCAGCAAAATTAGTTCCGCTACTCAATGGTAGATGGCGCTGTTAGAATCATATTTTGAAGGTTTTGTTGGAGGCCATAGTTGCGTGATACGACGCAGTACGTTGCAGTGAGAAAAAAAACAAATTATATACCAATTATACACCTACTCGTAGGAATGTAATAAAATTAGCTGTATTCGGTGCGTTCATTATATAGGTACCTTGGAATTGAATCATACTTTAAGCGCTTGCCGAAACTGCTGAAATTACGTACCTACCTACCTACTTATATCAATGTCAATGTAGTCATCATAAGTGGTTTTTACTGTCATTAAAAGGCTCCAAGGGCAGATAAGTCTTGATGAAATTGTAGATCATGAGAATATAGGATGAGGTAGGTTGCGGTACCTACGTGACATTTTAAGCAGTCAGATGTAGGTAGAGTGTGGTAGAGTCGGGGTGGACCACTTTAATCACCTAGCTAGTAACTAGCTACTACCCATTCCGACGACGCAAAAGAGTAGGTAGGTGGGTACTTGTTTCGGTAGAGTAAGGTCGTTTAGTTTTTTTGATTGATTGGTAGGCGGATAAGTTAGTGATGTTGATCTGTCTGCCTGAGAAAAAATAAATGTCTGTTTCATTTATTGTAAATTTATTTTTCATCGTAGGTAGCTTAATCTCTAAATTACTCTCATTGAGGTCTACGATGATCTAATATCAAATTTGTTTACTGACTTATCTGATCTAGTTTAGAAGCTCCAGGCTTCGAAACTGTTCGGACCTATGTGCTATGCCGGACTTAGAAGCAAGGCACGATACTCGCTGGCCCCTAACCTCAAAAACGTATCTACCTAGCTAGAGACTACGCTGTTGAGATTTGGTTTTATTTCTAACATAAAATGAACCGTTGAAATGAAATATAAATGCTGCGTGCAGTCATACCTGAGGTGGGCGTCACACCACGACCAAACACATGTCATGCTTACCTACCTACCTCGTGCGGCCAGTGTCAGCTCAAATCTAGGCGGCCTTAAACTTGGGTTACGTAACACTGCTGCCATGCCGCTTGCCGCCCAGCTAGTGATGCGACGCGCTTGACCTAATTGTGATTACAAAATTGGGTCAAGATCACAGTCAGCTTTTTGACTTCGTTTTTAATAAAAATTTGGAATAATACTATTTTTGGGAGTTTTAACAAACATTGAGCATTTACACAAAGTAAAATGAAATAAACAAGAGTTAGTGAAAATTAAAGAAAATAAAAGAAAACTAACATAAAAATGTATCACCAACTAGGACTAAACGGAGTTTAAGGAGTTTTAAAACTATTTAAGTATCGTGTGTATAGGTAGTGTTTTTCAGTACATAGTTTCCTTTATTAGGTAGGTAGGTAAATAGGTAATGAAAAGCATGACGATAATAAGGAAACACTTCGTTGTTTTCCAAACGTTCTTGGAAAACTTTTCCACTGAGTATTACCACGGATCAGAAATTACACAGCGTAATCAACAAGATAATACCAAAATATGTTTTATCTTGCTGTTAAACTCAATAAAATAATAGGTAGTGGGTAGTCCTTACCTACGCTAAGTCATAAATCTTTGAAGTTATCATATGTAAGAGTAATGCAAATAATTTGTTGAATTTATCTAAATTGGAACGTTTTAAGCTGAAGCGCGAAGGCATAACAAAAAAGTCATTTGATTTGATTTTTGAATTCGTCGAACGACCTACAGTTTACAGAATAATAATTGATATAAAGTCTGAATGACCTTGCGTATTTGGCCTATTTCGTTAGGGGGCAATATTTGGAGGATACAGATATTATGAATATGCCAAATAGAATAAACTACCCAAGAACATCGATAGATCAGGAAATGACATATTATTACCTAAGTGTAAGTAATTTCATTACTAACCACTAACCTTCAGTTTTTTAAAAATAAAACGAACGCAACTAGTTTAAGTTTATAAAAAGTACCTACATAACTATCCAATCATGGTATGCAAGTATTAAATGCCTAACGAGGCGTTTTATTCTTAAAACTGCCTTGAACAATATATTAAAATACCTAGTTTCATAAATAAAACCGTTTGCAAAATGCAGACGCATTAGGCATAGCCCCTCCCTACGGAGGCTAGCCGGTAAACCCGCGAATTTCGGCGCAAGGCGTTCGTAACTAGGCCAGCGCACCCTTGACCCACTGACTCACTGCCAGCGAGCGCCATTGTTTTCCAACAATCAATAAATAATACACCGAGCAAAACTTACGCTCGCATATTTGCGCAACACCGGCTCATCGCGTCGCCATTTTGTATATTTGCATTTCCGCGCGCTGTCAAACTTTGACGTTTGCAACTTTTTTTAGGTCGTGCCAAAACGATGCATGGTCGTTTTGCACATTCGGTTCGCATAGTTACCTAATAAATGAATATTGATGAGGTGACCTTCGCTTGCTAATACTAAATTAATTGGAGGTTTTATCGATTTTATCTTTGGAAGATCTAGTAGGTAGGTAGGAAGGAAGTCACCTGCGCTAAATAGGTTGTAGAAGGTTTTCGTAATGGCCTGATTGGCTGGTGTACGTTTTTAGGGAGTCCGGATCGGACCGTAACCTTTAATTTATGGTGGGACTCTGTTTGTCAGTCCGTCTGTCACGGCCGATTATCTCAGTAATCAGTCAGCTATTGACTGGAATATTTTCAAAACATTTTGACCCATCCCTGTTGCAAGTGAGAAACAGTGAGTTAAGTCAAAGAGTCAAAAATAGAGAGAGTCAAAATTTCAAATTGGTACCACTAAGCTTAGGGTAAATTTTAATTTAAGGCAATTTTATATCTTTTTCTATGATCCATCCATGATAAAAAATGTTCTGCTCCTGAAATAAATAAAATATTACTTATAAAAGTACCTATACGTGAATTTTAACGAAACCTACCTTGCATAACTTTTGAAAAAAAATATTATACTGCTTCGGTTCGGAAGATTCGGTGGGTGAGTCTATTTGCACTTGCCCAGTCTTATTTATATAGGTACCTTAATAGCCGTCGCCCGCGGCGTTGCTCGCGTTCTACCCTTTAGAGTGTGACGTTTCAAAATTCCTTTCTTAGTGCACCCCTACACTATATAAGGATACTACCCTCCAAATTTCATATCTTTAGGACTTATAGTTTAGGCTGTGCGTTGATTCTCAGTCAGCTTCAAAAGAGTTTTATATTATACTAGCCGTCTCCCGCGGCGTTGCTCGCGTTAGAGTGTGACTTTTCAAAATTCATTTCTTAGTGCACCCCTACACTATATAAGGATACTACCCTCCAAATTTCATATCTGTAGGACTTATAGTTTAGGCTGTGCGTTGATTCTCTGTCAGCTTCAAAAGAGTTTTATATTATACTAGCCGTCGCCCGCGGCGTTGCTCGCGTTCTAGACCCTTTAGAGTGCGATTTTTCAAAATTTCTTTCTTAGTGCACCCCTACACTATATAAGGATACTACCCTCCAAGTTTCATACCTCTAGGACTTATAGATTAGGCTGTGCGTTGATTCTCTGTCAACTTCAAAAGAGTTTTATATATATTGATTGATTTTAACTGTATTTGATCTCCAAGTTGTACAATGTTTCAACCACAGTGTATTAGGCTGTAGGATTCGGGAGCGATAGGTTTAAAAAAATTCAAATATTTTTTCCGATGGCTGGATTCGACCTTTTGTAAACTTTACAAGGTCCGAATTCACTCTACACTGTAAGTAGAGGTTTTTTTCACACACCCAGAGCTAAATGTTACTATCAGGTATTTCTAAATAGGCATTTGGGTAAAAACAATGAATCTATGGCCTTCTTATTGTATAACTACTAGCTTATAACAATCAAACTCACACTAAGGCCAACACTTAAGTATTTTCTGGCAATGAAATAGAGGGTACCTTTGAGTTGGTTCAAAAACTACCTACTATTATTGAATTGTTATAAATATATAAATTGATTTAGTATTATACATGCCTGGCATGTGTGTTGGAATAAATTAAATAAATACATAATAGCAGGTAAGTAGGTAGGTACGTGGTGGCCGCCAAGTGAGGTCGACCACGTACCCGAACCGAAGCGGACCTTCGTAGTACTGAATGTTGTGTGGTCTGTGCCTGGGTTCGATGGATTCGTCAATCTTCTACCGAATATCGAGTTCTGTTACGTATGAGATTCTTGCGACCTTTTGGTTGGCTGTTGTAGATGATGCATTGGACCCAGGCTTCAAAGTACATGCTACACCAACGTTTGCCTGCAAATGTTTGTGTAAACTGTTTCAAAATAATAATTTTTCTTTCTTTTTTTTTTGAAATCGTAATCAGGCACTGGACATTTACTTACAAAAAAAGGTCTTAACCTCCTTTTTACTCTTCATATTACATTGATTTTTCTAACCGCTCTATTTTATAACTACCCCACAGAAATAGTATTACCCCATAGAGATAAAAATGGTAGAAGTTTCAGTAGGTACATACACTTAAGTGCTTGCCTAAATAATTAAACCTAGATTTAGATATATTTTCTTTCTTCAATTTATGGTTAGGTTATTTGGTACGTTTAAAAAAATGTGTAACCTTATTGTAAAAGTCAATAAAACCTTAGTCAGCCTCTGACGGTGCATTTATAATAATTATGTAGGTAGGTATCTTACCTAGGTACGAAACGGTTGCTCAACAAACAATTTGAGTGTTTCCACATCAAGGCTAAGGATATGATACTGTAATTGTTTGAGTTAATACTTTATTTGAATTAGTTTACATAAAAATATCAATTGAATTGTTTTAGTTAGAACTATGAATCGAATAAGATATACAATGAACCATAAAATTTCCCGTATAAAGTTCATTTTCGGAAGGTAAGTTGGCGTACCACCACCACCACCGTTGGCAGTACCACCTCTACATTACGTCTTTACCGAAAAGAAAAAAAATTCAAACCTTAGCCTAGAGATCTTGTAAATAGCTGCGCGGGTTTTTACAAAAAAGGCTTTAAGCTTTCTTCAAACAAACCTCATTAAAGGAAATGCGAGTTCACAGACATGATGAGAATGTGTGTGACTGCCACATGCTTTACGACACTTTTCGACTTTAGGCGCAGTATTACATAATATTCCTTTTTTAGGCTGAAAAGGAATCTAAAAATGTAGAGTTATTCCCTTAGAAGAAATATAAACAGTTATTCCTATCAAATCAATGACTCTATCTCTCAGATTTACATCTTTTTACCAAAAAAATTTGTTATATTTGTCAGTTTGCTGATTTCTTGATATCTTTGCACCGTTCGTTTGCATTAAGCGCGTCGTGGCTCGAAGACCTCTTGTAATAAAATTGTTTGAAAAATAATGGTCATCGTCTGTGTATATCCGTTTTATCTATAGGATCTCACTTCAGCCATAATCCGCCATTGAGCAGAACGTAAGCAAGTGAAAATCTCGTTCTCACAAGATCAAATCCTAAGTTAGCGAATGACCTGGATTTCGCGCCAAAAAACCGACTGAGTAAATCTCTTTTTGTGCTTTTTTCGAGATTTCTTTTTCAGCCAATGTCACGAGGAGGCTTTGTGGCGTCATGACCGTAGGAGGTCTTGTTTGGAGGAAAAAGGTTTTAATCTTTTAGTTCTAATGCTGTGTTTTTAGTTTTTAGTCGTCATTTTAGATCAGTTTTTTTTTTGCAAAAATCTGATCTTTTTAGATAGGTGTTTTGGTTTATGGAAAGTGGACTTATTTCAAAGAGTTTAGTACTTATTTGGTATTGACATTTACATTCAAGAATCAAAGTAGGTTTTTCATTTCTTTTTTTAATTAACTGAGGAAATTTTTGACGTTATCAATCCACTTTCTTCGCTGAGTATTCTTTTATTAGAAAACTTAGTCTAAGTAGTTTTAATTACAGATGATAGAACGTTATATAACTTTATAATGTCATACATAACCCATAACTAAGTAGGCCCTTATAAAGTTATAGTTCTTGAATAAGTAATTTTAACTTTCACTTCGTGTTTTAGCCTTGTTAATCGACTTGTTACAAAATACATGAAATCTAAAAATGCAAAACTGTTGCCAGGCAATTTGTAAAGTTAGTGTCAGAGTATCTTTTAACCGTCTTCAAATAAGAAGGAACTTCTCAAGTGTAGCCTGTTCATGAATACTCCTGATAGACTGGACCTATTTTGATAGAATTTAAGCCGCTGAAAATTGACACATTATTTTCAGTCGAGATCCTTGTTCAGTAAGATCCAGGTAAGTTTGTGGAAAAAATACTTAGAATTATAATTATTATATTTCCTAGTGCGTTGTTTCCAAAACACGATTTTAATTACCAAAATACTCTTTTCTTAAACTTCCCACGCATATCTCCCTAATTGACAATATTCATAAACTTATTAAGGGTAGCTTCTATCTAGGATAGCTCATAACAAAATATTCGCGGATCTTACAACTATGTATTTGTCTCGTCGCGGGAATCGAACCCCACCCCGTTGCTCCATGAGCTCAAAGATATGTTCGTCATCTCGTGGTCGTCACTATCGCTTTCGGCCTCCGTCATCGTGACGGTGAAAGGCATTGTGCGCTCCAAATGATTTTATTATTGCGTTCACACGAAACAAGTGACTATGCACTTGTTTAAAAATGATCACCAACTATCTTCTGCCAACGACTTCGCCTGCGTAGTACCTGGAAGGTTATTCTCTTAATAAAATCTATTTCAAATATAGGTGGGATTCTGTGGGGATGTTTTTTTTTTTTTACTGGAACTCTTTTGTTGCTGTTATATTGCAACATCATTTAATTCGTTTTAACATTCCCTTTCAAAATTACATTTAAAAGTTACTTAATTTAATTTTATAACAAATACAACATACTTTTACCGTGATAAACATTCCAACAATATATATAACAATTATAACAATTCCAATTGTTACAACAATTGAATGAATGAATTTTTAGATTTGAATAAAAATTCCATAGGTAACACTCTGTGGGGATGTTATAAAAGCAAGCAAGCTCATATGAGTTAGTGGCCAACTCTGGTTACGGAGTTTTTAGGCCGCCTAAAGGCCTCCGTCGTAGCTTAACGACTGCTACACCCGGGACCGACAGTTTCAGCACTCAGATGTAAATGCCACTAGCGGTCACCCATCCAAACAGTGACCGCGTAGAAAGGGATGTTATAAAAACTTAACTTTTATGCGACAACAAGATAGCAATGATATTTTTTTGGATGTTTTAATAAGAGAATTAGCCCTGAGAAATAGCTATATATGCTTTTCCAGGGGGGTCAGTTCGAGTAAATGTGACAATCATGGCGTTAGGCAAATCTCATTATTTTATTAAAAAAGACATCTGGATGCACGGCTCAGATAAATGAGAACGCAAGAGGTGCAGGTTCGATCCGCAGAACAAAATGTTTGCATTATCTGTTCCATCAACTTTAGAGAGAGTCATGCTGTGTGTTCTCCTTGATTTCTTAAGAAACTCAGTAGGACTATTCTGATTTATTCGGTTCATTCGGAAAGCCTTTTTGAACCGATATCGGAAACTTTCGAAGGAGACACTGGCGAAATAGTCTGTCGAAATGAGACTGATAGAGGTCGTAAATAGAAGTAGGGGCAGATCCAGATCCGTAAATTCCTGAATGATCTCAGGTATTCCAGGGAAGCCGGCGGGAAAGTGCGGTCGCGTGCGGTGAAAGAGTCATCGACCTGCGCGGGAGCAACGAACGTCTTTGCGCATTGTCGACGCAGCGCACACGCACGCAACTCTCGCGAGGGGTGAACACGCGTTTGTCATTATACATTTTTGAGTTTTTAGTTAAAGTTAATATTACTGGAATACTACCTAATTTTCATTAAGAACTCAGGCATCAGCATAGTTTTTTTCGACTTCTCTGCAAGGAAATGATGGAACTCTGGTAAACTATTAGGTATTACCACAGAATCATATAATACTATACGTATTACCAATATTATTCTTAGTGAAACTTAGTGTTAGGTACTGAAATCATTGAGCTAGGTACACATGTCTTTGACTAGATAGATTACGAATTTGACTAGAAACTGAATACCTATTGATTTACTATGATTTAATTGTTTCCCGATATATATCCACGTCGTCGTCATGCGAGGTACCACGTAGTCTCTTCGTCATGATGACGCATTTAGAAGCCACATCTATCCTAAAATGTCGAGTATTTGAACTCGTAAAATATCAGCACATATAATGCCGATTTAGTTAAAAAATATAATTTTATTTATTCACAAAGAAAATTACAACTAATACAGTATTTACAATATTTACAAAATACACATGAAACAGTTGAGCTATCTACAAACCGTTGCAAACGATTTATAGATAGCTCAACTGGTCCAAATCAGTACCAATCGGAAGCGTGCCCAAGACACTGGCTGCATTGCCGCGCTGAATAGCAATGTTAAAAAATTGGTTAGAATACGAATCTCATGCGCTAAGTATTATTTGTATCTAGAAAAGAAAACTGCGGAAAATTTTTCTTCATACCATTTTTTTTGCGTTTCAAATTCCTAGCTTGTTAGTGTAAAAAGCCGCAAGTTTGAAAGTAATCTCAAACTGGGATCCATTTCTTGAAGTTATTCTGAAAGTTTAAGCGAAAGGCTAGCTGAAGGGCAGAGAGAGTTAATTTAACAAGAGCTAACTTTGCGGTTTCATTCGTGTTAATAAAGTTCACAGATAATATTCATCATCTTCACAGCTTTAGGTACTTCATCCATTGATAAAAAAAAAGCCTGCCTTTTTCCCCATAGAGTTCCATCAGAGCTAAGCTAACCTACGTTGCTAAGGATGTGTTTGAAATCTACCAATAGGGATAGCTTGTTTTCATATTAAACGATTCCTATTGGTGGACGTCAAACACATCCTTAGCAACGTAGCTTAGCTTGGCTCTGGTGAAAGTGCACCCTTAATCCTATTGTAATTTGGATAGGCCCGTGACTTTGACTACGGACAGAAAGTGCCTTAAAGATGTTGTCTTATCAAATCGCTACTCTGTAGCTGAAGCTATTTCGATGGCACTTTTTTTCAGAGGTTTTCGGGTGTTGGTAGAGCCACTCTTACTACAGAACAATATTAATGTGATAAAAAAAAAATACGAAAATGACAGCTCTATATGATATAATCTAGCGATGCATTAGACGCACACACGCGCGCGGTGCAATCTCTCACTCACACAGACACGTTTCTAATGGTGGGGTAAGGGCGCGTGCAGACCGAAGCCTCATCTAGGAGGTATTTTGGATAAATTTAACTTTTTGTTGCAAAACCATCACCAGTTAGTACTTAAAAAACTCGGACATAATTCAATACAGTAGAGTGAGGTCCTGCTTCTGGAAAAACGTAATCACTCAAAATAAAAGCAGGCTTCAGAAGCACTACCTGTTTTGAAGTCTGTTACATAAAATATCTATCGTCTTCCGAACTATTTCCATCAAAACTTGGTAAACATTAAATAAGAAACTAGGTAGGTAGATAAGTATTTCAGATCTTAACTTTATAGATGAGTCTTTATGTAAAATCTCTTTTGACTTTGCCTTTGAGCCAGCAGAACAGAACATGTGAGCAAGTAGGGCTAGATTTTAATAATAGAACATTATTCATGCTACAGATTGAATGCGAATGGCGTGGAGTCGCCCTAGGAATAGTTCGCCAAGTGAAAGTGAGGGTGTGTTGGTGTGTGTGTCGTACGAGCACGCACACGCCTGCGCTTGCGCTTTCAGCGCGTACAGGCTGCGTGGAAATATCGAGGGAAAATCGCTGGCAATATCTTTAAGAAATTGTAATAAAATTGTACTTTTTAATGCAATCTATCACGAAGATCTAACTCTTGCTAAATGTAGGCATGTGCGACTGGAGTGACGTAAGTAAAATGTTTGAATTTACCTCTAACCCCTAGAAATCTATAAGGATATTTAGTCCCAAGATATCTAAAGGAATGTGTATTGTCAAACATGGTGATTCGTGCGATAATACAAGCTTTGCTTAGTTTGGGACTAGAGAGCATTGTGTGTTTTTTTATATTTAGACTTCGCAGATAAGATTTTTATAATATTTTTTATGCTCGCACCCGAAAGAGTTACCTCTCACAACCTTGCATGTGTCCTCTGGGTGTTGCTAAACGAGCTCAAACACTGACAATATAAACACTTGAATAATATTTTTTATGAAACGTCCATGGTTAATTTTGTCTATGAAATAAACTATTCAAAACCGAATAAAGTAATATTGATGTCAAAGCACGCTGTAGCTCGCGGAAGAGGCGCGCGGCCGGTGGCCGCTCGGCATGGCTTTCTTATGGAAAACGCGAGGGCTGCCTCCAGCCGCTGAAACTCTCAAATAAAGCGCTTTTGCCAAATCCTAATCGTTGGTAACACAGAAAGCTTGGTACGGCTAATACCGTACTAAGCTTTTTGTGGTTACGTACCTAGGTGGCGGGCTAGTAGATGAATTGTTAGTCTGAAACGAATCGCCAGAAAGATAAGCGCAGTCTCAATACAGTGGTCTGACATTCGTAACTGCTATGTGATTGGTTTAATCAGAGTTCAACATTTCCTTGGATGCAAAACAAAAGAAACCACTAACTATACTGATTTAGTAAAGCAAGCAAGCTCTGGTGACGGAGTTTTTAGGCCGCCTTAAGGCCTCCGTCGTGGATTAACGACTGCTAGAGCCGGGACCGATGGTTTAACGTGCCCTCCGAAGCACAGAAGCACCACTAAATGCCAGTAACGGTCACAAAACCAAATAGTGACCGCGCAGAACGTCGCTTAACTAAGATAATCAGTGAAGATTTACTAAGCAAGCTACGCTAATGAGCGCTTTATTCTGGGTTTAGTTTCACGCTTGTCTAGATTCTGTAGAGCAACCCTAGACCTAGGTGGCAAGGCATTGTGGGCTAGCGTCAACAATCGCAAATAGTAATTACTCTCTAATCTGTGCCCGACCGCACTCTTAGAACTATAAAGCTTTCAGAATAACTTGGGAATATAAATAGATTGAAATAAAGTCTTGGAAAACTCATTTTGGAAGAAGAATAATGACTCTAGCTGCGTTACAAGTTTCAATTCTAAAAAAATATGTTTTGTTTAACCATGAACAGTTCAGCAAAAGATCTTGACGTAAAATGCGAAAAAAAAATATATCTCAGTAACTTGATATATTTGAACTGCACCAGAAAATGCTTTATAATATTGTTGGAACTCTACAAACTCGGTAGGCCATTGCATTAGACGAATGAGTTTTTTTTTTACAAAAAATATGTACAAAAAGCTTATGTCAGATTACAAAATGAAGTCATGCGTCATGTCATGTAGTGTCACGTGGGTTGATAAGCTTCAAGTAGCCTCTTTGAAGGCTTGCTGAACCAGTTTTGAGTACCTACTAAAGTTCAAGACACACTCAAATTATAAGTACTTACTTAAATACTAAATACCGCGTTCACACTATGCCATTGCCGCTGCCGGCATTCATGCCGCGGACTTATTGCCACAGCAACATCGCTTTTATTCTCACCAAGGAGCTAGGGCATGAACTTCGCGATGTTGCTGTGGCAATAATTCCGGAATTAATCGCGGCAATAATTCCGGCAGCGGCATGGGCATGTGTGAACGCGGTATAAGAATAAAGGCGATGTTGCTGTGGCAATAATTCCGGAATTAATCGCGGCATTCATGCCGGCAGCGGCATGGGCATAGTGTGCACGCGCTATTAGCTAAATGATTATCAGAAATCTGAACAGAAAGTTTAAAAAAGAAATCCAGATTACATTAAGTAAGCAGTTATATGTTAACTCTTAATCATTGCCCGCGCATTTACAATATTGTTATCAAGATACAAATCGACATACCTTAATCTGTCGCGTATTTTGTATCTGTGTGGGTGTGTGCGTTTGTGTGCATCGATGCATTACCCCCCCACCCCTTCCGTCGCAGAGTGAATGCACTCTCGCCGTGTTATGTAAGCGTTCACGCACACAGATGTATTATGCGCTTATGTGTGCGTAGATCGCTATCTAAATAAATGCTGCAATAGAACTTTTTATGATTGTGACGGAAGATAGTGCAACTTTATAATTGGTGGTTTATGAATAAAAGTGTTGGGGAAGGCTTTTGAAGCTCCCAAAACATTGTTCTTTAACAACAGTTTTATTTGATAATAACTCCTTTTAAAATAACTTTGTAATGTGCCTATAAAGTTTATAACTTAGTTTTTGTAACATATACCTACTAGATATCTATTTTAAAAATTTAAAAATCTCTCTACTTTTATAAATTTTTTTCATTATTGTCTTCAACTAGCCGTCGCCTGCGGCGTTGCTCGCGTTCTAGACCCTTTAGAGAGTTTAGAGTGTGACTTTTCAAAATTCCTTTTTTAGTGCACCCCTACACTATAAGGATACTATACTACCCTCCAAATTTCATACCTCTAGGACTTATAGTTTAGGCTGTGCGTTGATTATCAGTCAGCTTCAAAAGAGTTTTATATATTTTGATTATTTTTAGATGGATTTATTTCAAAGACAAAAGTTACTTACCTACCTTCTTCAAATTATGTTAATTTAAAAGCGATTGACGCAACAAAAAATAAAACAGAAACATACATTCAACTAAATTAAATAACTATCCCAAGACTGCACAAATTTCTCAACGAAACAGACTCAAGAACTTTCCATTCAAGAGCTGATAAACATCTTATAGAACGTTGGAAAATTCGCATGCACCTTCAGCGTAATCAGAATAATGCATCTAAATGGACGCCAAATGTTACATTCGACAGGTGGCGTAGCGTGCGATGGAAAGCGAAATTGAAAAACCGACTTCAATTTGATACCAATGATGATAGTTCATTGGGACTGTTCATACAAGATACAAGATGTATTTGCATAAATAAGTGTTACAATTTGGTCTTAACTGTAGGAGGCACTTTAAAACTTATTCACCTTTTCCAGGTATCGCAAATGTTTTGGGCGCTTAAACTTAGGTAGGTAATTATTAACATTAATTCTAGGTACATACCTTTGCAAACTTTTAAACATTTTTCATTTGATAGTTAGCACCACAGGAAAGCAAAATACGCAATGTCGTGTACCTATGAGGTATTTTTTCGAGTTATTTCGAGTTTTCGAGTTGACAGGCGTCATGGCTCAGTCGGTAATAGCTCTACCTTCCGTGCTGTGGGTCGTGGGTTCGATCCCCACCGAGAACAAACATTTGTGTGTTGTAAACATAGATGTTTGTTCTGTGTCAGGGTGTTTCTATATGTATTATAAGTTATAAGTAGGTATTTACAAAAAAAAATGTATGTATGTATTCTATCACCCATCTAGTTTCCATCGTACAAGCTTTGCTTAGTTTGGGACTAGGAGGCGTTGTTTCCGTGAATATTTGTATAGGTATATAATATTTATTTATTTAAATATTTATTCTTATTCAACTGCCAAACTACTGGATTCTTAGATACAGCTTGACCTCTCTAAACCAAACGCGCAGCCATTTGACACGAGGTTCATCGTATGGTGGTGACAGATATTTTGGTGGAAAGTTTCACATGCGTACGAAGTCGCGGGTATCAGCTAGTTGGGTTATATAATTGCCAAGCGATAACACCCTTCAAATAAATAAATAAAAACGCAACATCTTGGCTTGAATAACGCTGTCCGAGTTCTTGATCAGAATATAAGTCGGCCTCTTTGCTCTCAGCTTTCCAAGAGCATGAAAACTCGTTGGAGCGCTGGTTCCAATTTCAAACTCCAGCTCTCATCTTAGATCACGGTGCATTTGCATATAATACGGCATAGCGTACACTAGACTTTCACTAAAGCTCTAAGCTGTAGGGCCGACCACCAAGCTGCTGTTACATAATGTACCAATAGTAATGTACCTAACCTGGTTCGTATAGCTTTTTAACAGACTTCGAAAAAAGGAGGTTTTATTAGTGTTTGTTACCTCAACTCCATCCTATTCAACTAATACCCCATTCCACAAATATTCCACTTATTATAAATGAGAAAGCTTAGCTTACATGTTTGAGTTTCAATCACAGTGCAACTACTGGTCCGATTTGAATGAAACTTGGAATATATATAGTTCGTAACCAGGATTAACACATAGGCTACTTTTTGTCCTGGAAAATCAACAGAGCAAACGGGACATGGACGTAATCGCGGACGCAAGCTAGTCATTTATAAAATTTAAAAAAAAATCCATAAAAATTTAATCAAAGTCAAATCGAACTCGGTTTTTCTAGTTCTTTAAACTTCTAGGTGTATTAGGTATGTATGTATGTTTGTATACTATAGTATGATCAGTGGTATAGTATAGTATAGTATGGTATAGAGCAGGGTTGCGTAACCCCGTGAGAAGGAGAAATGCGGGCTGCGGTCGCGGCCCCGCTGCCAAGGGATACCTGAGACACCTTGAGATGTACGCAACTTTAATACTAACCTACCTACCACTAGCACTATAGTAGAGTTCTTCGTGGAATAATTCGTCCGGAGAATTCAATCGTGGATATTTCTACAAACAAAGTATTTCTAATGGGACAGTATTTGCAAAAATATTTATTCCGAACCTACTTAGTCCTAGTATCGCATGGAAAAAATCATTTGAGTCATTTCTTCAAACAATTTTTCTCCATACCAAATTTGTGACCCACTTTTCACGAATCAACGTACCGACATGACGTCATGTTGGTATCGCGGTCGGATCATGGTCGGACCCAACACAGCCAACAAGTGGGAACAGTGTTTTTATTTTCTTTTTACGAGGTCAATACAGCTAAAAAAATATATATATAAACTTTATTTCGGGCAACTTAAGAAAAGTAAAAGAGGTTAGCTTATTCTAGGACCCATATCAATCACCTTTGAGACCTTTGAGACTAACATACATACCTACAATATAAATATTTATTCAATTTTATTTATTTATCGCTTGGCTGCCAGCACACCCTGATGGTAAGTGTAGATGCAACCTAAGGTGAAGCACGCTTAGCAATGATCAATCTATTCACTCATTTCTTGAAAATTTCTAGGTTAGATGTGTTAGGTTAGTTAGGTGTGTCACTATGCAAGACTGTTGGGTTTATCAAACTCGAGTATATTTCCATAAAAAGCCTTTCGTTGCAGTCACGGCCACAGACTCCACGGAGGTTGTAACTTGTAACGTAATGCAACAATGGACACCAATTAATAATTCTTACACCCAGAAGTCGTTAAGGAACCACAAAGCACCTCAAATGTGAATTGGCGTGACCTTAAAGGCCGTCTGCGTATAAGCATGATAGTGTACAGAATTGAAACCCGCATCGTCGTTCGAAGGTTGTACCTAATGGCTCATTCCAGTTTTCCCCTGCGTGGGGGATTTCTGGAACTTTTGTCCAATAAATCCCTTAAACTGACGACTTCCAGCAGGGGAAGGTTGGAAAAAATGTAATAACAAATTGGCGTTCCTGAATAGCATAAGGATAATCAAGCTTTTACGCAGGTACATGTTACATCTAAACATCGTCATAGGAATTTTTCAGCGACGCTCTTACGGGATTATTTTATGTGTAATGTTCACTCAGTAAGATTGATTAGAGTAGACTGGCTTACCACCTACTTATGAGTATTCATCCTCCTTTTGATTCAATGATGATATCCAAATACGGCGCATACTCTTAGTCGTTTTCTCAAATATAAACCTTTGCCTCGGTATCGTGCTATGAGTAGTCAAAAGTACGATTTCGAGGTAGAGTCGAGGCGAGGATAAACCGACATTCAATCGCACTGACGTTGTACACGTAAATAAAAGTTTTTTCAACACACTTGCTCATAAAGTGGCTCTATGGTCACCGCAATTAGGCACATAATGACACCCATAATCAAACTGTGACTTTTTCATTGCTATAACTCACAAGTGAGTTATAGATTTTTTTTTTGAATTTTATTGGTTGAGTAGCTTTGTTACTAAAAAAGTTTTTATTCAAAAAAAAGATCGTGTTCAATAGAACAAATAAATGAATGTTCCTATTGCTTGCTCATTTCATGCAACTTCTTATTTAAATAGATAATTTTAACTCGTACGTGTTTAATAAATAAAACTTTCACTCAAATATAACTTTTGTTTTCTCTGTAATAAAAGAAAACTTTAAATTCCCCATTTTTACGTGGCAGAATAGGCGCAAACCCTAAGCGCGGAAAATAAATTAAAAAAAAAACCTCATCCCTTTAGTCTGTGGCCGATCGCAATGCGCGCGCATAGGAAAACTGATTATTTTTTCCCGCCATAGCGAAACATTTTTCACAACGCGTTTTCACTGTTGAAATTTTTGTTATTTTATTCACAAGTGTGTTGAAAAACGTCGTATGATACACGTGTGTATTGGTGATTACCGTTCTCGGCTTTCTTAAGACCCTCGCCTACGGCTCGGGTCTCAATGGCACCTCGGCGGTGATCACCAATGTACCACACTAGTACCATAATGTACTATATTTTTAACTTACGCTGATATGATAACAAGACGGAAACTCTTGGTGAGGTTATGACTAGGTACTCATGACGGCTTATTCCCATCGAGCCCACCCGCCGGCCCACTGGTGGGCCGGATGGGAAAAAAAATATCCCATCGAGCCCACTATGCAAATGAGGGGGCTCGATGGGATTTTTTTTTTCCCATCTTGCCCACCAGTGTACAGTGGGCCGGCCGGTGGGCTCGATGGGAATAAGCCCTCATGACTGTTGGTGGTTTAATAAGTAGTAGGGCATTTGGTACGGGTTTCACTTCTACTGGTAGTAATTATTAGCGTTGTATGGTAAAGTCTAGTGCACACGGTGTCCTCAAAATTACAACCTCGGAGACGACCTTTGCGAAGGCTCGCGGTGCGATAAACTTTCGTAATTTAATTCGCGACTATTCACACAATTGCAGTTTGCAGACCTTAGTCAAACATTGACAGTGTAATACAAGTTCATTGAAAAATTCAAACTTAAAAAAATCTTTTAAAAAATTTAACCCTTCATCCGTTTTTCTTCTTCTTCTCTTCAATAATGGGCTGTGTCCGTCATTTCGACAGACAATTTTGCCAATGTCAAGTGTTAAAATTGTAATAAATAACTTGGCGGCCATATTCGCTATCAACGAACAATTTCTATATTTTGAAAGACCACGATTGCCAACTAAAAATTAATAAATGATTTTTAGGATTATTTTAATGTTAAGTAAATCTATGATTTGTGATTAATATTAATTGTGAAATATAACAACTAAAATGTTTTAGGTACCGACACTTTAATTATTTCGTCCTACCCGCCAAATTACATTCTAACAATGGAATTGGTGTATAGTCACTACTTATTATATTTCATTTAATTTTTAATTAAAATAACATTACAATACAAAGTCATAGTGACGTAGCGAGTAACGAGGCGGGAAAAGAACTCACCTTGGATGACGCGCTTCCCGCGGCCTCGCTCGCGGCCGCCAGCGCTCGGCAATCATCGCTACTCTTCGGTAATGTTCGGCCATTTCCGTATCCAATCGTGATCGTTCGGGTGTCCTCGTCCGTAGTCGGCTTCTGTACATTTTAATTAATTTGATATTCAATAAGAAGTGGGCGTTTTTTTTCAATTGGCTAAAACTCTCTGTAATGAGCTGGAGTCTCAAATATTACATTCTTATAAATTATGTACCTACTTACTTATAGGTCTATGTAAGGCTAACTTATGTATACAAATGTGGACCTACCCTCAAGATCAACTCAAATACCTACTCAATGCACTTTGGCGTCAAAGGGTCAACTGGTCACTTCAATGTCAAATTCATAGAGGTCTCCTTTATGCATAGATCAGTTTTATAAGTTATTTGACATAATATATTAAAACATACCAAGTTGTTTTATGTTTAAAATTACTCCAAATCAATTCTTGGTGAATGTTTTTACATTTCTTTAGCTAGCGGACAGTCAACCTTATAAATATTTCATTATCAGTTTGTTTAAGCGAAATATTTAGAATGTATTGTTTTATTCAAAATGCCTTCTTCTATATTCAGAATTATAATTCAAATGTTTACTGAAACGGTATATTGTATTACCAACAAGTCTAAATTTAAAGTTTTTTTGTAGTGCTGACTGGTTATGTAATGTTTGACATAGAATTTAGCGAATACTTTTATTAATAGTTAGTCAAATTTACCACTAGTACATAGTAATTAGTAATATAAATTTTTATGTTAATTTGGTTGACATCAAGTTAGTACCTAAGTACTTTAAAAATAAATAAAAAAATAGTTTAAAGTACGTGTGTGTATACTTAGTCTAAGTATTCTTTAATAACTCACCTACCTAACACGTTGTGAAATATATATTTTTTATTAGTAAGAAATAAAATAAGATTTTTCATAAATATCGAAGGCAAAATACTTGGCACAGGTTTGTTATTTTTAATTTATGTTAGAGAGCAGCACAAAACCTTTTCAAAAAACCCACCCTGCATCTGTATTATTCTGTGCCTACCTATAGGTACCTTATTTCAGATTTCCATATTTATTTTATTGTTTTAAATTAGGTATATTAAACGATAGGCTTCACATCTAATGCATTGTAAAGAGCTTTGAACCCTTCCGATTCGTTCGGCGAGCTTTCAGGAGGTGAATGCCTGCAATCCCTAGGGCTATGCCCCGTAAAAGGATAAATTATTCCACAGAGGCGTAACTTTTTCTGCATTAGTGGTGCGCGTGTGTAAATCGGGACAATTAAACAAACTGTCAAAAATGACAGCATTTTTATGAGCTTTTATTTGGCACATATCTATCGAGACCCGAATTGCAGGCAGCAATTTGTAAAAGAAAATGGGATAGAACAGAGCATGCCGGTTGACCCAATTTCTTAAATCCACAACCATTTCAGGGTTTGACAATGATAACGCTAGTTAGGAGCAATAAAAATATACGCATCCATTCGGCGAGGGGGCGCGGTAGAGCGCCCAGTTCAGTGACTTGTCGGCCGCGGCTTCGAGCGGACGTGTGCGCGCCGTCCGCGACTTCGAACGAGCGAACCTTCGTGCTGGGAACTACGAATCTGTGTGTTCTTATTTTGAAAATTTGCTGACAGTGACAGGAGTGTTGACAGTGCTGTTTTGGATTTATGTTACGTGATTTGTACTGAAACTAGATTGTTATACAATTTGTATATTGTGTGCATGTGGACAAATCTGTGAACATTTGGATTGCGTTTTGGACTTGGTAAGTACATGAGTAATATTCAAATATAAGGCTTTTTCCCAAGGTTCAATAAATTTAAAAAAATATAATTGGTTAACCTTGAATAAATATATATATTTCCAAAATTTTGTAAAGCAAAATAAAAAAACGATTACAATAATCCTGAATAGATAGGTCGGTAGGTATAGTATCAGACCTAGCATTTCAAAAGCGTTTTAAGACTTGCTAAAACCCTTAAATAACTGTAATACCTATTAACTTATAGATAGGTAAACTTAATAAAATAACTGTTTAGTTATTTTATTAAGTTTACCTCACCTTGAATTATTTAAAAACGACGCAGTTTTACAAATTACAAGGGATTTATTTTATTGTAGCCTTTGTCTATCCACTGAGGCTCATGTTACAAGCTGAATCGACAGTTTTTTTAAAATATTTTTGACAGTTCTGAAACCGCTCGACTCACGTTCGAAATACGGGCTTTAAGATTTCAAACATATACGTATAAATATCAAATTCCAATTGAATAAACGCTCAAAATTAAATTTACGAAAGGAAATAGGTATTTCGACTTCATTCATAGTTTACCTTTTGAAACAATGAACGCTCATCATCACGGTTTGTTGACAGTCTTTGATGTTGTTGTTTTGACACTTTTGACGGCTGCGGGCAAGTGTCATGGCGTAACCGGGACATTTCGGGTCAGAAGCAGGTTGCGGGTTAAATAAATTAAGTTGTTTTATGTTTTAATAAATGTTTTGTATATTCAAATACAGGAGAGTTGATTTGTTAACACAAATTACATATTGTAAAATAATAAAATGAAACAACTAGGTAAGTACTTACTTACCTATTTATAATTTTCAATGTAAACTGAAAGTTCAATGAAACTCTAAAACCTTGAAATTCAGTAAAAGTAGGAAGTGACCTTTGTCCTGGTACGACTAGTAACACTGACCTTTACGATGTAAAGACACCGGTTATGTACCCTGGTTTAAATTGAAATTCATTCTATTTGAAGTAATTTTAGAGACATAAAAAAAACACAAGATTATTTCCGCATTGTGTCTATCCAAACATGAGAAAATAAGAGTTTTGTGTTCATTTCTTTTTTATAGTGAAAACTTCACTCTAACATTTATTATAGAAAGCAATGAATAGCAAATTCGTATATATTCTCGCATTCGAAAAGGCCGCTGCACAAAAATGTTCTTACTAATACCTGCGTGTAATGTACTTGCTGGATACTTAGGTAGATAGATGGATCAAAACTTCTAGACGTGCCTCTGACTACAGTTATACATTCAGGATTCACTAATACCACAGATCATATAATACTATACTAGTATATATACTAAGTATCGAGATATCTGAGTATACAAGAGCATACTCCAATTGCATACTCAGATTATCTCGATGGTAATATTGGTTATAGTTGCAACTATTACCAAATACCAATATTACCATGCAAGTCTTGAAATAATTTCAAATAGGAATCAGAATCAGAAAACTATTTATTTAGACCACAAGGATCATTGAGAACTCTCCTATGCCTCAAAGGTTTGCTGGAAGAAAACTCTTATTAGGGTTAAGCTCGCCTTTGTACATATCTTTAGTTTTAACTTATTTGTCCATATTGTTCTGTGTGCAATAAAGAATTTAAGAATCGTCTTATACAGTTAGTATTCGGTGAGTTTTCTCGACCGACCTTTAAGGGGAAAATCTTAACGGCTATAGTTATGGAAAAATTTAGTTGTGGTAGGTACGTCTGAACCGGCTTTTAGCGGCAAAGCCTACAACGCTCATCTATTTGCATGTACTCAATTGTTTACTATTACTATCTATCACATTTGTCCTCCACCGCGCTGATAAACAATATTTCCGCCTTGTCCCTTACCAAGTACGTAATCTATCCGTAATCATACGTGTTATGATTTTACAACGCCACTTACTTGTGTAAGTACCACCGTAGTAAGTTTATTTACAGATCGAAGCATCTGTCAAAAATAATAACTCCGAGATCATTCCAAATTTGGATTAAAAGCATTATGTTTTGTTAAACCAATCCTTCTCACCTTACCATTTTAAGAACCATCGATGCAAAGCCCTTGGTTAATAAAGGTACAATCGTATTCATGTGTTTTCTCGGAGTGGTTAGCTGCCATCTTTTTTTGTTACCATGCATAGTGACAGTGACAATGTCACTAAGAACTTTATAGAGTCACTATGAAACAAGGGATAATGAATAAAAGCTAGCAATAATGTCAAATACAACTCTACAATACGCATTAATGAATCTACATACATAGTAAATTCAATACATAACAGGTATACATAATAAAACACACCAAAAACAAACTTATCAAAAGTAGAACTAGACAAATCTCTTAAAACATAATGTTTAAACCATATGAACATAGATTTAAACATTGAGACTTAAAAGGAATATACCAAACGGAGTTGCGTCGTTTTTAAATACTTCTATGTAAATCAGTCCCTGATCACCAACAAATGTGACCATCGTATCGTATCCGAGATACACTGCGCGGTAACACTCTTCTTCTTCTCTTCATTAATGGCCTCTGTCCGTCATTTCGACAGACAATTTTGCCAATGTCAAGTGATATAATTGTAATAATATAAGTCAAGTCATTTGTCAAGTCGGCTGTCGTTTATTTTGAAAAGAAAATGGTGGATTTTCTCTTCAAAACCTAACACGAATTTTCACATTCAGAAAAACCACTTTACACACATTTATTCCAATGGCTCACACTTTATGTTACGACCTAAGTATTATTAGTTAAAATTCCACCAAAATTAAACAACAATACTCACAATAACACAAGAAAAACTATTAAAATAGAAGTGCTATGTGTCGTTTCAAAAAATGTCAAAACTCGTCGCGGTAACACTCCAACGTTAGCAGTCGAGCTGGCGTTGACGCGCCATATGATAGAAATACGTTATGTCTAAGCGACGTCACAAAAACCAATCGAGTCTCGATTGAAACTTGAGTGAACTTGCAGCATACGAGCCGTAGATGAGCCTCGTGGTAAAGTCGATGCTATGATAAGTGCAAGGCCATGCACTGATACCACTTATCTACGAGTGTATGGATTTGAATAGCTGCACTTGTTAATTTGACATGTAGAGTCGAGATTGTAGGTAATTACACTACTTAGCATTTATACATTTCACACGCTTGCATTGAATATTAAATGTGTTCATTGATCAACGAAATTTTTTTATTCATCGAGTGTGCAAAGCGGTCGAGGATCTTAGTTTCAATTTGGTCGAAACGGCGTTGTATGTTTGTTAGAGCATAACTTTTGAACCGCTTACCCGATCTTCATAGAATTTGGTAGGTTTACGGATAATACTTTTAAATTTTACTGGTTATAATTTTAGATAAATTGGTCAAGGGGTTGTAAAGTTATGGGGGCCTAAAAGGGAGTAAAGTTTATCTAAACTAAACCATTGTAAAGAAACCTTGCGTTTTATTTTCTTTTTGGGAACGTTCCGAGATCTCAGTTCGCGGCGAATTACTAGTTTTATTAGCAGAACTACCCCCAAAGGCCCAACTGAGCCGCGTTGATCATATCATTTCTTAAAAGACGGATAAAAACGCACATTCAGTGAAAGTAATTTCACTCTCTATTAAAATTAACATGTTATCCGATCGAATCATCGCCGGTCAAAATGAAAGTCATTACAACGCTTATTTTGTTGCTTACGATTTGTGACCTTAAAATATAACCGGTAAAGTTTATTTTTGAGTATTGTCGAATATTGCAATGTAGTCAATAGTCATCGGATGACACGCGATCTTTTTGCCCAACGCTTTTCGTTTTTCTTTTACTAGGAATTGTAGACGTCATTTTGGCGATTGTCGCGTGTTCAAGCGCAAGTGTGGGTTTGATTCCCGTGATGGTACAAAAAAGCACGACTTGAAAATATTTCGATAATAAGCAACCTTGGAAGGATGTGGGTAGATACAGAAAGGATCTTATCCATATCCAATCATCAAATACTTCTTTTTTTACAAGACAATAAATAAAAATAAACAAAACAAAAGATGTACATACTTACAGCTAATAATTGAATTATTAAATCTGGCTGTCAGTTGAAGTCCAACCAAAACAATTAGAAATAATAATGTCTTCCGCGTGCATAGAGGCGCATGCAACACGGAGCGTTCACCGCGCGCAGCCATAAGTGAAAGTGTTCACGAGCGTCACTTTGCATCGGTCAGCGTCTAATGTCAACGTGACTTTTGAAGTTTGGAACAAGTTTGGAACGCGTTTATTGGTACTGCCGATGATTGGTCATTGTAGATTTTTGCAATTACCAATAAGTTTTGTTTTTTTAAACCCCATCAATGATGTCTAAAAATCAAACTTTTCAAAGATATGTCACGGGACAGATTTTTTTAAAAGTAGTCAACTTGCTGTGTCAAATTCATAAAATGTTTTGTAGAGCTCTCATCTGAACCTAGGAATTTTGAATATCTGATTGAAAAATCAGACTGCATAATAAAGATTAGTGTTTAGAAATCATTCTTCCTAAGAATGTTTAGAAGGATTTCAGTGCTAAATTTATTTCTGTAGGTAGGTGAATTGAATATGATTGTCTGAACTTGGTATCTTAGTATTTATTTTTCATTTAAACAGTGGAAAGTAAAAGACTTCTTTAGTACCTATTCATCTAGTCAGCCTTTGAAGGATCACACAGCAAAAATGACACTTATTGCCAATACAATAAGAGTAAAAATAACATAAATATGTAACGAGTTTCACTAACATGGGTTCATTGTACAGATGATAATAAAAATTTATTTAGCGAATCTTAAGAACTAAATATAGCAACTTCTAAGTAGTACCTACCTACTCCTTACTATAAATTTAAAGATTCTATGGTTTATCTTATAGAAAGTTACAGTAGACATTATGTCTTGTTTACCATACGTAATCAGGACATAATGTCTACTCTAATTTTTTATAAGATAGAGGGTTACAGAATAGACGAATATCTATCTTCTAATTAAATAAAACTTTTTTGAAGCTGATTGACAATCAACGCACTGCTTGAACTATAAGTCCTAGAGGTATGAAATTTGGAGCGTAGTATCCTTATATAGTGCAGGGGTGCACTAAGAAAGGAATTTTGAAAAGTCGCATCCTAAAGGGTCTTAACTTAGGATCAAAGATTTTAACTGAATAATGCGTATGCTGCTACCACGCGAGCAAAGCCGCGGGCGACAGCTAGTAATTAATATAAACCTTTACATTTTCTTGAAGTAAGTAATTTTCTTATTGTATTCGATAAATGAACGGGAGTAACGCCCCTGAAACTAAGCCAAATTTGATAACTTTTATGACAGATATCAGAAGGACGGAAGTACTTTGGCCTCGAGATTTTATTAACTGAATCTAAGGCATTGAGACATTACGATTGGAATGATTGGCACATAGTCTAATGCAATTATAAATTCTTGAAAAAAAAAAAAAATTCAATGACAAAGTAATAATAGAAATATAAATATAAAATTTAAAACTGTGTTATTTATAACTGGTATTGAATGTTGCAATACAAAGGTTCGTTCAACATGTATCTGAAAACGATGGTAACGTCACGTGTTGCAAGTTTGCAACCTTGATACAGCGGAATCATCACTACAAATCCATACACAACCTTGTAACTACAAACTATTTTTACACAAACACACGTAGGTACTAAACAAACGGACCGGACAGTTCTACTTCTAATCTGAAGCGCCAAGGTTCGCGAATTTTTCTCCAATAAGCGACCGTCTCCTTGACACACTTGTTCAAAAAATACGAGATAACTCGTCCGAATCACTCGCTGATAATGAATTGCGGCGCGCATGCGCGGGTGCGCACTGCAATTTCGGTTTCTGGCTAGATAAGCAGTGTTCATTTTGAAAAACCAATTCGGCAAAGTTATCAGCGTAGGTATTTTAGCTCAAATTATATTTTATTGTTCTCGGTGGCCCAAGATTAGGCAATACGCAATCGTTTGAAAAATATAGATAAGAGCATAAATTGTTTACCACCCTGCCTATATTACCAACTCATTTATATTGTAGGTTGAGTCATCTATTCATGCTAGTAATACGTAGTAGTAGTAGTATGTAGTAGTGCTTGAAAAAAGTGACTAAAAAAGACATTTCAACACTGTGTGACGTAGACATAACAGCGAAAGCTGCTCGTCTATCAACTAATAAATAAATAAATAAATAGTAACTCAAAACCAAATTACTTAGGTCCTACTTACGGTTATGGTCTTTGGGCAGTATTAGCTAGCACAAATTATTAGTATAAGTAGGTAGGTAGGTATCGATATTCGATGCAATTATATCGCTTACAGAACTTAACTGTTTTTTATATAGCTCATGTATATATAATTATTTGATTCTTTTTGCTGTGGCAAAGGCATTTTGTAAGTATATATTTATACAAAAAAAACGTACCTACCTACATAGTTACTAAATCAAACCCTCGTTGAATTGGCAACGTAAGAAAGTTCCACGTTTGTTCCAAATTCTTTAATATCTTTATAGAATAAGATGGGCGAGTAATAAGTATAAACATTTAGCGAATTGGGACATCGCGGTTCGAAGTCTGAGTGAGATACCTACTGTGTTGTCATAGCAACACTCCGAATTCAACTGTTATTGAATACGAAAAGTAAAAAAAGTTACCTAACAGTGTTGAAATTATTTGTGATCCGCTAGGCGGAAGGAAGTTACAGGAATTGTTTCAAGTTATTGAATAGGTACGTGTACATTTAAACGAAGGCGTCATTCAAGGTATTGATGACGTAGGACGCGTACCTTGTTCTTACGTATGACGACCACCTGTATTCGTGACGTCATTTCGACCTGCTGTATGATTGTCTTCTTCTTCTCTTCAGTAATGGCCTGTGTCCGTCATTTCGACAGACAATTTTGCCAATGTCAAGTGTTCAAATTGTAATAAATAAGTCAAGTCAAGTCATTTGTCAAGTCGGCTGTCGTTTGTTTTGAAAAGAAAATGGTGGATTTTCTCTTCAAAACCTAACACGAATTTTCACATTCAGAAAAACCACTTTACACACATTTATTCCAATGGCTCACACTTTATGTTACGACCTAAGTATTATTGGTTAAAATTCCACCAAAATTAAACAACAATACTCACAATAACACAAGAAAAAATATTAAAATAAAAGTGCTATGTGTCGTTTCAAAAAATGTCAAAACTCGTTGCTGTATGATTGCCTATCTTTTGATAAGTGGGTACCATACAATTTTACTAATTACAATCACAATGACAATTTACTGCACGCTAAATTGTCATTTGGGTTTCAAAATGTCAATTGACCGGTCGCTAAATTGTCATTTGTATTCTAATTTGTCAGATTTTGATAGTATCAAAAAGACAATCACTGGAGCGTCTCTACATCCAGCGGACTGTCTGTCGAAATGACGGACAGAGTCCATTATTGAAGAGAAGAAGATCCAGCGGACAGTTTTATTTTCGATACACTTGGAAGAAAAGTTTCATTGTCAATTCCAAGTCGGCTTTTGTTTTTAATCGTGTTAAAACACAAACGTATCAAGTGGTGAACACGTCTATGATAACATCTAGATAGTGAGAAGATAGTGTTATCTTAGACCATAAACTAATTCTTAGACAAAAGTTACACGTACCATCAGAGCGTGCCGCCTTCAGTGATAGACGATAATACTGCAAATTTAAGATGCTTCATCTGTTGAAGAATACTGTTGACAATGTAACTTTTTAAATAATCCGCGGGTATGAAACATACGATTTTTTTTTATTAATTCTCTATTTCATACTACTTACAGCGGTTCAAAAAGTAGCACATATAAGATTAAAATTATCACACATTAGGTACTTAGGAAGAGAAATATTAAGAGTGAAAAAAAAAATTATACCGTAGATAGGTACTTTACCTATTTTACTTATTTTTTTGCCAAATTCACGGACAAAGAAAACGCGGTATTACAGTCAATATATGTCTGTTGTCTGTACACGTACCTACTGTAGGCAATACATTGTTGTACATTTTATTAACTTAATTGAATATAGATTAATTGAATCAAAATGAGTTATTATTCTTACTAGTTATTAATCGTTACGTTTTTACGTAGGCATAGTTTTACCGTTTTGTAAGTAAAAAAAAACGAATTGAACATGGCTTGGTCATAAAAAAAGTATTAGTTTAAGTTCAGTTACCCAAACTTCCTAAAAAAACTAAATAATTTGTAAAGAATAACAATTTGACAACGCTCCCGCAAAGAGAAAGCTCGAAAAAGGTTAGTTAAAAAAGCATTAACCCTTCTAAAACTGTCACAATACTTTATGACCACCTTATAAATAAAGGGTTGACAGCAAAATACAAACAATATTGAATATTTATAGTATTTTTATGACCCATAAAACAACTTGTTTTACAACCCCTGAGAAAGAATAGCAAAAAAGATTTTTTTATTTTTTTTACTGTTCTTTTTTTTCTTGGTCTTAAATGTTGTGTAATTGGGTTTTATGGGCATTGTTTTATCAAACTAGCATAGGCTTTCGAAGAAAGTAGAACTCGGTTAAAACAGCAGGCACTAGGTTATTATCTAAATAACTATGTAAGTATATAATTTTTCTAGTAGGTACCTATGCTTAGTAATTAATTATTTATTATACAGTAGGCACCCTATCATTGGTAGATGACTCCCGCGAATTTACTCGGTCAAACTCGTAAATTTTCGTCCATCATCGGCCCAAAATGTCGCAAATGATGACCAGTTTGTCTAGACCCACACTTCCCCCCGCAACACTTCATCATGCAGATATTGAGGGGTACACCAGTCGTGGTCGGGGGTCAGGCTAGCTGGTTGGCGGACGTGACGACCTTGGCCTAGTTTGATAGTACTCCAGCATCGCAGCTGTTAGTGATAGCTCGACAACTTCCTAAACTGTTTTCACTTAAAGATTTACCTACTTATGGGAATATAGGTGTCGCATTTTGTAGAACAGAATATCTTCCAAAATATTTCCAAAAACATATTTTTTTAAAGTGATCGCGTTATATAATGGATGATGAGATGAGACTCTTTTGCCTTTGGCCTTTTTAGACAAGCACATTCAACCAAGAACCAATATAAACATCGATGTTTTCCTATTTCGATGGCTGGAAGGCATCTCAAATGTTTGATGAGGTTATAAAAAATGTTTAGTAACCAGTTAAGTCTGAAAATAACGTGAATCATATGCAAATATTCGTATAGGTGCCTTTAGCTTTAGTAAAACATCAAGGTTTACGTTTTGCACAGCAGACCACGAAAAAAAATGATATCTGCATAATGTAAGGCTGACGCCTGAGGGTCTAGAGTTTTGGTGTGTAAATCTGGTGTGAAACGTCTGACGCCCAGCACTCCAGTGGGCGCTGATTTGTATGGAGACACTGAGCGGATTTTTTGAGAAGCTTGGTCTACACCCCTCTGACGTTTTCAATTGAAAAAATCTACCTGTACTTACATAAGTGGGTAGAAATAATGTTAGGTAGGAAGTAGTTATAATAGGTAGGTAGATAGGTACTCTAACAGATCGCGCGGAAAGTGAGGGAGGACCCTCACTTCTGTTTTGCAGGAAGTGGACTGACCTACGTGGCTTACCTATAGGTATACCTACTATTTTTGTAAATAATGTATACTTAAATACATAGTACTTATCCATAGCCCATCATAGACACAGAACAAACATGTGTTCGTCACAAAATGTTTAAACTTGAGTGGGATTCGCACCCAAATTCTCAGCTACGAACTGAGATCGTGACGCTAACAATTGGTTCCAGAACTCTGAAAACTTTCCAGAAGTCTAAAAACTCAATGCTTGTATATCGTAATATATAACACACGACCTCATACACCAATACAATCATACATCGGCCTTGATCTCTAGCTATTACTGAAAACGTTGCATGGAACCTAGCATTGTCTTGCACGAGGGTACTGCTTGCTCAAAACGAGTTTTATCACTACTGGCATACAGTTGAATATCGGATAGATATTTTCGTAGACCTTGGCGAATGGCCTTGCTGGTATCTGGGCCCGCTCTTTCCGCCTTCGTCGTATCAATTTGAACATTATTGTTTTTTATTTAAGTATTTTTTGGGTAACTCGCATTAGTTATTTATATCCTAGAAATAAACAAGGTTTAATTGAATTTATAAATAGATATTTTAATGTAACTGAGATTGGCGTTTGTTACGAAAATATACTTAGATTGGCAAAAGTTATTTTGGGACACTTTACTTACTTAGGTAAGTAATTAGTTAAAAATACATTTCAGAGTACTTATAGAAAAATTATTCCGACGCATTGTTTTAAATACAAGGATAAGTGTGTTAATAAAACAATACCTTACACACTACAATGAATACACCAACCTTGGAATCAAAGCTGAGCACATTTCGAGTCGACTCATACGATGTTATTATAAAACCAGACGAATCTATAAGAAAGGTATTTAACTATTTATAACCTCATAATCCGTTCCTAAGGTCACCACTATTTACCTGACCTAAATAGTGCCCCAAATTCAGCGAACCGAATCCTGAATTTCGCACCGAAAAAATAGCGTTCACGAAAAAAATCGCACTCACACATCGACACGCGTAATCGACTAAAGTGTGTCATGATCACTAGGTGAAGTTTAAATAAATTGTTTTGAGGGCCATCGCTATACAAACTGCTGCATAACCTGTGCCTGGGGCGCGCTACTAACTGATAGTTCAGCTGTGGCGTAGCGTGGATGCGAAGGTCCAGGCGCACCATACGACAGAAGCTGCTGTGAATTTTGGTCAAATTCAAACCTTGTTGCAAGGCCGCAAGGGCGAGGAATTAACACTTATCTGTGATTTTCCTTTATGATTGGCGCTGTTACATCAAGAGTGCGATAAGTGGCTGCAGACGTAGAGTTCAGTGACAAATCCGCGATATTTTCAAGGTTCTCTTTGCATGTTCAAAAATAGCACCAAGCTAATGGTAAATTGAATTTAAAATAACTTGGAAATTTAAAAATAAAATTGATCACGTATACGTTAGATTAATACTTTATGGGTAAGTTTAAAAAACGGAAAATTGACATGAATTTGACTACCTTCCGGCTTCATCAGCTAATGTGATGAGAGTGATGAGACAGTTCATTGAGAGTATTCTAGTGACACCACTACAAAATTAAAGGAGAGCAAAATACGCAGTTCCGTTCACTTGGATGACATCATATTGGCATACTTTTTTGTTATTTGATAATAGCCAAATTACTTAACCTTTATAATTAAATTTTTAAGGAACCTACCTGTAAGTAAACATTTTTTATCAAATTAAAAAAGAATTTCTCAAATCAATTCAAATACAGAGTTCTGAAGTAACAAACTTATAAAAAAAAATACAACCGAGTCGCTACTCATTTTATGAAGTCGATAAAAAATATGGCCAACGATAGAATCACGTTCAAAAAGATAATTACCCGAGTTTGGGCAATCTTGCACTCTCTTTCAGCGTGTACAGACATTGGAGTTATACATTAGTACGTTATAGCGTGTATTGCATTACTCTTGATAGTCCGAAATCTACGATATCGTAATTATAAAGATTACCTCTAAGGTCAGCCGTCAGTGTAGGTAATTATGGACGTCATACAGTTGAGCGCGTGGATTAGATTGAGTGCACTGTATTATTGTATATTGTTAGAACAGAAAACAAATAAATCAACATCCTTGGAAATTTCACACAGCGCCCTCTAGTCCCAAACTAAGCAGAGCTTGTATGGGAACTAGATTGCTGTTAGAATACTTATACTTGGATCTGCTTAATTCATTTTCTTAAACATGCTTGGAAATTAAAGCATTACTTTGACAACCTTCTTCGAGATAAATGGAAAATGCAGTACTGGCCAAATACATGCGAGCATCGGCCGGCAATAAATGTATGAAAATCCATTGCCGGCGTGTTTAGCGGCCAAATAAACTACACACAAAACTCATATCTGTCGTGTAATTTAAAAATGGAACGATCTTTTACTCCATAACATGGCAACCAAGGAGGTAACTTATCAAAGATTTTATTCAAATTTCGAACAGGCTTTCAAATAGAAAGCTGATTATTCAAAAAAAAAAACAAATGAACACTGTAACTTCGTTGTTCGTTAATGGTTTTGAAAAGTAATTGTATTTTCAACTAAAAAGTTTTGCCTAGGTAAAGGTAGGTTTTAGTGAAATCACCAGTAAGCTATAAAGTCAACTGAAGGAAAAGATCGCTGCCATGTCGTATAAGGACGTCAAGGAAGCTGCACTGGATAGGGACAAATGGCGAGAGCTGCATTGTTACACCGACAAGAGCTGAGCTCTTAAGTTAGAAGAAGACCAATTAAAATTATTGTTTTGTTAGTAGCTACTTACATAAGTATTTACAGAGACAACCACGAAGTTCTAGAGTAGCGTATGCCTTATTAGTAAAAATAAATAAATCTGTAGTTTCCTTGTTTACTGTTCGTATACAAGGCCATTTTAGCGAAAGAAGCATTATTGTTTTTCAAGAATTTACGGGATTATTCTTTATACTGGGAGGTATTCGCTTTTCGGAACTAGATCTGTATATACCCCTGGGGCCTTAGTCAAGTTCACATTTTAATTATCTCTAGAGAATGCGGTATTCTTCGACCCTCTTGTATTTTACTAAAGAAATAAGCCTACAGCGTCATGGGCAATGTTTTACTTATGCTCTGAACGGTACATGTAAGACATGTTTATTTTCCCATCGACCCCACTCATTTGCATAGTGGGCTCGTTGGGAATTTTTGTCCCATCGGCCCCATCGTGGGCCAGCCGGTGGGCTCGATAAAAAAAAACATAACCCGATTTAAATAGAGTACCTACGCTTTACGAATACCATTCTCACAGTTTCGTCTTTATCCACAGGAAAGACATGTTCAATAGGTAATGAGCTTAACCACTAGTTTCCTTACTTAGTATTGTACCTAGTAGTTTCATAATTAGATGTGTTTTATTTCATTTCATATGTTTCAAATAGCGTCAAGGTTTGGCCACATTATGTAGTTTCAGTTTTATTGTCGTGATTCAAATAAATCTAATGACGTCAAAGTGACTGCATTCATCTCGTTATTTACGTATTCATAAAATTAACAGTTTGTTTTCATAAAAAATATGGGAAGACCATGTCTTATAGTAAGGAAAAAAATGTGTTATACAAGAAGGTTCATGCTTGTTTATAAAAATAAGGTGAAAGAAAAAATAAGTTATTATAAGTACACGTTTTACAATCTTATTTAGGTAAATTATAAACAGTTTATTATGATTTGTTAATACGAAATCATAAAAATATTTTACTACAGCCGAATCTGGGTCGTTGCGCAACGCACTGTTATATTGTTATGAAGTTATCGCTGAAACTGCGCGTACGCAGTTTTCAGTGAGGCAATGCTTGCCCTAAATTAATATGCAGTTAGTGCAAATAATTAGTACTTGCATGATTTTATTTTGAAACTAATGAAATTCATTTGATTTATTAGAACCACGAATACAGTTAGCAACAATGTTATAGTACACTAATCATAAGTATCAACAAACACTTTTAACAAAATACTTGCTTATCAAAAAAATATATAATATTAGTAGTTAACTCGACGACATCAATTTAACTAATAAAAATACTTTTAACTAATATTAGTTCAGATACTTACCTCAAAACATCAACATCATGATTCAGACGCACCGGAATCCGGTAGTGTCGCAGTCAATCAGAACGAGACAGGTGCATCTGAACTCTGCGGGCGCAAGCGAGACCGAGGCAAGGTTATCCTCATGGCCAGATCTAGAGGTGTGCTTGTGTGCGTTGATTTTGAGGCTGTGTCTGGTAAGGTGGCAGCTGCGGGTTCAAACCCCAGCGGGCAGAAATTGATACGATTTGACTTTTTGTAACGATTACGTAACAAGATTTTGATGAAAGAGTTGAAGTAAATTTTTAAGAGCCACTACGTATCTTCTGCCTAACAGTTTTCAGAAAAATCTAGTTTTATTGTTATTTTGAATATAAATTATTTGTATATGGAAACAGTTGGGGTACATAGTGGTGTGTCAAGCATGATAAGAACGAAGGCAAACCTTTAGTCTAGCCGCTAGGTTGCAGACCTTAGAAATACCTAGGCAGTACAACCTATCAGCCTAGACATGCCGATTTGTCTAGGGTCAGGTGTTACATAAATTGTATTTACCTAGGTAGTGTACTGTCTAACTTAATAAGTCCTGAGCGAATTAGTAATAATGATTATAGACTATAATATATCTCTCGCTGACTCTCGGGATTCTACATAGGAATTAGGTAAGTATATTATGTAAAACTAATAATATGCTTAAAATATTTAAACGGGTAAAAAACGAAAAAAAGCGTGATAAAAGTGACATCATAATTATTATGTCAAAATCGACACATCACCAAAATGCGGCGACCCCGACAAAGTATCAAAATTGCCAAAAGTGCCAAATAAGGACAGAAAACGTGAGCAAACACCGCACTAGCTCTCGTAAGGCCACGAGCTCGACATAGACCTAGTTACGTTGGCATTGGCACTACATTCATAAACTGAGGTCACTTTGCCAGTTTAAAAATAAAACAACGAGCCGTTCGTGAGTGCTTTTTTGACACTTTTAAGTTTTCACTTTCTATATGACGTTGACAGATGACGCTGGCGGCCATGACTTTTTTTTCCTTAAAAAAGTATTAACATTTCCCGCTTTTTCTGCTGCTTGCTACAGTTATGTATTGGAATTTTAATTGATTTCGGTCTGGATGGTTTTGTTTCGAAGAAAGTAATAAAAGATTCAAGGTGAATGTAATAATGTCATCGATAAAAGTGAATTTGAAAGTGAAAGTCGAGCGCGAATGTTCACTTTTACGATGTTTACGACTTTTAAGTTCACAACTTGTTTTTTTAAATGATTTTTTTGGAATAAGGAAATAAAAAATAATAGCTAAGTATTTATAAGTTTAAAAAAAGGAAAAAGTTTAATTATTGAAAGCAGAAATAGCATATTAAAAAAACGTCAATTAGATAAAAAGAAACATTTGTAAGAACACTAACACCCACCTTAGGAATATCCTGTGTTGTGGGTAGTTAAACTGTCCCGGCTCTACCAGTCGTTAAGCTATGACGGAGGCCTTAAGGCGGCCTAAAAACTCCGTCACCAGAGTTGGCCACTGACGATACGAGCATACGATCATACGATCTAATCATACATAATCATAGCGATAATCATACGAGCTTGCTTGCTTAGGAAAATGCAACAGAATCGACACCATTGTCAAATTACACACCCCGTAAGTAACAACACATTTTAACCCCTTACGCATCTTACTAAGGAAACTAAGTTGACAAGTTTTTACACTTGTGTTTATGTTTTGAAATGCGAGTGATGAAATGAACTTTCAATTCTCAACGACTAACAGTAAAATGTGATAGATGGATGTTAATGTGGTGTGTTCGTTTAGTCAATTTTATAATAAACTAGCCGTCGCCCGCGGCGTTGCTCGCGTTCTACCCTTTATAGCGTGACGTTTGAAAATTCCTTTCTTAGTGCACCCCTACACTATATAAGGATACTGCCCTCCAAATGTCATACCTCTAGGACTTATAGTTTAGGCTGTGCGTTGATTCTAAGTCAGCTTCAAAAGAGTTTTATATATACTTATGTATGTATTGAGTATTGATGATGTCAAATCGAAAGTAATCAATTATTTAGATATCTTGTTTATTTATTCAAATGTAAGTTATCAGCTTTCGCGTTGCATAATGACATATTTTACTGATTTTCATAATAATTCAATGGTTATGCGTCTCATTAAGTAAAAGTACAGACAGCAATAAAATCACACAAATGTTATACGACTCAAAGTATTTTTTTATACAAATAAGTAGACAAAATAGCGTACGGCCTGATGGTAAGCGGTTACCGTAACTTATGTTTTATTTTTTTATAACCAATTTCTAATGCTTTCTAAACATGATTTTTGTAAACCAATATAATATTTGTAAATTATTATTATAATACTAATTTCAAGATAGAATTTCAAACACGATTGTACAAATTATTATAAATACCTAAATAAATGAAAATGAAATATCCCAACCAATGCAATGGCCGAAATTACAGTCCACCGCGATGATGGGAACTAAGTTTGTAATATAATTTTCAACACACTTGCTCATAAAGTGGCTCTATGGTCACCGCAATTAGGCACATAATGATACCCATAATCAAACTGTGACTTTTTCATTGCTATAACTCACTAGTGAGTTATAGATTTTTTTTTTTAATTTTATTGGTTGAGTAGCTTTGTTACTAAAAAAGTTTTTATTCAAAAAAAAGATCGTGTTCAATAGAACAAATAAATGAATGTTTCTATTGCTTGCTCATTTCATGCAACTTGTTATTTAAATAGATAATTTTAACTCGTACGTGTTTAATAAATAAAACTTTTACTCAAATATAACTTTTGTTTTCTCTGTAATAAAAGAAAACTTTAAATTCCCCATTTTTTACGTGGCAGAATAGGCGCAAACCCTAAGCGCGGAAAATAAATAAAAAAAAAAACCTCACCCTTTAGTCTGTGGCCGATCACAATGCGCGCGCATAGGAAAACTGATTATTTTTTCCCGCCATAGCGAAACATTTTTCACAACGCGTTTTCACTGTTGAAATTATAGTTATTTTATTGTTATTTTATTCACAAGTGTGTTGAAAAACGTCGTATGATACACGTGTGTATTGGTGATTACCGTTCTCGTCTTTCTTAAGACCCTCGCCTACGGCTCGGGTCTCAATGGCACCTCGGCGGTAATCACCAATGTACCACACTTGTACCATAATGTACTATTATCAATGGAAATAATCTATACACGTTTAGATATAAATAAATAAATAAATATTCACGGACACTTAACACAATGCCTTCTAGTCCCAAACTAAGCAATACTTGTACGATGGAAACTAGATGGCTGATAGAATACATACTTTTTTATTGTAAATACATACTTATAATACATAGAAAAACCCAGACACAGAACAAACATCTATGTTTACAACACACAAATGTTCGTTCTCGGTGGGAATCGAACCCACGACCCACAGCACGGAAGGCAGAGCTACTACCGACTGAGCCATGACGCCTGTCGCCGTATTTTTCTGCCGACCATCCAAAGTTAAATGAGTTATTTGAGGGCACGTGTTACACAACTCAATTAACTTAACTTAAAGTTTTGTTATGTGACAAAATATTATGTACCTACCTTTAAAATTACAAAACGTGGAATATGACGTGGACTCACTATATACAATAATTATTATTTAAATTTAGTCAAGTTTGTCTGGAAGAAATCATATCGTGCGATAATACCGGCCGTTTGCAGGAATTTTTTTTTGTCTAACTGTAACTTGTTCATCTTTTTTGTCCTCAATAAAGTTTTTATTTATTATTAACCATTGTTTTTTTATGTTAACCTTTGTAAAAAGAATCAACGTTTGTTATATGTCACGCACGAGGAGGGGTTAAATCACGAATGAATGCAAACACATTATTGTACACCTTACAAACTAATAAGCAAGGAAAAAGTTACAAAAGAAGGAACCATACACGTACACGGTCTTATCGTTCAAAGAGCGATTTCTTCCAGGCAAATCATGTTTTATACAGATGGAAAATTATTAAATCCGGAATTGTCGGATGGTTCTATATTTTTATAGATAAAGCTTTCATAATGTATTTAATGTACATTTTAATTTAATTTTAATTTATTTCGTGAGACTAATAGTATTTGAGTGGGCTAATTGCAAAGTTTGGGAAGGGAGACAGGTACCATTAAATTATTTAAAGCCGATATCTATTATTATGTGGTAGCGTCTACCGCCTTTCAGAGTGAATCATTGCTTTTTAGCCGGGCGTTCACTACCTTTTCTGAAAAACTAGCCATAATTATGTAGGTAATGGAGAAAATATTACGGAAAAACTTCACTTCACTATCAGTACAAAACTCTATACGCCTGCAAAATATAAAAAAATGGAGCTTTTGAAATAAAACTATAAATACTATACTTACTTAGTCATACGTTTACCAATAAAAACCAAAATATCTCACCGGAAAACACGCTTCTACGCCGGACTACGCGGTGTAGCACCGCTACGAAAATTCGTAGCACCTGACTTAGGGTGCTCTTCCAACAGACGTAAGCAAGCGACGTTGCTAAAGATGTGTTTGAAATCCACCAATAGGGATCGTTTAATATGAAAACAAGCCATCCCTATTGGTGGATTTCAAACACATCTTTAGCAACTTTAATTTCTTTTGTTTCGCAATCTTTTGTATTATGGGCAAACAAATGAATCTGAATCTGGACCATCACCTTGTTCCGTTGTATTTTATTTAGATTTAAAAAATGTGGCTGTTTACGGAGTACTGGTTGGCGCGGCTGGTGGGCTTTATTTACCAGGTTTTTTAAGAGATAAAGCTTTTAAAAAAACATGGTACTCTCCGTTTCTCAGTAAACTGGAAACTCTTTTTAAACCTAAATAAAATACAGTTAAAATTGAGAGGTAGTCATTGCTAGGCAAGGTTACACGCGCCGCCCCATCCCCCTTCAGTAAGTACTGCATTTACTCTAAATTGATTCCAGGAATATCTGCCGCTGAAAACGGTTTCCCAAAACTTCCTGATAGATGTTTGTTAAACAAATTAATAGGGAGGCTTTTAGGGTGAGGAAATACTAAGGGTTCTCTATGATAAAAGATACTAAATTTATTTTCCGTAAAAGCAAGTAAGCTTGTACGAGTGGCCGACCCTGTTGACGGAGTTTTTAGGCCGCCTCAAGGCCTCATGGCGTAACGACTGCTAGAGCCAGGACCGACAGTTTAACGTGCCCTCCGAAGCACGGAAGCGCTCAGATGTAAATACGACTAGCGGTCACCTATCCAAGGAGTGGCCGCGCAGAACGTCGCTTAACTTAGATAATCAGTGAAGATTGACTAGCAAGCTACGCCACGAGCGCTTCTTTTTTCTGTGATAGGTATCTAATGCCTATATTCAAAAAGCGTCTATATACTTTGTTGGCAAACCAAACCAGAAAGCGTAGAATCTACGAGAAGGTGCCAGTAGGTACCCACGAAACGAAACGAAACGAAACTTGGGAGGAAAACATTCTTCCGACTCCGACAATGACAAAAGCGACCGGAAAAGGCTTCCAAAAACTTTAAATTCCAAGAAAAGATCAATACTAAGGGCCATACTTATAAAAGCTGAAATGTTGATTAAAACTTAGCTCTGTCGCTGTTTGACATAACCTGTTAGTAAGGGACAGCCATAATTTAAACAGTTTAACAAAGTTATGCAACTATTATAAGTAAGCAGGTTACTGAATAAGGAAAAAACGAATTTTCCGAGTAGTTAAACAAAGTCGTACAATTGTACGTACCTACTACGTATGTACACCGTCGCATTTCGCTTAGACGGGGGCAAACAGGAAAGGGGAGGCAGGGGGTGGACACGTGATCAACAAGAACGAAATGGTATTTGAAAAGTACAAACTACACTCGAAAGCAAAAATTCCGGGTTATCTATAAAAACTTGAATATCTTAGAATGTCTTCAAGGCAAGAGTGAATAAGTGTCTTCTAGACCCTCTTGCTCCATCGTCGGCTTCATCGTCGCTTAACATCAGGAGAGATCGAAATCAAAAGATGATGTATTCCATATTAAAAAAAAACTATTTATTGTATGAGACCTCAGAGTAATAGTTGCCACACACAGCACGTTCTCGTTCGACGTGCTCTCTGAGGTGAGGCTAAATATGGTTTTAAAATGGTTCTCATGCCCATTTCATTACTTTTATCCTAAAAAAAGTAGCAATAGTGGTAGGTACATTATGCCCGGGTTTTTTTACTTTCTCCAGCTCCGTGCCTCCAGGGTATGGGGAGGCAGAGGGGGAAATGTGTTCAATGGAACAAAGGGGGGGGGTACTATGAGGGGTAACGAATACACTTTAATAACCGACTTCAAAGAAAAGGTCAACAATTTTCAATTTATTTATTCACAAAGAAAATTACAACTAATACAGTATTTACAATATTTACAATATTTACAAAATACACATGAAACAGTTGAGCTATCTACAAACCGTTGCAAACGATTTATAGATAGCTCAACTGGTCAATTTTCAATTTTCAATTGAATTTGAGACTTAACTTAGATAAACTTTTCATATGAGTTACAAATTAATATAGTTTTGTTACCAATAGATACCACTAGTAGCATCGAGAAATCGATTACAATTTTATTGTTAATCAGTTTTTAATTTAATTTTATAAATAAAAAAAACAATAACACAAAATAAATTGTTATAATTGGTGATTGAAAACTAGAGCAATAAATGGCACGGTGTAATAAAAAAAATACTAATAACATAAAGTAGAACTAAAAACAAATAGTAAAAAAGAATAGGCAGTCGCCGTAGACGGAGTGTCGCCGACAAATCGGAGAATAATGGAAAGTGAATGTTTTGGACGAGGCCGGACTTATGAATATTTCATGAACATAATATACCTAATGACTATAACTATTAGTACTCTCTCGAAGAGGGACTAAACTAAATTAAACTAATTCTAAACTGTTGTACTTGGGACCACCCTACGACGTAGGTCATCAGGGGCTCAATTCTACTAAAAAACTTTTTAGCTGAATCGTAGCAACTTTTAGGTTAGATCGTATTCTACTGAACAACGTTCCAGTTGCACAGTGACGTTTCAGCTAAGCTGAAGCTCAATCGCTTCATAGTTGGAACGATAGCTCGATCGTAATATAGTTGGAACTGAATAATGAAAAATTGAGCTTTTGCACGTTTGTTGGTTTCATAGCAATATGCTATGAATTTTGATACTAACTTAAATCCTCAAAACATTTTATAAGTACGAAGAAAAAATGCCCACCTGATGTTAGATATACCTCAACAAGCAGGTCAGCCATGGATATACACTTGTTATTTCTCTGGCACCCATCATAACCTTTCAATCAGAACCTTTGGCAGCAGAAATAGGTGGTGGAACTTCGCCGGACAAGCTCTACTAGAACTCTACACCACTAGTGTTCATTCATGGACACCATACACGTTAGGTCAGTGACCTTTGATTACTAGGCATTCATTGCGGAGTCAATCGTTGCTTGTTAATAACTTTGCCGTAATCGCCATTTGGACAGCGCGTCATGATTCCGTAGAATGAGGTACACTGCGCAGTAACAACCACTTGACTAGCGGAAGGCTGCGCTGGCTGCCGTATTACCGTGCAGTGTAACCCCACTCGCTACTGTACTTATGTAATTCAAATCGCAACACACTTTCTTATTCATGTATGGGCTTGATCCAAATTATTTGAAGATGTGTGGCCTCCATTAGGAACAGTCAACAAGATAGCAGCGGTGCTAACTATTGCATAATCTGTGGTAATGTTGTCGACAATATTACCACAGATAATGCAATATTTTAAAAACTGGTGCAAAATGCTTACATTTTGACAGAACGAGCAGACAAATGACAGGCGTCATGGCTCAGTCGTCGGTAGTAGTCTGCCTTCCGTGCTGTGGGTCGTCGGTTCGATCCCCACCGAGAACAAACATAGATGTTTGTTCTGTTTCTGGGTGTTACTATGTATTATAAGTATGTATTTACAAAAAAAATGTATATTTATGTATTCTATCAGCCATCTAGTTCCCATAGTAAGCTTTGCTTAGTTTGGGACTAGAAGGCGTTGTGTTAAATGTCCGTGAATATTTATTTATTTAAATAATGTATCTCGCGTGCGCATCCTAGCCCTGCAGGCTTATAAACCTCAAGTTAGCAACCACACTTGCTACCGTCCTAGGAAATACAATACATAAGCAATTATCGACCTCCAATTGATGGTAATTGGTGATGGAAGGTGGATGGATCTTCAATCATTTTGACAAATAACACGTAACTTCCTGCAATGCACTTTCCTTTTCAGGTCATTTGTGATCTTCCGCCTGCTAATGGCATGATTTGAAGCTGCTTTAAGCAATGTTCTGTTTGTGCATTCAACTAAACTAGAACTGGGGCGAGTTTGTTTACAAAAAGATTTGGTAATTTTATCCAAAACCGTTTTGTAATCCGGAATTGAATTTGTACTTGAACAATTTTATATTTTTACTAGCCGTCGCCCGCGGCGTTGCTCGCGTTCTACCCTTTAGAGTGTGACGTTTCAAAATTCCTTTCTTAGTGCACCCCTACACTATATAAGGATACTACCCTCCAAATTTCATACCTCTAGGACTTATAGTTTAGGCTGTGCGTTGATTCTCTGTCAGCTTCAAAAGATATAATATTGATTTTATAAGTTTCGAACTATTGAATAAAAGCCGGGTGTGCTAGCCTAGTTGAACAGAAAAGACGATTCTAAATAATCCTTATGATTTTAGATTGATTTCCATAATAAAATGAAACTTATAAGCAAGCAGCAAGAGTTAGTGGCCAACTCTGGTGACGGATTTTTTAGGCCGCCTGAAGGCCTCCGTCATGGCTTAGCGTCTGCTAGAGCCGGGACCGACAAAGTTATAAAAAGTAAATTTCTCAAAACTTGACTCTTTATGACACAATAACTTCTTATTACAAAAACAAAAATCGTGAGCGTTTTTGCTTTAGAAGAGAATTGACGCGAGTAATACCTTACCGCCCTGACTCCTGAGGGCCTAGTACGAGTTTTGGTGTATAAATCTGGTGTGAAACGTCTGACGCCCAGCACACCAGTGGGCGCTGATTTGTATGGAGACACTGAGCGGATTTTTTGAGATGCTTGGTCTACACCAAGTCCTCGCATGCCGAGGTTCTCAAAGAATCCGCTCAGTGTCTCTATACAAATCAGCGCCCACTGGGGTGTGCTGGGCGTCAGAAGTTTCACACCCACACTATACACTGAAAACTCGTACTAGGCCCTCTGTGCTGGTACCCTAGTACTACGGATCGATAGGGGTGGTTCAAGGCTACTAGTACGTACCTACTAACTACGTACCATTGCGTATCAGCTCCGGTGTGCGTGTAGTGAGCACGTAAAACGGTAACGATCATGTTTTGGTTCAGTGAAAATATAAACAAAAATACAACGACAGGCACAGCTCAGTCGGTAATACGAGTAGCTCTGCCTTCCGTGCTGTGGGTCGTGGGTTCAATCCCCACTGAGTACAAACATTTGTGTGTGGCAAACAGAGATGTTTGTTCTACGTCTGGGTGTTACTATGTATTATAAGAATGTATGTACAAAAGAAATGTATAAGTATTCTATCAGCATTCTGGTTCTTATAGTTGAAGTTTAGCTTAGTTTTGGACTAGAAGGCTTTGTGTGATATGTCCGTGAATATTTTTTTATTTACATGAAAGAAAGAAAGAAGAAAGTAAAACTTTTTATTGCCCACACATAGATATAAATAGGAGGGTACGACGTACCCACATTTAGGTAGGTATGTACTTAGGTATAGCCTAAAAAACACAAAAAACATACATGAATATCTTGTTAAGGATGTGTTTGAAATCCACCAATACGGATCGTTTGTTTTCATATAAACCATTCCTATTGGTGGATACCACACACATCCTTAGCAACGTAGCTTAGCTCTGATGGAAAAGCACCCATATCAATGCAAATGACCAAAAAGGTTGATAAAGAAACAATTACTACTAGATTCGTACCTACCTACCCTACTACATAGTACCTACCAACGATGCAAAGTGATTAGCTTTAATTAATATTGCGAGAGTGAAAGTGTACTTGAAATGTTCGTGAATGTACAGTGTAATGTCTTCCGCGGTGGAGATCACTCGCAAGATGTTGTGCTGTGCAGATTACCTATGTGAAAACTTTTAGTAGTACAGCTCGTCCGGGGAAGTCAAAGTCAATGCTTTTATGCATGAAATGTTGCAATATTGCGTTGATTGTTGATAAATTAGCAATAGTTTTACGGTAAATGACCCAAACGATCATAGGTAGATAGCCCGTATGCAAATCGCAATAGGATTCAAACTGGTAAGACATGTCCCACAACACAAGGCGTAATATGAACTCTCACCGAGGTCAACGGACCTGGAGCCTGCGCTCGGAAAATCATCGGAAAGCGTCCACCGCGGAAAAATAATAGAACACACAATAAACCTTTTACAGGGACGTAAATGTAAACTCGTAAAAAACGTTTACACAGGGTTTTTCGATCGCGGCGATTCTACGATTTCCTGGTGGAGTCACTTTCGCGGGCGAACCCGATCGCTTTTCGCGGCTTTCCTCAGAAAACTAGAGCTGTCTCGCTCTGTTGTTGCCACCGTCTCTGCCGCACCAGGTTCGACGACCGGGGCAACGAGCGCGCGAAAGTACTTTCACTGCGCCGGCGCAGCCAAGTCTCCAACGTTGTATGTCGAAACGTGCGCGTTAGCGTTCACATCGCTACGAGTTTAGCACTGAGATGGAAGGATAACCCAGGCGATACGGAGAAATGGCCTCTAGCGACTCGGACGGACGAGAATCCGCAACAGTTTGGTTAGTTTAACTAGTTGTAATTCATCTAGGAATGCGTCTGTCTGTACGCCTCTAGCCGGACTTGTAATGAGCTTTTGTTTTTGAACAAAGCAGGCCTTATTTCATACTATTACTGCGTTTAAAACATCCTATTTTATTAGGTAATACACTACCTATGTTGTATGCAAAGGTTTAAACTGTTGCCGTCAATCAATTTATATAGGCCACCAAAATATCTGCACAGAAAACACACACATTGATAAATAACACGCATATTATACTCATTATGGTCTGCTAAAGTTGCGCTAGCTAAAATGGCTGCTAAAATCTGTTATCATATCTTTTCGCTGTCATGTAAAATTACAGCAGATTATGAATAATTGGGTAAGTAGATACTTTACCTATTTTAAACTTAGAATTACATACCAGAACTACACCCGATGAGATATATGGAACACCCTAATACAAGAACACAACAAAACACTAACATATTTATCAAATTTCTAAAACCTATGAAGATTTCTCAATGGCTCTTCAACTCTTATTTTCACTGTTTTTTACTTTTGACTGTCATATTATTTGCACTATCTATAAACATACTTACTAGTGTTAGTAAGTAGGTGCTAATACGTGTTACCGAAGCCACGGACAGAACACTGCATCTTTCTCTAAGACAATAATGAGATTACAGTGCGAACGTAACTTTTCTTGCAGTGCATTGCGTAATTTTGAATAGCACGCGAGTTCTCTGCGTAGTGGAGAAAGCAATGCACTGGCATCTGTTATTTTGCGTTGGTTTTTTCTGTTTCTTACGTTTGTGTTGTCTTGGTCAGCTAAATATAAGAAAAAAAATTAAAAATGTTAAGTAGTCAAGTTAGAGGTTAGGTAGAGCAAAGGTCGACTACTATTTACTTCAGTTTACACGAAAACCCCAATAAAAAACTCCACGTAGAAAAGACATAATTTCTTGATCCTTGACAGATAGGTCAGTGACCTATGCCTTTTAAAATTCACCCATCTCACTTTTACTTTTCTTTTTATTGTAAGTACAGTCGGTGACAAAAAGTTTAAATAGTGCATAATCGCGAGGTCGTGTATCAATCGCAGGAAGCGCGAGGGAAAGCGTCACGATATCAGTCGCACGCGCATCTTATAGCCGATTGTAAGTTAAATGCACAATGCAGGTACAAATTAGGGTTCACAGTGCAATTTTAAAATACCCAAAGTACATGCTTAAAACTAGCGGCTGGATTTCCAAAATAAGCTTTCATAGTGGTACCACGTGGTTCCAAGTGATTTAATAACCTAGTGGCATAAAGGATGCCTGAAATCTTCGTAGAATCTAGCTAGGGCGTAAAAAACTAGCGAGAGCTACCAATTTCGTATGAATGAGGAATTTTTAACCTCTATCGTGTTTAGTTTAACCTGCGAAGTGTTCTTCCATCCTCCGCTGGAATGGAAAACAAAAAAGCACATAAAACTCAGCTTTGTAACAATTAAATTGAGTTTAGTTTTACAACGTGAATCTTCTAATGATCGCCACCGACTGCGGTGAATGTAATCCAAACTGTTATAATAACGCGTTTCCGTAATTATTGGCAAGAGTGGTACACTCAGCGAAAAACTAATACTTAAGAGTTGCCATTCTCAAAGTTTGAGAGTAAAATTGTGAGCAAATAAAATGCAAAACCTGAGTTTGTAAAAAAACGCACTTATTTATTTCTTTAAATCTGTTAAAAAAAACGAAAAACAATTAATTTCTATCACAAAATATCATTGCCTAGGACTCCTAAATTTAAATTTTAATTAGATTAATACAGTACCTATGTATTTCCAATATTCGCAATATTCTGTTGAGCCGTCTACAAACCGTTTGATTAAATACACAATAGAGTTAACTGTTGCAATGGAATTACGTATGTTTCTGTGAGTCCTTATATCGAACTTAGCAGTCATTTTACCAATTTTTTACTTTATAAGTAAGAAACACTTTTGTCGCCGACTGTACGCAAGGTAAAAGCAGTAATCTCGGAGTAATTCTCGGTTTTACTCGACACTTCATTATGGAATTACTATTACATAATTTTCTAGTGTGCAATGAACTCATGAGTTAAAGATTTCATTCTCATTGTAGAACTTGGTTAATGGGGTTTGTTTCATTTGTTCCTAGTACATGCTACTACTAGGTACTAAGACAGTAGGTACCTACTTTGGTTTAAGTAAAAATATAAATTCGGGAAATAAAAATGTAGGACAGAAAGTTTGTGTACGATGACACATTTTTAACCGACATCGAAATAGGAGGAGGTTCTGAATTTGACTGTTATTTTTTTTTAGAATATATAGCATTGCTGCATCGGTTTACACAATGACAATTGCATGCGGAAGTCACCTTCTAGAACTTAGCATTATAAGTTATTTTACAAGAGCTAGCACAAAAATCACTCAAAACAAGCATGATTTAAATAATTATAATGTGTCCCTGAAAATACGATTCAAATGTATCAAATTGCTTATGATTTCAAACGATCCGTCATTTGCATGATTCCATACATTTTGCGTGAACCAATGTTAATGAATATGAATGGAAATCGATACGGGTGCATGCCGGCTCAATTGCCGGTTTCGCTTACAAATAGTTATTCATTATGTGCAAAACTGTATATCATGTTATATTAACAACGTTAGGTACATCATTAACCATTAAACACAATTATTATTATTAAAAAAACATTGCAGTAATATTAAAAAAGCTAACGTTTGATAAAAAGTAAAAAAAGCGTAAGCAAAAGCCTAAAAATAATCTATAAAAAAATATTTTTTTTTAATAAGAAAAATATTAAATTTCGACGAACTACGCACTTTTTTCAAACGAGATTATTCTTTCTGTAAATTTGAGATTAATGTAATAAAATAAAAATAAAAAAAAAGTATTGTACATAGCCAATCAAGACAAATCCTCTATCCTCTACAAAATTCACAAGTATCACAACAACGTAAACGGAAACCAAGTTTCTAAACACGTACATCAACTTGAATAAGCCTCTAATCTCTCAAGAATCCAACTAAAACAGGCACGTGGCGTTTCAGTGGGTTCGAGTCCCGGCAGCGGCTATTTGCGGTAAATAGGTCAGCCCGAGCTCAAGTTAGCTGCAAGAACGAATACAAAAAGAGTAAAACGCGCGGGCCCGCCTTCGTCGCATCCAGCGGGCACGGTTAGCATAACCGGACGGTCAAATGAAACTATAGATCTTTGTGCGTAGTTCCATTTTTGAATAGTTTTTTGATTCAGAAATAGGTGAGTCATTTACATAATGGTAACTTTCATATAGGACATGTTTGAATAAACTAAGAGCAAGGCATGTTTTAATTTAAAAAAATCAATTCGCAAATTAAAAAAATTGACAATTTTAAGTCATATTTAGGACGTTTGAATTATTCATATAAGTTTAAATCTTCTTGGGTAGGTAGAGAATTAGTTTTTGATTAATAAAATCTTAACAAAAATAACGTTTGCAAACTATTTGTTTGCAGTTCAGACGATCAAGGTTAAAATATAATAGTGGACGGCATTGGCCGGCACACATGTACATAATTTAAGCATATTGTTTGTATGTAGGCATTGCGGAAGTGTTGCCTTGTCTCGACCAGTTAGCCTTATGTGTTAAGGCGATACGTATAATTTGCCTTTAATGTAGTAGCTTTTTATTCTCGTGCTTGGAAAATAAAGACATCTTACTAACATTGTTAAACAACATGATGTGCGGTGTAAAAACTATAAAAAGTTTACGACAGATACTAAAACACGTATTTGGTAAAGTCACTAGATTTACTTGCTTTAATATATCTAAAACAAAAGATAATAAAAAAGTACTCACTAGCGGTTTTAAGTGTTAATTTCAACCTACATTCAATACATGCATCATTAATCCTTTTTTTTATTGCATAAGCAATAAAAAAACTAAAGGACTACTTTTATTAATTAAATTTTCCCCCTTTTTTTCTTAATTTCCACCACGATAGTTGCAAAGCTCGACTTTTTTCAACTAGAATAACTAATTTAACTAGGTAGTGGGAATTTTGTTGTAGACTTAAGTGACTTAAGTGACGCAACATATATGACAAAAACACGTTGTAAACTATCTTGCTATAAAGTCAGTTGTATTTAACCCCCGGTTAAAGGCATTGGGTGCAAGTGGCACAGTGCAGTGTCCCGGTTACGCAACTCTGCTATAAATACGTCGCTAGGCGTCCGCGTCCGGAACTAGCCAAACGCATTGCTCCTGCAATTAATATATTTAATTAACACACAATACTACAATAATCCTTGACCTACGTATGGTGTCATCTATTGTCATTTTATAGCTTACGATAGTTACTAATTTTGAACTTTTGAATCGCTCGTTACGTGTTTTTTTTTTAAATGTGTTGCAAGAGTCTACTCAAAAAGGTTCCATACAAAACTGTTGAAATTTTTGCTCGAGTCCGAATTAGGGCTTGAGCAGTGCGCGAACTGCGAATACGAAACTAAATGCTATTAGTATTATTTTCTTTGATTAAACTTTGCAATCATAAAGTTACCTTTTTCATAATTAAGGCTCAGAAAATAAATTGACGTCTATAATAAAATAAGTCACGTAAATAATTTTACGTCAAAAGATAAACATAGATACATGTCATGTCTAAGGTGATCCTAAAGAATTAATAGGAGATCAAATGAAATCAGAAAACCAACTTATTCCACTTGATCCCTTGATTTTTCAAGATGCCTAAAAGGCTTAGTCAAAAGCTCCTTCAAACCTTACGATCGTCAATTTTTTTTTTATAGCTCACCTGATGTTAAATTTCGTACATAAAATGAGTAATTATCTTCCTTCTTCTTAATCCTTCTGTTCTGTTCAGTTTATTAGTCCTATATTATACTCTGTGCTTTATTTGCATATTTGTTATTTTTGGGTATTGAGCTTTGTATCCGGGATCTATTTGTTTACTAAACTAATACACGCGATAACTTGTTCGTTTAAAATTATCCAAGGTCGATGATATCTGTAATACGAACATTTTGTAGATTGATAAGTTAAAGTACTTGTAAATAACGAATTAATGAAGAGAACGAATCAATAACACCCTATTTTCAACAGTCAAAAGTAGAGTCATGAGCAGTTTTTTTTTTTTTTTTAATGTTAAAAGTAATGGAACAAGCTGATAGCTCACCTGATGTTAAGTGGTAACTTCTGCCTATAACAATGCATTACCTCACAGAGCGAGCCCAATGAGGACGTGTTCTGTAAGGCAATGCACTGCATCCATCACTCTGAGACGTAAAGATCTTGAAGTCTCATGTGCCTGTAATTACACCGGCGCCCTTACCCTTCAAACCGGAACACAGCAATGCGAGCATCGCTGCTTGGCGGCAGGAATAGGTACGGTGGTAGTACTGAACCCGGGCGAGCTCTCACAAAGAGCTCTACTACTATTAAAGATGCCAGGATTAGGTATCAGAAACCATTTGTTTCGCCATGGAAATCGATATACTTCATGCTACTCATCTACGCTACTACTACTACTATAGCATTATGCTGAATGACGATTTTGTTGTCATACAATTTTTATATCTTTGCTGTAGTGGTAGCTTTTTTATTGTGGCTAAAAATATACTTTTCCTATTCTATACATCTTTATCATTCTATTTCTCAGAATTTGTAAATGAAACGGCTCATCTAGATCCAGATTCAGGCACTACCCTAGAATGCTGGTCATTGCTGGTTGAAACCGTTTGACGGATTTTTCAGTCAACCTCTGTTTATATATTAGAGGGTAAGATGTTGAGCTAAGTTTCCTAGGACATAAACCAGAATTAGCAGTCGCGAATGACCTGAAAAGTCCACCGTCGCATAAGCTTCCATATCTTTTTTCTGCATCACAAGATCTATTTGCGTGATCGATGACAACGGCCGACGGGGCGACGCACCCTGGCGACTCGCCAGCCGCCCACGCGTGAGGGTGTGAAGCCATTATCTGCTGGTACCAGGTGTGGTAATTCCTAATGCATCTGCTGGAATATCGGTGACAATATAGCTAATTTAGTACTCACATTGGTTTGTATTTACTGGAAAATACTGCTATTTCAGGTAGTAAGTAGGTAGGTTCCATTTTTTTCGTTTTTCTGACACTTCGTACATGATAGTAATGTTGGGCCATAAATGTCTTAGCTGTATTCGTGCATAGTAAAGGGTTGCCATGCCAGCTCACACAAATGTAACTTTGCATAGGTACCTCGGTAATCAAGTTCAGAGGATGGCAGTAAGTGCTAATGTAACTTAGATAGGTATGAACACCGCTTAGCCGCTCTGGGAAAAACGAAACCCGGAACGCACGCTCTAAACAAGTTAGGATAACAAACACAAGCTGGAAGCCCTTCCCCGCTCTGGGAAAGAGGAAACCGATGACCCGAACGCACAAAGCTTAGATTATTCGTGCATTTTCCTACATTTTTCTCCCACACCGTGACCTGTCATCTGGCTGGAGCGGGGTCGACGCACGCGCGGTCACACGGCCGACGCCCGCGCGAAAACAGCCGGGAACAATGCCTTCCGGGCACCACCGGGTGGGAAATAGGAATGTACCTTTTTATGTAATCGATGGCCAATGGACCCTACACACCTTTTTCCCTAGGCCTCGGGCTTGTTTACCGTTACTTAATGTATGGAATAGAAAAATGTTCGAGGCAATTAAATGAGCGATACGTGTCCGGTATTACAGGGTACATTTTTTAAGAGCTCTGAATTAAAGTAGGAATCTTGAAAATGCGGTCCGTTGGCAGTAAGAAATAAAACAATAAACGTTATAGACTAGGCCAAAACACTGAAGTATACGCCAGTTATTATTTTGTTCGATCTTTTTAGAACTTGATTTTCAACTCTACAACACTCGTGATTACCAGGTGCACAGAAATTTTGAAGAGTTTAACTAAAAAGCCACTCGGATTTTCTTTCCCGTTCTCACTCAGGCTTCAATTAAAATGAGGCGAATTAAAATCTAATATTATTTAACTAAAGTCAGGTTTGAATTTGAATGAATAAAAATAATATAACAGTTAAAGTGCTTTATTTAATGCATCTTAAACACAATTAACATTGTAAATGAAATAATTATGACCTTATTTAGTAGACAAAGAGGTTACTAGATGCAACAAGTTATCAATACAGATGTACTTACTTTAAAAACAGTTATAAGCTACATGTCAAGTAGGTAAGTGCTAAATCAGTTGAGAACGGAATACTTTTCAAGTTTATACCGAAAAGGAAACTTTCCCATGCATTAATTTAACTGAATTCGTTGTCAAACATCCCATTGTCTTATAATTGTTATTTTTTTTAGCACAGACAATACTGGGAACGTCCGCGAAATTCAGACAAATGAGAAATTAAAAACATGCTGGAGATCTTATACCTATACTTTTCTTAACGCAAAGTCAAGACTTAACCTACAGTTTTAATACGAAAAGCTAATTTATTTTAATAGTATAAAAGACCGTACTATGTACCAGGCTTTCATAAGACAGATAGAGCTTACGCACGATTCTCTAACCGGGCTTAAATTACCAGGACAATATAAATGCCAAAGAGATGGCAATACACAACGATAGTAAATACATAGTTATTATATCACTGAGCCTGTAGTCTGAGTTTTATTTTGTTGATCTGCGAAAAGCAAGGATCGAGAAACTCGCAGTTTTTGGTGGAACATCTTTTGCAAATCTCCCACTAGAAGCGCTTATCGGGTTCTTATACTCTCTCGCAAGTAGCTTTTCGATATTCGTTTCGTTCGACCAACTAAATAAAACTCAGACCACGGGGTCAGAGCCCCGAGTCTGTGCATTTGTTTTGACTTTCGACTCGAGTATAGCACACGCAAACGCATTCGCAAAGCGAGAATTGCACAATTCCCAAATCTCCCGGTAGAGGCGCTTATCCGGTTTTCATACAAAATGTCTTGCTTTGCGAATGCGTTTGCGTGTGCTATGCTCGAGTCGAAAGTCAAAACAAATGCACAGACTCGGGGCTCTGGAAAACAAAATAATACTCAAAGAAAATCTCACTCTGAGCCACATATCAACGCGTAGACTACCAGGCGCACAGAGCTTTGCAAGAGTTCACCGCTCCACAACATTGATAAGCACCACGTGTTCGCCGCGGACCATCAGCTGCGGCACGTGACGTCTGCACTCCCATATACCCTTCCCGAGAGGTTTCTCTGTGACTGTAGGCACTGGGGATATAGACGCTGCTGTGCCTTTTGGGACGGGTGTACCTGAGGTTGTGAATCTTCGTGTCACAGGAGAATGTAGGAAACTTATGGAGAATTCGTCTTACAATTTTTCACTATTTGTTTTATTACATTACAGCTAAATAAAAACTTCAATGACTTAATTGTTCTGCTCAAGTTGTAAAGTAACGTTCCATATAAAGCCAACCGCCCACGCGCCAATACCCTAACCTAAAGATTGATAGACAAACCTAAATATATTCTTGAGATTAATTACTTGGTCGTAAATAATTGACATTTAAAAGTAATTAGAGCGAAGCGAGTGAACAGTCTATTTCTAAAAACAAAACAAAAATTTGGACTTATAATTTTCTATTATTATGAGTAAACTTGATTGTGATTCTGATTCTATCAAGCTGAATATAAATAAAACTCTCATCATATTTGCTTTAGAAATATTTACCCAATCCCGGAGGTATCTTCCGTTTCTTAGGACCCTTCCTCTTCCATATCTCCAGCACATCGCTTAGGGCAAGGTTCCATTGCTTGTCGAAGGCTACTAGAGTCGCATGTAGATCACCCCTTACACCGTTGTCTTGACGAGTCACTACCTGATAAAGAAACTTCCAGTTAGAAAAAATGTGTTCTATTGCTCGTTTAGGATAACTTAGTAGTAGTATTTTTTAGTAGGACAGCTTCTACGGTATTAACAGTTTATCGTTTGTTTGTTGCAGGAAGTGTATAGTGAGGGCGGTGAATGACAAGAGCACGGGAGTCACCACCAGATGTGTTTGCCCGAAACTGTCGCTTCCCCAGCGGTACGCTGCAATCGTTCCTGATGGTAAGTACTTCCTATGTATACATTTTTTGATAGAATATCGGTCCGGTAACGTTGTCAGCATTTTAGTCCGTTCGAAAGAAAAAACGATAGAATATCGATTTTGCGTCCAATCTCAATAAAAAGAAGTCTAACGAAGTGTTTTTGTTATATGCCTATCTTAATTTGATCAAAAACCGTTCTTCAAAAATATCAGCCGAGTTATGCAGCTAACAGGTTTGTCATGTTAGATATGACAGCAATAGAAATGAACTGTAAATTCTAGAAATACAATACTCGGATATCTAGTGATTCCCTACAATGCTCAGTTTAACTTAGTTCAAGATACAATTTTGTCATCGACGTGAACCGACCACACAATGTGGTAAAATTTCACATCTACCAATATATTTGATAGAGTACTTGTTAACTCGGCAAAACAAATACAAACGTTTAGAAAACTAAAAAAACCGAGAAAAACTGCCGAATTCCACTGTCGAAAATCCCAAGACCACAGTTCAAAACATTCAGTATCAAAAGCTGTGTGTCGCACAGCTGATCCATAAATAGGCATCCGTGACGTCATCAGAGCTGTCAGTGCAGTGCCCTCAGGCCAGGCCCGACCTTGGGTCCAAAGCAACTTTCAACCCGGAAGAGTAACCACTCACTTTGCAAGTTGACAGCTAGTGTGTCACTGAGTCGCCTTGGCTGGTGGTGGGAGGGATCAACACTGTCTGATGATCCTAGTCTTGCAGTGTTTCTCTGTTGAATTGTGTCAGCCATCATCATCTGCTAGCCCTTTTCCGACTTTATGTGGGGTCGGCACAACATGTGTTTTTCTTCCATGCTCTTCTATCAGCCCTCATCTCAGTTGTCACTTCTTTCTTACCCCTGTAATTTTCACAAGGATCCATTCTTTGGCCTACCTCTACTCTTATACCCATCTGCATTAATATCCAACTCTTCTTGTTACATGGCTCCGCCTAACATGACCATACCATGCTAACCTGCTGCTCATCATCTTTTCATTCACTGGCGCCACTTTCAAACTTTCTCTGATATACTGTGTCATCCGAGCTTTGCAAAACACGAGCTTGAGAACTGAATCCACACTGGTTCCTGTCTGCTAACCAACCTTTTTCAAGGTTACCATACCTCAAACTGTCGTTGACCTAAAGATAGACTAAGTAAAGAGTTTATATTAAAGAGTGGGATGTAGAGACTGCTTATAAGTGGCTAAAACTGGGTAGAAGCTGCAAAATTTTTTGTAAATGGAAAATGAGCTTTGATGCCCAGAATTTATGTTTCAAAAACCACTGCATCCAATTTTCAGAGATATTTTAATATGCAAAAAAATCACCTGCAACACTTATTCATACTGAGCATTCATAAAGTGCCTGATAATGACATGTTTAATGGGATTATAAGCCTTGTGACCTTGAGCATAAGGTGAATAATGATGTGTCGAGAGTAGAGACCCTGATGAGTTTGTTTAACCGTTCACTTGCTGATACCTTTCAGATTACATACAGACAGAGCTATAAATATAAGTTCTTTAGTATGAGTGAAAATCCTGGTATAGGCCCTAAGGCCTTGCTTGAGACGTCTTTTGCCAAAGGAGCCTTGGATTCCTACAAAGAGATTAAAAACAACACGAATTTCCTGGCACTTTTTGCCTTATTAACTTTGTACCTATCGTACAAAGATTTAAACTATAGCTATATATACATCAAAAGCTAGTTTTAAAGCTCATAACGAGGTCAATAATCTTGCAGTCAAAGGGACTCGGTCTATTGACTGTAGCATAGTATGGAGCGACTTTGACGTGGAACAGGCCACGATAACCTTGACTCTTGCTGTGGAGTCTCAACTGGTATATCTATAACCACTATATCTGTAAAAAATAAACCATAAAAGCCCTTCAAATATCTTGAAAAACGTCAAGTCTGAAGCTACAGAACAAACAATCTGACACACAGACGGAAAACTCAAAAGTTTCCATGCAGACCTGTTTAAAACCGGCGGGACCTTGACGAGAGACTTACGAATTAAAACGGCCTCGTCCGAGGTCGAGGCGCCTTCCGTGACTAGAGATTGGGATAAATAAATATAAATAAATATTCATGAACATTTCACTCAACGCCCTCTAGCCCTAAACCTAAACTAAGCAAAACAGTACAAGCACTGTGGAATGGAAACTAAATTGCTGATAGAATACTTATATATTTTTTAAACACAATCTTTGTTTGCAACACACAAATGTTTGTTTTCAGTGGGGACCGAACCCACGACTCACAGCACGGAAGGCAGAGCCTGTCACAGATACCATGTGAATACATTATTATGATTAAAGTATGTAAAAATACTTGCAATTAGGGCTTACATTTGAAGCGTTTCAGAAATAACTCGATCCGTCTTTAGGTACGTCAAAATATTCAGGTCGTAGGACCTGAAACATTTGCATACGAGTATAATCCGATTTCTTGTCCTGACATAAATAAAGTGCTGTTTATTTTCCATTGTAGTTAAAATATCTAGGGATGCCCTTGTGGAAATTAATGATAATGGAAAACGTTTTCCCTGTCTGTCAACGAGGAATGAGTGGCATACCAAGTGCGTAGGAGTAACGTAATGCATACTAGTGTTTTTTTTTCTTGAAACTTTGTGATGTGACAAGTAATTATACTTCGGAATGATGAATGGGAGCTTCCCGCTTGTATACTCGAGTTGTTTTAATATAGTTTTGCTCTAATACTCCGCTCTTATTACCATAATCATTATTATACAAGAATAGTTTCAATTTCATTTTTTATGCCAATACAGAAATTATGCTAAATTACTAATCAAAACTGTGCTTGAATTTATATTGAGTTCCGTTTGAATCTTTCAAAAATAAGTCGGTTAAAAATATAAAGTAAATTAATAACGTTTCATATTATGTAGTAATATTCTGTAATAGAGGTGCAATCATATCCATTGAAAGGATAAACAAAAGAAATCCATTACACAAGAAATATCAGTATTATCGTAAATGATAGTCAACCTAATGGTACCAGGCGAGCATCACACCGCAGGAGATCAGCGACGCAAATGTGGGAACGCAATAGGAAGAGCATTGAGGCAATTTAGCAATCATGGCCGTGGACGGGTCACTTTGAATCAGTTAGTAAATGGGAAAATGGGCTTTATCGCCTTGAGGATAAAATACTTTGTACACTTAAACTGCATTGTGAATAGTTTTCAAAGCCGCGGTGTGATAATTGGCAACCGTATTCGGTTTAGAAATGATACCTACCCCTTTGTTTCAAAAACTCCTTGGTCATTACATATTTCAAGAAAAGAGTGAATAGGTGGATTATAGCTAAGCGTGCTCCACCTTAGGCTGCAGCTACACTTACCACCAGGTGTGCTGGCAGCCAAATGCTTAGCAATAACTCATTAAAAATAAAAAAAATAAAAAAATTGAGTTACCCATCATCAATACATCATACAGCTGGAACCAAAAAAATTGCAAAAGTAGTTATTTTTTTCTGAGGAAAAGTGTTGGGACAATTAGATGACCGACCTTATGTAAACCGGTGTAAACCTTTCGGTGCACTTCCATCAAAAACCTGTCCTGGGACTATTGATCTAAGTTAGTTTTTCCAAAACAGTATGCTACAATCACAAACTACACAGTGCAAATCTTTCCAGTCCAGTAGATACTATTATTTGCTCTACGCTTAGGGAAGAACTCAATTGCAGCATTTGCACCAACTGCACCGGACAGGTGGAAGGGACGTGTTACACCCACACTCCCTCATTATCTGGTACACTGCAACATGTTACGATGTTGCTTTTGACAGGCGATTTTGTAACATTCCGTGCTTTCAAAATGTTCTTTTTGACTGGGGTCTCGAACATTTCTTTGAAAGCATATTTTATGTATCTAATTGGAAGATCCAATTTGTGCTACATTTGCTACAGCCGCTTGGGCCGCTATTGAGCAGGATGAAGAGAATTTCTCATTATACCTACTTTTATAGGTAAATAAAAAATATTTGTTTTGATGTTTGCATTTATCAAAAATGACATCATACGATGCCAATGGTCTAGTTAAATTGTCGTTTAGTGGAAAATATCAGATAGAGCCTTCGGAAATGTAAGTTACTTTACTTCAGTTGCGAGACGCGATGCCGTAATATTTGCTAATCTTAGATTTTAATCCAGAAGATCTAGCTATCAGATAGCCAGATCTTGGCTTCAGCTAACAAGCTATTTTGATCAATAAAATATAAGTAACTATTCGTACAATAATTTATATGTGTAGCAACTGAAACATACGAATTTAGTATTTCATAATGCGTTTTAAAACATTCCAAGCAACTGCAAAATAACTTAAATAAAAGACTTTCAACATTGGTTTGTAATTCATGTAAGTAGAGATACATTGCGCGGGAACACAGTAACGTTCTGAGCAGAGTTTTCGTTATCATGGAAAAGTAACTCTACTCTTCAAAGTGCAAACATGACTTTACCTATAGCCTATAGCCAAAAATCCTGATGTTTAGATTGATCTGGATCAATTTTATCAAAATCGGTTCAGTAGTTTGACAGATAAATAAGAATAAGTGGAAAAAACACGTCATCCACGTACACGACACGACATTGCGTATATTCCTTTCCTGTTACTTTTCTGTGGTGTTTACGATCATCATTCCATTGCCATCATAATTTGTTGATGAAGACGTATCAACTGAAGTCTGTTTTTCCAGTTCTAATATATACATATACTTATATTTACAGATACATCTGTGAAACGCGGTAAGCTCGTGAACTGAGCTTAGCTTGAATTGATCGCGTTTAACTGCATGCAAGGGTGAAACTCACCCTAAGTGGTAAACAGAGCCGTCAAGATACCGAAAGCACCATTTGCGCCTTATCCTCGGCTGAAGTGATCGGGTGGTCAAATCTGTGACGTCACCGCGGCTAATCCAATGAAGGCCTACCAATAAACTAAGTGGATATCTACCAATCCCATTAGTATTCGGAAGTGCCGTAAAGATAGCTGCCCGTGGATTCCATGCTATTCGCCAACTATCTTATACCTACTTATGAAAGGCGACCGTCTGTCTGTTTGAAAATTTTATCGTGCTAAGATATTTTTTATGCCGGTAGTGCAAAATCAATAAATTCGTATAATTTTTTTAATTATTCCCATTCGACTAATCATCTGAGAGAGTACAATCATACACAGATAAGTGGGTAATATTTATTTTAGAAATTCCCACTTGGGTATTCATTTCAGAAATTTCGACTGTATAACATAATGATGGGGATTTCGGGGAAAATATACCAAAATCCCATTGGTCGTGTTATGAAAATAATACAACGTAGCATGCTAGAGCGATATAGTCAGTACACTAGATATTTCTAGACGATTTTTACTTGTTTGTCTTTAAATTTATAATTAAGTGTAAAAATTACATCGCGATTTACCTACATTTCAAGAATTTGAATAAATACATTAAAAAAAATATGAGTTTAAATTTTTGTCACATTCCGCGAGCAGAAGCTAGTAACAACGCTAACACAAATAGATGTTGTGTAATACCAGCCCAGCGCCCTTCGCCTTGGCGCGAGCCAAATGTCTCTGTCCAATGCTGGCGATGTTTATCCTCGATGCCACTTCCTATTGATAAAACGAGTATCGAATAACTCTTGTTACGGGTTTATCTCTAAAGACAACCTAGTACCTGGGGTCTGACCAGTGAGTAACATTCCAAGGATCGATATTGGATTATTACTCCTGCTTTTAGTGCAGTGGTCAGAAGTTTCCACTTTTATTTCTGTTTCGATTTGTCTTCAATTAGTCTACAGACTAACAATCAAGCAGCTGGGTCGGAATAAATGGCTGCTAATAATTCATAAGTTTAAAAACCGGAAAACCGACTTCAATTTGATACGTCTTCATCATCAAATGATGATGATGATGATGACAGTTCATTAGGACTGCTCTATTGATCGTAAACACCACATAAAAGTCACAGGAAAGTAAAATACGCAATGTCGATGACGTGATTTTTCTAGTTATTTTTAAACTGCGAAACTACTGAACTTATTTTGATAATATTTTCATGGGACCGATCTGGAAGTATTCCCTTAAGTATACCTAGTTAAAAAGAAGAAAAAACACAGTCAGTCGAAGAACAAACATCTATATTCATAACAGTAATCTTTGTCTAAGAAAAAAATCAGAACCTGCAACACAGAAGGTACATCTATAACCAAGCTAAATTGAGGTATGAAGCGAATGAAACAAGAATTCATTAAGACCGATCGCACAACATATTACGTTCTATTACAGAGGGTACTATATAACAATTACTGCATGTATACCTAACCTACACGGCTCAGGAAGGAAAACCTCTTACGAAAGAAGGTTGGAGCCGTGAAGTTTACTAGGTAAAGGCTAGCGATTATACGCGATTACGAGCGAATTGGGAAATATAAGATTGCACATCATTGCACTTTTGCACATTATAATACCTAATTCACCTCTCATTATTTAGATTTGCTTTTATAGACTTTGAACTAATACTTATGAACTATCAGACTTCGATAGCTAAGTATAAAAAATTTGGGTCTGAATTCACAAGTTAGATCAGATGTCTTCTCAGATCAGCGTACTTTTAGTACTTTTTTTTACAATCTTAGCAATTTTCAAATAGTAATGGTAAATAGGTCATAGTTAATATCAATAGGTGTCAACTTATTAAGTTAAAAACATTGTAGTTTCATAATATTGTGAAACTGGCGACCAAGTAAAATCATAGTCAAATAAAGGATTAAAATTAACCCATGGATCGGAACCCTAACAGCGATTAAGACCAAAGTAGCACAAAAAGTGACAAAAGATCAAAGCTGATCTCTTTCTACCTACAACACTAATTTCACAACAAATCTGTTTCCATCCACAAAACATGCAGAGCTTTCAAAATAGGTTTCTAACAGGCAACAATCTGTTTGTAAATCTAGTCATATTTCCCAACGACATGCCCAATACGATCGTAAGCATTAGTAGGTAGGCATATACAAAAAGTAGACAATCGGAATATATAAAACTTTCGAGCTGTTGACTGGCTCTGAGCCGAATTTTTTCGTTTATTCCCAGTAGTCCCTTTAGTGGTTCTTTTGGAGGAACTACTGAGCTTATTTGTCCCTGTAGTTTCTTCAAAGGGACTAAAGAAACTGTTGAAGGAACTACAGGGAAAAAAAAGGCTCAGTAGGCCAAACGAACCACTAAAGGAACTACTGGGCATAAACGATTTTTTTAAATGCGTTTTTTATGGAAAATGTTACGAAACACCATACTTAGTCCACATTGTTGAGCTTAGCCACCTCTACCTATCACAAATTACCTCACACTTCACACTTCACAGTGCCTAGTGTACTAAAGTACTAGACTACTTATATGACATCTAGTATGATTGGTATCTGTATTGGCCAATTGTCGTAGACAAGTCGGCTTTTAGAACAAAACTAAATACTAGTGGACTCGTAGAGTAATCATGGACAAAGTCACAGGCGTCGCCTAGTCTGCATAATTACGCGATCGTAGCCAAGTGAAAGTAAACAAATACTTGCGCGGTTTACGCGGCGGCGTTCGGTTTCTACTCACGATCCGCATTTTTAGTCCGTTTACACGAGAATTGGCAATCATATGGATGATTTGCGGCGTAGCTTGCTGCTTGGCCACTAATCAACTAACGTCCAAAGAGAAAAGAGAATTTCCCCAGATTTACACTCATTGAACCAAAGCTCGACTCTTAAGAGGCCGGCTGTGCACCACCATCAATTCTGATTGTTGTAGGTGTCCATGGATGCCTCGGGTGCTCGTCTGCCAGCTATGGCATAAAAAAAACACTTGCTCAGCCGTAGCCCGCAAGCGACCGCCCGTGTCGCCAAAAATGAGGGTTTTTCTTTGCGATATCACCATTTTAGATGGGTACTAATGGCTAGTCTAGTCACTTGTATAAAGGACTGAAGTATTGTGCAATGAATAAAACTGTTACCATCAAATTGAGTCAAAATGTCGCCATCTTATCGCTTCACATTGCAGCGATCTCTAATATTTGTCAAGGATAAAGAAATAAAACCAGTAGGTTACCCATCACCAATTTGCCATGTCAAATCATATCTCATCACAGAATCACAACAGACGTCCGACCTTGAGCGCTCTCCAAAAACAAATGAACTCCCAAAGCTATGACCATTGACCGCTAGAGAAAGTACACTTGCGTCGAACGTGCGGCCTTGACGAGGCCGTCGCCTGCATCCTGCCTATCCGTAAACAACTTTGCACACTCGTAATAAGGTCTCATTTAGATTGCAGTTCAACGGGACGTTCGTAAAAATGCTACGAATCTACTGCAGCGATTCTAAATCGTATAATCGGTGGTGTAGAGGTTATTTTCGCGTGGTGGATGATGTCATAGCTGGTAGTTGGTACCACCACCAAGCAGTGAAAGTGAAGTGACGCGCATGCGGAAGCGTAGTGCAGTAGCTGAGACACAGAATATAACAACAGTATTTGCATAGAAAAGTGTCACTTCAATGTATCATTTCAAAAATTCCTTTCTTCGCCTCATTTGGCGTGATGATGACGTACAACTTCGGTATTTTAACAATGATTTTTAGCATCTTCGGTTCTGTGCAATAGGCACAGAGCCAAGGAGAAGGTATTTAGGAAGACTATAAGATCTGTCATCAGAGCAGATTATTGATTGACTAATGTGGTCATCTGATGAGGTCCACCGGACAATGGCGGAAGATGATCCAACGGTATTTATCAAGTTGATAACATTTATGAATGTTGAACTTTTTATATCCATCCACTCATATCCTATCAGATTTTTGTATTCTAACTTGTGAAAGGTTTGTTGCCATCATCAGATTTTATACAAACAACCAAAATTTAATCTAAACGCAGCACATTACAGCTCATTTCACTTTCTAAGTCCGCTTTTAACGACAAGTCCGTAAGGTGAAGAAGGTATGATGTGATTAGTATTAGCTTGCGTGTTACCTGTTATAACTAACTAGTAATACTAGTTATCTAACTAATCTATACTAATATTGTAAAGAGGAAAGATTTGTATGTATGTTTGTAACGAATTTTCTCAAAAAGTACTGATCCGATTTGGATGAAACTTGGAATATATATTGTCCGTGACCTGGATTAACACATAGGCTACTTTTTATCCCGGAAAATCAACAGGTTCCAACGGGACGCGAACGAAGTCGCGAGCGGAACGTAGTAAACTATATTTATAGAAAGTATCGGAATACAAATTGACTACCTAGGGATAAAGTAAGTTCTTGAACGATATTTGGACGAACACATCTCCAATGTATTCAAATTATTTCAAATGCATACTCCAGTTCAGTCTGGGTCTGATGATAACCAGCACTGATGAAGAAGATCCAAGGAGATTTACATGGTCGGTAATTCGGTATCAAAACCAAATTTTCCAAATAAAAAATTTCGAAATTTTCGGACAAAAAGTCTTAAAATCCCCGAAAAGGTGAAAAATTAAACGGGGTATTTGAGACTAACCTGGGAGTTTAAATTTTTTTGTAAAATTTATTTGTTATTTGAAACCTAATAAAACCCAGACTCTGTACGCACTGTTGCGCTGTAGATTGATGTGGATCCAACAAAAATACTTTTTCACATACATATATTTTTTCCACCCTCAGCAAATATTTATTAAGGGTAAAGCTGTTGTGGTCTGCCACTCGAACTGAAGTTACTGAATTTACATGGAAACCAAGTCTGGGGGCACAAGAGGTCAAGTCTATTGTAGCAGGTCCATGAACGGTTTTCAAATATAATAATTTCTACGTGAATATTTGAAAAGAAAGGAAATATATTTTTTGGTTTCACTCTTTCATCTTCTAAACAATTGTAGGTATTTTTAAAACAATGCTTTAACAAGACCACTCTTGGTGCGAACGTTTTGCGTTCGACCCTATATGCACACACGGATCCACTTTGTCATTCCATTTTTTATACAATGCGTAAATCATCGTGAGCGTATGAACCAGTACTTCAATGTACGGGCCATGTTAACACGTCAGTGATACGTCATCAGGTCCGGATCATCACTCTCGATTGCTGGAGCGGTCACTGCCGTCAGCTGCCGTTTACCACTATTGTTCGTTTTTACCAGTTTTTACGATGAAAGTTCCATATTTTAGCGGTTTGAATGGAATGCGCTAGAATTTGGGGAATTTGGGGAAATTGGCCTAAATTGTCTAAGCAGTTAAGGGGTTAAACTGACGGGACTCTTTCGTGGCCGGAATTTGGAACAAAACTGTATCGCTCTAAATATCTAGTGAACCTCTACAAAAAAAACTGATTTTAATTAAGTATTTCATTAATTTCACATTTTCCCCACCAGTAGGCCGAAATCAGTGGGGATAGAGAGTTTTCCACATTGTTCATAGAGACCACTGCATTTACTAGGTAAGTCATCATGACGTCTAATTTATTTTTTCTTGTAAGTGCTACGTCGTAGCATCTGCTACGATCATGCGTAGCATATTTTACGTAGCAATAGATTTCCTCTGAACTACACTTTGGATTTTCGCACCACACCAGTTTCAAACACTAGTTTCCGCCCGTGGTTTCGCTCGCAAATAACAAAGTAAAAAGAGACGAGTCTAAACTTTTGCAATTTTTTTTAATAACTGCTTGATAATATCGTGCAAGTTTATAAAAAAAATGTTTGTATCACATCTTTCTCGCTTTTCTGTTCAGAACTAAAATATGGAAATGTTGCTAAAACGTGCAATAACTAAAAGGTCGTTATAAAGACCTTATAAATAAGGCGGTTTGTAAATATTTTACCTACTTATAACCTTACAAGGCATACTGATGGGTACTGTTAAGTTATTTTTGTAAATTCGACGATGATTCATATTCGCTTGAGTTTTGTAAATAAATAAACCAACACTAATATACTCGTTAAGTTTGAGTCATTATCTGTGTTTTTTAATTGAGTAACTTCCGCACTCTTAATTCTTAACCTTCGAAAAAAAAACTGAACAACCAGTTACCGGCTATTACTCTGGCATATTGTCGGGTCGGTAAAGGATCCACTGTAAGATCATGTCAGAATTTAGTTATACAAAAGATGTGCTAAACAGCAACCGATATCTGTAGTTAGTTTTAATAAGTATCTTGTCTAACACGAACAGATTGTTACCTAGGCTATAATAGTAGAATTATGCTAAATTAAGCCTCAGTTAAACTACTCAATTAAAAACCCCTCTCTTGTCGGGTAAAAACCGCACGAGCTACGATATTTAGCTCATTTTCTTCACAATACACAAAGAAACTAGTTCATTAGGTCACTTGATGCAATTCAATTAGCAAAATAATCAAGGTCACTCAAACTGACAAACAAATGACAGCAATAAAAAATATTGCATAAAACCATCCAACAGGAACTGCCGGAAACCGCTCGTGCATAAAACCACCAAAACCGTTGCCAAAAAAGCCGATACCGGAAAAGTTCCAGTGACAAAAACCGAAGCGGAATCGCGCCAACCTCGCTGTGATTACAGGCAAGGGCAGCCCTATCAGCCAATAAATAAAACCTACGAGTGATAAAGTGATAAGTGAATCAGTAGCAAGGTCTTGGCCCTAAGTCGCTGGGTAAAGGTCGAGGTATTCTATAGTGTTTTTTTCCGTGATTGTACTTGACTATGACATTGACAGTTGGATTTCGTTGACATTGACAGTTGGGTAGATAAGCCGCGAAGGCTATCTGCGTGTTTGTGAATTAGATGCGAATTGTGTAGTCTTGAGAAAAACGCGTGGAGGCCAAGGTGACATGCTAATATTCGTTTTGGTATATACCTCGTGCTTGAGAGAACGTAACTATTTCTTTAACTAATGACCTAAGGTGGTTAAGAAGGTTAAGGTTTAAAACTAGCGAGCTATTGCTGCAATTTTTGAAATACCTACTTGCTTTTTTGTGTTATCAAATCTTGCAGAGCTTGCATGCCAATTCCTGCATGCTTTCTTACTAATTTAAACCTCCCTTTAGATCTAAACTTTCGTTGGTTTCAGTGTATTCAGTTTAGGTAAAGCAAACAAGCTCGTATGAGTTAGTGGCCAACTCCGGTGACGGAGTTTTTAGGCCGCCTTAAGGGCTCCGTCGTGGTTCAGTTTAGATACAAATAAATGAATATCTTTGGATATTTCACACAACGCCCTAAAACCCCAGCTAAATCTGTTTTTCAGCACTTGGTTATTCGTGAAACTTACAATGACTGTAATTTTAAATTACACTCTAGTATTTTAAAGGAAATAATAATTTTACACTGATTATCAAAATTTTCAAAGGCCACGTCATACAAGGAAACTAAATACATTGAATTGTTCTTAAACATGCATTTTCGAGTACTCCGAAATCGAGAGTGGTCACGCAATAACTACATCCGCCTGTCCTTGCCGAAAGCACGACTATACTGCACTTGACGATGTAAGTATTTACTTGCGGTACTCGAGTAAAAAAAAAAAAATTTTAATCCTACCTAATCATACAAAACGTAATGACGATTCAAAGTGATCAGTGAGATTTTATTGAATAAAAGCTTTTTGACTTTGACTTTGAGTATTTTTTATAAAAATAATATTTGGCACATTAAATACAGAAAAAAGTAGTTCGTCTTTACACGCAAGAGTAAAAATACGCATCGAAACCAGAGTTACTTAAGTGAAAGGAATGAACACTCCAAACAAGAGGTCTCAAAGTTTCTCACTAGTCACGCACAAGTCAGAGTTGAAGATGAATCAAAGTTTCAAAAAATTTTTATGATTGAAAACGCAGAATTTTTAATTTTCTTTTTCCAACTAGGTACCTTACCTACCTATAATTGAAAAGAGTATTTAGGTAGTTATAGTTAAACAACAGTACACAACCTTTTCAAGACTTTACAGTACTTTGTTAGTAAAATGTTGTAAATACTGTATTTATCGTATTTTTGTGATTCCCTTTTTGTATTCCTTAAGTAACAACTACATACTTAAATAAGGATTTTTACAAATGTTTTACATATTCACATTCAGTACAAAAAGAGCATATGAAAACTATAAACACTTCGTTTCGGCAATAAAGGAAGTGATATGCACAATAAAAATCACGTAAACCGATAAATATTAATTAAACTACAATAAAACTCGAATAAACAAAAGGCCTAAACTATATGAATGCACATTTTATATCCTTCGACAAACTCAAAGCACTGGTTTATGTAACTTTCATTTTCAGCGACGTTATGTTATTTTTGACTACGATAACTTATATAGGAGAAAGAATATATTTTTAACACAAATTTGTACGAGGCTTTTTTTGCCCTTTTAAATTATTTTAAAACTTTGATTATGGCGTCACCACAGAGCGGGGAATAACCTCTTTGCTTAGAATATTGAAACCTTTTTTTATACAACTAAATGATGGAAGAAGCCGATGGCCCATCTGTTGTCAGAGCCCACAAAGCGAGACATTTGTTGGGAATTACACAATCCCCAAATCTCCCAGTAGAGGCGCTTATCCGGTTTTCATTCAAAATTTCTCCCTTTGCGAATGCGTTTGCGTGCGCTATACTCGAGTCGAAAGTCAAAACCAATGCACAGACTCGGGGCTCAGGGAATTACTAATGCCCGAATTCGCATTAGGTCGATGTCATTTAGATAGAAGTGAGACAAACTACTCCAATGCGCATTATCAATGTTACAACATTGCACTATCAAAGCGATGCAAGCAGGAAGTATGCTGGCATTGAGCGGAGGTCATTCTACAACACCGAGAGAGCCACGTAATTGTGACGACATTTGCGTAATCTGGCTACAGTTATTATTCATTGGCAATATCGCAGATTTGTAATCTAATTGAACAAGAGCAGATAGGACAATGCTTAGGTTACCTTTTAAATAAATAATTACACGAAATACACACTGGCCCTTCATCTGAGTATCATTTTAATAAGGGTTTCAGCAAATTAACAAAGCCAAAACCATTAAAAAATCTTCGCCAACGAAGTCAAAAATAAATACATCATAGTCATAATATTATGTATCCACTACACCAAAAATGGGCTCATCTTCTCAAATGGTCAACGATGAGTTCGGTTATTGACCTTGGTGTAATTATAAGAATGCTTTGCCTAAAGCCTCGAGTCGAGGAGATGGTAGAAGGTAAACAACACAATGACTATGCAAACATTGAACTTTGACTTAAGAAAACGCGGAAGCTCAGTGTCCTCGGCTGAGGTAAACGTGTCCAAAACTTGTGCAGTGTCGAATAAAATCATCCATAAATTGTCAGAAAAACTAAACCAACTTGATCTTTATATGTTGTCATTATTAGGAGCGCAATTGAGGTTGAGAGAATAATGAACCTGATGGTGCTGGGCGTCAGACGTTTCACACCCACACTATAGACTGAAAACTCGTACTAGGCCCTCTGGTGTTGGGCAAGACTAATCCCATCTAAAAATATGTCCCAGATACTAGTGGCCCGCTGATAAGGGCATGGGTAAAAGTGGCCCCTGATGCTGTATAAATCACTTGGATTACAGCAAAACCCTGATTTCACAATGCTGAAAAGTGTGACGTTGTGTAGTTTTGCTAGTAAGTGGATGACGACGAAGCGAGGCTAACTGGAAGACACCTTAAGTACCTGACATTTTACGATCTCACACATGACTTGACAGTGACAGATCACGTAATGTCTTGGTCTCTCTTGTAGTCATTGACCCTGTCTGAAAATCTAGCAAGGCTGATTCTACTTTTGTTTCATGGTTGGTTTTATGACGTTGGCTGTTGACCATTGCTTGTGGAAAATCTCATCTGCATTGAACCATAGTTTATAATTCCTAGTTTATACCTTGTTCTTTATTCTTTATTGTACACAGATAAACTTAACTTAAAACTTAAACTTGAAACATGTACATATAGGCGAGCTTAACCCTAAAATGAGTTCTCTTCCAGCAAACCTTAGGATGAGAGATGGGAAAATGAAAGTGGGTACGTGTACCTTGGTCGGTCCTTCCTAGTTTATACCGCGTAGACACTACGCACAACTTCTGCATCACAATCTCAGAGTTATTTCTGCCGCCAAGCAGCGATGCTCGCATTGCTGTGTTCCGGTTTGAAGGGTAAGGGCGCCGGTGTAATTACAGGCACATGAGACTTCAAGATCTTTACGTCTCAGAGTGATGGACGCAGTGCATTGCCTTACAGGGCACGTTCTCATTGGACTTGCTCTGTGAGGTAATGCATTGTTATAGGCAGAAGTTACTGCTTAACATCAGGTGAGCTATCAGCTGGTTCCATTACTTTTACTATAAAAAAAAAAAAATCTGGATGAAAAACTACACAAATGAATATAAAAATAATGAAAGAAAGTAACTTCGCCCTCTGTTTAGTAGTGATTTAATAAACGTCCTAATTAAATTGCAGACAACATATAAACTAGACCTAAACCTGTAACATTTCACGTCACTTGCGAGTTATTTAGTAGATTCTTTGTCAGGATTAGATTTCAGAGCGAGATCCTGCTCTACAATTACGCAAAATACGCAGTGGCGTAGGCTGATGAAACAAACGATTATGCATGAGCCATTTGTAAGCTCGTATCATCGACATAATAGCTTTTGTTTACTAGGAAGCTACATTAAATACCGTTTTCCTCACTTATGTAGATAATTTGCTGTTTCATAAGGTTTATTGCCTGTCTATCAGGTACGTGACCCTAGAGTTATTTGCGGTTATCTCAATTTCCATGAAATCCATGTTTTTTTAAATAATAAAACAGCTCTGCTTTTAAATAGCAGAAAACCTGAAAAATTAGATCGTTATCTATTTTATTCGATTTATAATCCTAGAATGCGGGAGCGGACGTCATTACCGCTCGGCGGGCGGGCGTGTAGTGAGCTCGCCTCGCGTGCGTCGACAGGCGGAAGCATTCGCGCACCCGCGCAAGGCTACGCTCATGACCTCGCACCGTCTTTGTCTAGCGCTATCTATCTGCTGCCCGCGAGGCCGAATGCATCATACCTTCGCCAGCCTGGCTCACTTATAAAAGGCTGCAATAAAAAAATATCTTTATTGCGGCTACTTTGGATTGAAGTTGGCAAACTTCCGAAATATAATTTCTGAAAATTAGTGTTTTCATTTCGTTTTTATATGCTGTAACCAGAACTTTAAATGGCGTGTACCTAATGTATGCTTTGATTTAACATATGGTGTGTATTCAGATCACATTCAATACTTTTCGCAGGTTAGATTAAACAGAGAGTAAAACTTATCTGATACATACTATTATTTATTCTGCACTTGTATACTTGAAAATCTTAATAATAATTATTGAAAATATTTTTCTTTAGACAACCTTGTAGATAATTGTGTGATAATCACGGCTTGTTTAGGTCCGAGTTGTAAACACACTACGCATCTTTGTTGTTAGTTTATTTATATATCGACTCGTGTTTGCCCTTGGTTTCACTCGCTATTTCCGAGACCTTAGAACTAGTTCACCACGTGGTTCTAGCAGTAGCAGGAGAACCTTTGTTACTCGTCGACTTTCAGACAATTTGAAATATAGATTTGGTACTTCTCCTAAAAAACAGAATTCTTACATCACGGAGTACCTTTCCAGCTACTTATCTGCTTTTGGGTACACTTTCGCTAGCCTAGAAGAGACAGACAGACGCGACATTCTACTATGTAGTAAATGGAATATTTTATGTTTCAGGTATGGCGCGACAAGTGTGAGCGTGCCAACTGTGTGACAGCATTGGAGCTGTTTAGATGTAAGTAGTCACATCATTATAATGAATAGATACAAGATTGCAATAAAGCATTTAGAACTTTATGTTCATTGGTAAAGTACATAATATTGCTTGTTACCGAGTCAGACTGCAGCTCGGCAATACGATGTATTTTAGCAACAAAACAAATATTTGACTACAGGATTTGAACCTACACCTCGTTGTAGCCAGATTGTAGCTCGCATAGCTACAGAGGTAGGTTTGGCATGAAAGTTGAAGCATAAACCAGTTTGACAGAAATTATAAAATGACTAGCCGTCTCCCGCGGCGTTGCTCGCGTTAGAGTGTGACTTTTCAAAATTCCTTTCTTAGTGCGCCCCTACACTATATAAGGAACCAACCCTCCAAATTTCATACCTCTAGGACTTATAGTTTAGGCTGTGCGTTGATCAGCTTCAAAAGAGTTTTATATATTTAGAAGATTAGGTAATATTTTGTTTACGCAAATAGGCATTTTTAACTGATAAATATTGTTAAACGCCCACGAGCACGTGGGCGAGTGAAGGGCGGCGAAATTATATTAGGCAATTCAAGGAAATGCGATCCATCATTTATCAAATCTATTCTGAACAGGTGCGCGTTCAAAATTTTCCATATTTCGGTACAATTTAATCCCAGGCGGTGTGATTGTGTATTCTGCCCATAGTGCCATAGTTTGGTCATCATTAGTAGTAGTAAGAACGCCTATTGTATACCATAGAGTTAAGCTATTAAGTTTCTTATGTATGTTTAGTTTTTAGTTGTGGTGTGCAAGTATTTTCTATATATCCCGAAACTATAACTCCTACTACCCGTGCTACGTAAATCACGGAAACCAGTAGCACGACAGGCAACGTACAAAAGAGAGTATGTAGAAAGCGTAGCAGTATTGCTACGCTGTAGGCGTAGTGCTACGTAGCGACTAGATCCCGTAGACTGAGTTTAGTTGATTTGTGAAAACAGATTCGCAATTTTTGTGTGAGAAAAGGTTTTAGTTTCAACAAACTAATTGAAATGAAAATTGCGACTCACTTTTCGTTTATTTTTTTCGAAACTCGGATTTGATACTTAGAAGAATTTGCTTCATGATATGCGTTTGATGCGGAATATTCGAACGGGCTGAACAAACGAAGCAGACAGGACACATATAAGCCGCCGAGATTTAAGCGTTCGACTATAAAAATAGCAATTATATTAGTTTTAAGACTTATGTAAGCTTTTTGTACGTAGTGCTTATTTTTCTGTTCTATCCATACTAATATTATAAATGCGAAAGTAACTCTGTCTGTCTATCTGCCTGTTTCGCTTTCACGCCAAAACTACTGAACCGATTTCAATGAAATTTGGTACACAGATAGTCTAGAGCCCGAGAGAGAGCTACTTTTTAATGCGAATAAAGGGTTGAAAGGAGGAAGGGGGGATTGTGAAAGTTCCTTAACCTTTTTCATGAAAACTTTTTTCATGTCACATTTGAAATAACTGTTAGTTGTTTGACAGTGAGTTTGAATGACAGGACAACATCTGTCGGGTCAGCTAGTGCTTTAATATTTACATACACTTTGATGTTGTTAAGGAGCACCGTACACGGAGGCTTCAAAATTGAATGTAGACGGCCTTGTCGTATCTGGGTGAGTCGCTCGTATGATTCAGCTTAAAATGTACAAAAAATAAGTTGTACTGTAGAACAAGATCGTAAGGCTAGACAATAATAATAACTTTGAAGTTTAATATCCAGTTTACTTAAACTTTATAAACGTTACCGGTATTCTTCGATCTCTATTTTATTTATTTACTACACTAGTGTTGAGCTTACGATTCCGTCCACGTGGTGATTATGAGTACCGGTAATATCACATCCCAACTCCCATCCGACTAATAATATAAATGTCAAAGTTTAAATGTTTGTGTGTTTCAAATAAGCTTTAAATAAAACTTGGAATATAGTTCGTAATTTGGATTAACACACACAGGCACTTTTTTATCCGGGAAAATCAACAGGATCAAACGGGACGCGGACGTACTCGCGGGCGGAAGCTAGTATTCCATACAAATAACAAACATAACAAGGAAGAGATAACACTAACAAACGCATATATTAAGTGTAAACTTATCTAGCAGCAAACTTGTATACCTTGTTATGTTATCAATAAACCTCCCGTTTGCATTGACAAGAGTTTAAAATTTGATCATAAGAGACAAAACACGGTGTAAATATTTCAAGTTTACATCCAGTGGTCCGGTGGTAGCAACCTCGTCTTCTGATCCTAACATCGTAGGTTCAAACCCAGGCGTGCAACTGTGGATTTTCCTATTCAAAAAAATATACGCCACGCCAGTGTTCTCAAACGGTGAAGGAAAACATCGTGAGGAAACCTGCGATTTAGTCAGCTCCGCACGTATTGATTTTGTCTTTCCTGTGGATAAGGCCGACTAGGCTGAGAGGATGGTATAGGTGCTGAGCAAGTCCACTTTATTTAAATCATGTCCCAGGCATTACAGCGTCCCGTACATCAGAGGGCCTAGTACGAGTTTTTAGTGCATAGTGTGGGTGTGAAACGTCTGACGCCCAGCACACCAGTGGGCGCTGATCTGTATGTAGACACTGAGCGGATTCTTTGAGAAGCTCTACATGCGAGTACGGGCTTGGTGTAGACCAAGCTTCTCATAAAATCCGCTCAGTGTCTCCATAGAAATCAGCGCCCACTGGTGTGCTGGGCGTCAGACGTTTCACACCAGATTTACACACCAAAACTCGAACTAGGCCCTCAGGGCATGGGTATAAATCATCTAGAATACATGCAAAAGACGTACTTATTATTATACAAACAAGAACCTACTCTAAACCTCTGTCCTAAACACAAATACAAGTAGTTTTACAAGTCTAATGATCAGCAAATTCGGCGCCAAGGCGAACACCATAGTCAAAGATAAGTGGATGTAGGAAGTATCGTGCTCGATTCGTCCTAGGCCCTACACGCAGTGAGCACGCCCGCACACGCACACTAGCACACCGGCCATGATAACTGGCGACAAGGTCCCAACTAAATGTACCGACAGCAAAAACACCACAAATATTTAAAAAAATCACGATGAAAAATTTACTATCTAGAAAAACCAACTTCAATTCGATTAACTTACCGACTTTATCATGATCTATTTATCGTAAACAAAATCATATTATTCATAGGAAATCTAATTACGCAATGTCGTGTTCTTGGATGACGTGGTTTTTTTTTCAGTTATTCTTATATTATATTTAATTTTAAAAGCCAGTCTACTTAGTAAACCGATTTTGATAAAAACCTTTATGAGACCAATCTGGTATTTCAGATATACTTAAAAAATACTTAAAGGTACGTTTTAAGGAATGATTTCATTTTACAGGAACACGTAGAAATATATACTATATTACAAATATTACGCAATAATCAATAAAGTTAAATCACTATGATTTCTATGCATTACTAGGTATTGCGACTATTTGCGACCTTGACATTTTGAAATACACAAAATTATGCAACCACTAAAAAACGGGATATTAACCACAAATTACGAGTTTGCTTAAAACGTCACGAGAAAGTAATAATAATTGTTATTTCATTAAATACATACGAGTGCGTATTATATTGATTGAATTGTTATTTTTTAACGAGTTCATATTGACAGTTTTTGTTATAGCAAAATTTTGAAACGAAGACGTAAATATTGATGTAACACTAAATAGTATCAGTAGTAGACTCGTAAAATCAAATATTGATATAACACTAGTAGTATTAGTTAGTAGTAGAGTCATAAAATTTAAATAAGGTATAAATTAAACTGGCATTGGGGAAAACGTGACGCCCATAAGACCTTGAACGTACAATAACAAATTAGTGAGATATTTTGAGAAACCACCAATTATAATGTTAATCAATTGTTTGGAATCAATACACCTACTTCCGAGAACTAATAGGTTAATATTCTTTAAAAAATAAAAATAAATCTGTTGCATGCTGTTTTTGGGGAATTGAAGGTGTGGCCTTCAATTCCCCAAAAACAATGATCCTTCAGCCACCATCATGAGCGAGGAAATCGCGGCGATATTATCGTCGTGCCATACATTTCTATGCACTCCGGTAACGCTGTCAGCAATCGTCAGACGATTACAACAGCATTTGAGTCCGTTCGAAAAAAAAAAAGAAATCTATACACTCTTATAAGAACGACATAAAAACAATTACGTGATATTACATCTTAGAGTAGCTGATGCCCGCGCTACTTCGTACTCGTGCAAAACTTTCCACCAAAATATCTGTCAACCAGCTTAAGATGAACCTCGTGCCAAAGGCTGCTTTTGGTTAAGAGAGGTCAAGCTGTATCACATAATCCACGTCTTTTTTTTAAAAATAAATATAGCCTATGTTTCAATCCGGAAAAAGAGCTTCCGAATGGTATAAGATTCATTGAAATTGGTCCAGTAGTTTAGGCGTGATCCGCGAACAAACAAACAGACAAACAAACCGACAAACTCGATTTTCGGAATCAGAATCGTTTATTTAGTAGATCTGCATTTTTAGTTTATCCATTATCTTTAATTTTTTTTAAACTTTTTGGCTCTTTTACAGTTTTATATTATATCATAGATCATAGACAAAGTCGATGATATCGACTCCGATAAATTTTCCATCTCTACAAAAGTTATTGTCTTGCTGACGGTAGTTGCACGTGCAGCGCGCATGCGCACGGTACACGGCCTTCATACCCGGAGCTGTACCTACCGCCCAAATTGTACTACAAGGACTTTTCAAAGGGTTTTTGTGAAAAGACGCGACCATTTCTACAAAACTTTTCCAGCTTCAAAGGTTTTTTTTTTTAAAATCTTTATTTATTATATTATTATGGGGTTTTGTCACACAGTGACCATGCCACCCCCGTACAGACTAAACATAAATAAATTTAATAATTTTGTGTGTTGTAGTATTTATGTTTAGCTTCAAAGGTCTTGGGGTATTTCAGGTCTCGATTTGCATACATTTAGTTAATTTTTAGAGTAATATTCTTATTTATAACTTCTGTTGGTTTTATCATAATCTATTATGTTGTAGCAGTCACGAAAACGCAAAATAAAGTAATTATTTTGACGTAAACATCTGTAAATACGATAACAACTTTGAAAGGACGCATTTTTCGAAGTAAAATGTCAAATAACTAATGATTCCCGCTGCTTTATAATGACATTGTTACATTTTTTTAAACTGCATTGTAAGTGTATTGTAACAAACAAAGTTCCATCATTGCAAGTTTAAAAAAAAATGTGGAACCTGGGCTCCAATCAATTTGCCCCAGACCCTTTTATAGTTTTTAAGGCTTTTTCATGAGTTTACTTGTGTTTACTATGGATAACAAAAAAAGTGAAGTTTCATTGGTTAGCATTTGCCATACTTTTATGTAACGCTTCGGAAATTACCATGAAACATTTGAAATTTCAAGTTTGAAGGGATTTACTCGTATATAACATAATATGCTTTACCATTCCAGTACCAATTATTATCTATAATTTTTCGGCCAGTTTGTAAAACAAAATACAAGCTAATTTTGGCCAGTTTCTATAAAAAACCATTATACTTATGAATAAATTATTATATAATCCTGTAAGTACGTAGGCTACCTTATTGTCAGTAAAAAAAAAAAAAGCTTCATCATACCAGTCAGTACAACGGTCAGTGTCAGAGGCTAAAGGAAATAGAAAAAAAAAATAGAACAGGCAGGAAAAAAAAATGTAACAAACAATCCATAGATTACGCAACCAATTTAATTAAGTATACTATTTTAAATTGACAAAAAAATATCGACTAATTATAATTCAAGGTGGCAAACGATAAAGGGCGTTGTTTGTTTCGATAATTACCTTATGGTATTATACAAAACAAATATTTAGATACTAGCTGATACCCGCGCGACTTCGTATTAGCCCGATATTTCATCGGCGTTTTTTACAGCTTGTTTTAGAAATATCGAGATTAGACAAAAAAAACTACTTACTACATAAAAACTATCTTCCTTGTAAAGGATACAAACAATTAGGCTCAAGATAAGATACTTCGTGGCCCTGAAAGAGTCCTCGATGTAAAACCTTCACAGTCGAACGAATTAATCGTGTTGTAATTAGTTCTGGCCATTTCGAAGTAAATGAGAATCCAAATGATTGTTCTAAGACTTTAGATATAATAATCACTAATTGCATATCGTTCATTATTATAATTTTACAACCGACTTCCATTTGATACGCCTTCACCATCAAATGATGATAATGGCAGTTCATTGGAACTGTTCTATTGATCGTAAACACCACAGAAAGGTCATAGGAAAGGAAAATACGCAATGTCGTGTACGTGGAAGGCGTGTTTTTTCCAGTTATTCTTATTTAACTGCCAAGCTACTGAACCGATTTTGATAAAAAAATTATGGGACCAATCTTCAAGTATACCCTTTCAGATAAAAAAAGAACTCTTCAAATCGGTTCATAAATGACGGAGTTCTGAGTTAACAAACATTAAAACAACTGAATTGAGAACCTCCTCCTTTTTTTAACTCGGTTAACCACAATAATCTAAGTATGGTATATTAGTATTCTTTGAAAATGGTGCCAGTAACCAGTAACCAACCACGCCGCCGCCGTCGCAACACAATTTACGGCACCAAATAAATCAAACAGCTCGTCATTTCTCCATGTTCGTATTCGGGAGTCATAACTGGCCCTACAGTGCTTCCTTTGTGCTCGCTGGCATGCCTCCAACCAGGAAGAGGGCTGCCGAAATAGCTCGCCCTTTCTAGCAGAATCGCCCGCCACCATTGCTATTTTGGACATTCAAACGTTGCGTGGGCTTTTGATGTTTCTAGACGAAGACAGTTTCGCTTTCTTGTATTGTGTTGGCAGAAAAGACTAGAAATGAGCTGCAGTTTAAGCTGATCGTTGGAAGTTAAGTCTCAGAAGACTAACACAAATATATCTCGCACCAAAAGTAATAGAAACTGAGGTGCGTGATAACAGACATAACAAAACACATCCTACTGCACTTTTATACTTACACAAAGAACCAGACGCAATATAGAAAATACGACAGGCATACAAAAGTTGTAGCCAATGCATAACCGCTGTACCAATACCAAAGATACGGCAATGGCCGCGCTGAAGTGATCGTCCGAAGTATAAATAGACACTGGGTCAAATTCGTCCATTCGCCTGTGACTTAACAATTAAGATGGCGGGAGAGAGAATATACCTAAAGTGATCAGTGTGTTCTTGAAGACATCTTGGTCTATACAACACGAATGAGACAGTAGAAGGTATGTAGTGTCAGTTTACATCATGGTCCAAGTTCGAAGTCCATACACCAAGTTTGTACACAATGATATTCTGAGTCACTAGGAAAGACCTTGTAACTATGCCAGCCAGTGGCATCACTTACAAACATGTTGTACGAAGCGTGGTGTAAACAACCCTCTTGCACCAATAGCAATGAGATCGGTACCAGGAGTTCATAACAAGTGACAGCTAAGAACAGTGACACAGTGGCCTGAGTCAGTAGGAAGAGCCTTGCAGCGACGCCGGTCGGCCGGCGACGTCACTATGCAGTACATGCTATTATTGGCGCGAAATGAATTCGTTTATAAGGCAGAATAATTTATAGCTAAATTAATACTCTGAAAATGGCTTTGTGTCATTTTCAAGATCGTTAAAATACCACAAGGGTATTACAGATGATATTTTAATAGCAACGAGACGTTTATGTTCTAGAATGTTATTATTGTATGCGTCTGCACTTTGCAGCAGTTGACGTATACTCTTACCTTTACTCTCAGTCGTTTGTCGACGCAATCCTTCAGAACTTCCAGGGGTCCAATCATTCTTTCGATTCGCGTTATGAGATTCCTGGCCATTCTTTCTCGTGGCATTGGGGCTGGTACTGAAAGGTGATAACAAGCATTACATTAGCCCATCTAGGCCCATAACCTATGCAATGCACAAGATTGTTGAACTATTCTTATATTTGGTAATACAATCTGGATTGACCTTTCTAGTTCTATCATTTTGAAAGTAAGATAAAAATTATTCTACAAAATGGTACAATGTACTAGAACTGTTTACCCAGCTTCTATGACGAAATAGACAAGACAAGCTATCTCAGTTCACGAACAATTTATTTTTAATTTGAACGCGGCACGATAACAAAAGCCGTGTCAACGCACCTAGTTATCAGGCCGGCATAGTTAATACACCTGTTAAAATATCGCACAGTGGTGCTATTATACGTTGAAATCTGCCTGTTGTTCATTTGCACACATGCAGGCGCGACATTGCAAGGCGTGTCGAACTCTCTAGAGTTCAATCAAAGTGCTTGAACTGGCAAGCTTAAGCTGCTCTCGTAAAACTCGGACGTTACCTTAGGAAAATTTTAAGAGATCCAAAATCCAATTGAACTGTCCCATACCTTATATTCTATCGCATGACGTGTGGTTAGTTTTACATGGTATACTGACTACATAATCAGCAGAATGTGGGCATCTGCCAATAATGCTACGTGCCTTGGACTTTCTCCCTATATCCTCAAGAAACTTGAGTAACTAAAGTTTTATTTCCATTGAGCCCAGTGAGGCAGATAGTAAAAGACCAGCATGATATGAGCTGTGGTGCTAATGACAATGATGGTGACTAAGGTTACACGCGAGCTAAATAAACTGCGTTAAAATTCTATTTGGACAAGTTAACTGCACCAATGCAATTTGCAGTAGCTAATTATATCTGAGACGCTGAAGATTTATTCCCAGACTGCTTTATTTGAACTCTGTCTGTCTAAATATAAGATTTTCTTTAAGCTGCCGAGTTTGCTAAACTTTTCACAGTTCGAAGTCCTATCCAAAACAAACTTTTATTTATTTATTACTCCGAAATATTTCCAAGTGCAGTCTGGCCTCATCTCAGACAGTCAGCAATGTCATCGTACCGATGTACCTCATTATCGCAGTTCGTTCACTGTCAAACAGCGGCTGGAGTAAAGTTATTGACATCACTACGGAGACATTCGCGTAGTGCATCGTGCGTCAATCATCTGCTGTTCTTATAGTACACGCACATATTACATTGCATAAGGTTTGGTTCAAAAATATGCGCGATATCAATGCTCCCAAGGAAAATATCGGGAGGAATTCCCGGCCTATTCTTAGCCATAAAAATTACAAATTGGCAACACTGCCTATTCGGTTCTGCCCCGCAGTCCGCATGCATTAACCAATGTCCATGTCTTTCATGTGGATTACGCTACATAAACTGAGAGGATGGCTGATATGAACATTACTCAATGTTCTAACTGCAATTGCAAGTAAAGGCTCTCAGTGAAGTCAGTAGTGCAAAAGTGATATTATTTTTATATGCAATCACACATCTTAGGTCTCCCACCTGCTTAGCTAGGCAAGGTTCTAGGTATCAGCAGCTGGCGCCCACCTGGTCGTTGTATTTTACACCTTGGATTTCTTCCCATAGATGGGATAAGGGTTCGCCGCGTAGACTCAATTAATTAAGTCTAATGATTGAGTTTAACGCGGAGCTGGAGGCTTATGGCATACTAATTGGATTCTGTATGCCATGCCATCGTTTTGGATGTAAATTATCTCCATCTTGCGAGGAGACACTGGTGACGTGCAATGACGTGCATAAGATGTGCATATTTTGGGAGTTGTGAGTTGCTTGCAGTATTTACGACGGACCCTAGTGTGGCAGGACTAGTCTAGATAGAATGACGACGTTGTAGTTCTAGACACAATAGACCAAAAACACAGACAAGTTCGTACATTGTTACACTAGGGCCATACTAGGAGAGCGTTAGAATGACCACGTATCTAGAGCTTCTGAGAATAGAACAAACACCTGAGCGTTGAGCAACAAAAAACCAATTAAGTAACAAAAGAAACTACTAATCTAATAAAAACAATGTCAAAGACCTAGCTGACCACACTATCGAAAGTAACTATGCGCTATAAAATTTTAAGTAGACCGAGTATCCACACGTTTAATAAGCATGCAAGTTTTATAGCATTATCACGATACTTTGTATTATGATATGCGTATCTAAATATACGGAATCTAAGTGAAACCAAGAGGAGAACAACGGGTTTGTAAGATACCAACCTGATAGTGATTGATTTATAAATAAACATTAGAACGTGTGTATTGCAGGGAGACAATCTAAGCAAAACTTAATTTATTGGTTGTGAATATAATAATAGTATCTAATACCTAAGTGCGGTTCAGAATTGAACCTCCATACAAATAGATAAATAGTTGCGGTAAGAATAAGCAGTGCCTGCTGGTCATAAGAGTGTGAAATTCGCCTGTTAAAATGCAACTGCCGTAGATAAATCAGAAGGATACAAGCTATCAGAACTCACGCTGATTAGAGGTCTGTTGCTGAGTGCTTTAGCAGTTAATGTAAAGCCAATCCTTTCTAAAGAAAATGTTCTACTTATAGCGAGGAACTTGTATCAACAAACAAACCATAGAGTCCATAGACAAGATCATATTAAACAATAAAAAATCTAATGTCAAATCTGTGCAAGTCTGTCGGAGGCGCTCGCACGCGGCTCGAGGTTCGCGAATTACTTTCACTCGAGTATCCCCGGGCGCTGACCGCGCGGCCGCGGCTCGGGGTCGACGGCCGAGCGAGCGCGGGAAACGCTGCCGCCGCCATTACCGCCATTCAGAAAAGCGCGCCATGTTTACACAGATGCGCCGAAACGCGTTCCGTTGCATCACTTCCGTTTGCGTTCCGTTCCGCGCACGATGACGGTTACTGCGTTCTGATTTAGTTTACGCGCTGTACTCTATTTGGAAATTGTGTAATGCTTTTTTTGGTAATGTAAACAAACATTCCTGAAACTCGTTGGTAGTTTAAAACAAACAAATCCCTTCAAACACAGCTCGATACATTTCTCTAAGCATGAGAATGGTATCCATATCAGCAACCAGCAACAATAATAAAAGCAAGAATTATAATTTACAATCACAGCAAAAAGCGATTAAAACTGACAGTGATATAAATAAGTGAACGTGTGCGCACGCGCACTCGCTGTGTGGCTTAGCGTGATGACAACATAACACGCAAGAACTTTTGTTACCTATTGTTTTTACAATTCCTCATAAACCAGTTTTAATTATTAAATAAAAAAAGTACTAAGTATCTGTTTCAAACCTAAGTTCATTTCACGATTTACGAGACATTAACATTTTATCGAACTACTAGTTCAAATAAATCCTGAATTATTCGAACACCTGGAGTCAGATACAGTAAGGTAGTTTTATGGCTTCAGCTAATATTATGAGCCATAAAATGTGTTAGATTAAACGTTTACGATACAGAAACCAATCGCTGTCGCGTCATTGTTTAATCAAAAGTGACATAACCATCCATCGAGCAAAACAAAAAAGGGGATCGCGCTGGAAAGCAACTTTTTGCAGATAACATTTCTTAGGCCGCGAATCTCTGGATGTCGTTGACCGAGGCTCCAGGGTGCGAGCGAGATACACGATCACCACTCATGTGGAAAGCGGTTATGCAACAAGCGAGCACGCGAAAGTCTAACGAACAGACGGTGTTATGTTCGAGATTGCATCGCGTATCTAGATGACGTGATTATTTATGCGTTCTCCCACAGTTCACTGCTGATTCTCGAAACGTGTTTTTGAGAGAAACGCCGCATTCACTGCAATTTGTCACACTGAACACTGTGGGACGTAAATGCATACAGACGATAAATAAATAGCACGACGCTAAATCAGCTTTCGAACCGATACTAACTTCTTAGTTTGCAAAATCTTGTACGCCACATTCACAGATAAACTCATTAGTTGCAAACAAACGCGCTATCCACCGTCTCAATATTGCGAAACAATGCGCTTGTAATTATACCAGGATAGGATCTAACCGGCTCAAATTAGGTCTAGCCATTGCTGGTATTGCACAAAAGATGCCAATAATAGAATCAGACAAGAAGCCGAACCAGCTGCGTATTTAATCTATGGCCGCATTGTTACCGGTCACTTTCCAGCACTGCCATTTTTGTCAAATCGCCAGTAAATTAATTGGCAATTTCGTCACGCCATCGCGTGCTCAGGTGCTCACCTTCAATGCAGTACTTGATTGTAATATTTTAATAGAATTTCTTGTAGGAGCTAATGTAGCTGAAGACACAAATTCTTCTAAAGATCAAGAAAGGCTTATGTACCTAAAGTATTTTATAGACAAATATCTCAAAGGTACTTTGTATGGAGAGACGAATTTGCACTGTAATTCAATGGTTTTAAAGCAAAGCATTAAAGTATCCAGCTCGAAAGACCAACCGGCCGACCCGCATGTGCAGTTTCCTACAACACGGTGTAAAGTACCCGGTCCGAAGGACAAAATGCTTATTAAAATTGTATAAAACGATGACGTAACTAAACGAGCAGTGTTTCGTACGAACAAATAGAAAAAGCAGTTGATGCGAAGGTTGTCGGGCCAGCGGGTCACGGGCGCATGCAAATAAGGCGATTCAATTGTTGATAACTACACGGTTCTTTGCGGAGCTTCAGTTATCTCAAACGGGACCTGTAGTAAGTACAGGCAGGTACCTACTTTTGCGATCAGTTCTAAACATCGAAGCTAGATTTACAAGAAACCCTGAAGACATCTTTTTAAACTTCAAAATATCCAGTCACCCAAGGAGTATGAGTTGCAACATACTGCAGTGAATGTCCGGCGAAAGTATCAAATGACGCAAAGGCTGACATAACGACGAATACAGCTTGAACTATGACGAAACACCACATAGAAATGCTCGTATATTGGTAGATTTATGATGGTAAAAACCTGAATCGTAAACCGATCTTGGTACTCGAACGACACGCACCGTACGTGTCATATTTCTGAAACAAGGCAACCTCTAAAAAAATGGTCTGAAAAGAAAATCCGCTTCTAACGTGTAGAACAGTCAATGAAACGTGTCATTGACTTTAATGTGTAAACTTATCTATAAAGATATATTTATTAGAACTCAATGAAACAGAGATAAGTAGGAAAAAAAATCCAAAGCTCAGGTCAGGCCCGAGCTGAATCTAGACTAAGCTGTAGTCATTTGAACTAATCTCACATGATTACATCACCACTCTAACAGGTTCCAAACATAGTTTATAGCAAGCACTTCATGAAAGCCTGACCTGAGTTAGGTCACAATAAACACAGGTTCTATGCCAAATGCCATTTTCAAGGTGTAGTTCACAGCATATAGGAATCACGTCCCAATGAACTACCAAATCATCATTGGATGATGAAGGCCGATCAAATTGATGTCGGTTTTTTCATGTTTTTAAACATATAAATTATGTATCCACCAACTAGCGTCTGTCTAGTTTCTGCACCACTAAACGATTAGATCCCAATGAAACTGATTAGGTAGTTTAATCAACCCCAAACTGCTCTCACTGTCCACGTGTGCTAGCTCAGGTCACGCACGAGGTCAGCATGAGCCGAGCGATGAACGAAGCAGCTGTCAAGCCGCTGAACCCAAACTCATGCGGGATCCTCTTGCATCGCTCTAACTAAGTTTTTCTAAATGACTTTTAGCCAAAACTAGCTCATTTCGCGCCCAATGTGAGCTAGCCCAAGTCACGCACGAGGTCAGTCTAGGCCGAGCAATGAACGCGGTTCTGTGTCAACCGCGGTTGTCGACCCGCCCGCGCCGGGGGTGGGGCAGCGGGATAATCTACGCGCCCACCCAAGCTTGCACTTGTACGCGCTCGCAGTTTTCCCGACATTTCTACGTCAAGTTCTTGTACTTTAAATATCTCGTAAATAGTCGATTCTGTTGTTACATTTTTGTAACTAACCTAATTTATCAGCAAAAAATTATAGCTGTCTTTATAATTTCAGTCTATTAGTGAAACAATATCATATTAGTTTTAGTTTTTTAACTAAACTGATGCAACAACAGAATCAATACCAATAAGCACCTTAATAAGTAAATATTTTCTTGGGCTTGTATTCTCAGAAACAACTCAAGTCTGATTTAAGAATAAGTTTTAAATTGGATGGGCCATCTGAATATTTCATAATCAATTTGTAATTGTTATAATAATAAAAAACTCGTACATGCACCAGCATCCTGAGTGACTTGCAGCATATTACACAATGTGAAGCCGTTCTCGACTGTTGGTCATAGCACTTGAGAGCTCAAAAGTATGCTTGTTTTTGTGGAGAGTAGGTATCCCTAATTTGACAAAAACATAGACACTGCATTTAAACAATTGACAAGTGTATTCTTTAGGTGCAGAATAATACAAGGTGGTCTGTCCTATAGTTTTTAGGTACTTCAAAACCGAGTTCACTTTCACCAAAATGTTGCATGTCTTTATGTATGAAGAAATGTAACGGAACACTTATGCCAGCCAACTTTGTGCGCTTTAATCTGCTAATTACAATAGCATCGCTTTACAGATACAAAATGATACAGATATGAAATTTGTTTCTTATTCGGAATACTTTGTCATTTATCTCTTCAGTGAAATAGAACAAAAACCCAATAAAAATGTAATTGTTGTACAAGTTTCATACGCAACATTTTTATCGTCACACACCAAAATAAAACATTTAAAGGTATTACTTATTATTGCTTTATATTATAAAATATTAACCTAGGTTAGGTTTATATAAAAAGGTTTTATATTAGAGGACAGCATAGTTGAATTGCAAGCAAAGAGGTTCTTTTTTGATAAATCAATAATACATACTAGGTAATGATTTTTATTTAAACTGAGCAAATTAGCGATTACGGTTGGTAATCAACTAATGTACCAAATTAGTAAGTACTTACCAAATCTATCCTTTTTCAAGCCACATTGCTATAATTTTAGCCTATTACAATATGTAAACATAACCTCAAACTTACATTCATACTTCGCAAATCTCAGCTTGTTCTTTTCTTCCAGCTGTTTCTCCGTCTCAATCCTCTTCCGTTCTTTTGCATCTTCTCTTCTTTTTATCTTCTCTGATTCACCAACGGCAAAAATGTCCTTATTCTTCTTCGAGGCTTCGTATTGATGAATGTTTTCAAACATTGGAGCGTTCACCACCGGTGCTTTAGATTTTTGTGAATAAAGAGCCTTGAGCGGGTTGTAATTACTGCTGCATGCGCTTACTTCCGACTCGGAAGTTGAAGAATCTGAATTATTACCTCCAGACATCTTATTTTGACTAATTTCACATAAAACCAAACACTAAATAATCCTCTCCGCTCACCATCACAACACAAACCAAAACAAAACTAATTCAACCAATCGGACTGTCAGTGAAAACAAGTAATGTCACTGTCATGTCAAAGTTTCTCGCGAACACGTTCCATTTCACACGCATTAAATTGTTAAACTATTAACACTTCATAATAATTATATATATACACTATTTGTTGTGGTTTAGGATAGCTACATGTGTAATATTCAATATTCACTAAGTATTATACCTACATAATGTAACAAGATCGTAGCAAATTGGTAATTGCAATTTACCACTGACATTGCCGTGCCACTCAACAACCTACAGCGATGAAGGTTCTTCCTGGAACGCTAATCATATCAATTAATAAAACACTTTAACAGTTTACACAGAAGCCAACAACACAACACAAAACAAATCAAATCACTGGCCTTCAAGGTAAACTAAATAGTAGAGCAGAAAACAACGCCATCTGTATTTTATGTTTGGAAATAATACTTTTAAATTCATAGGTAAAATCCCACCCGCGTACTTAGTATCTACTAATAATTCATTGTGGAAAGGAGTGCAATCAATATCTAAGAAATTGTGTAAACAAGCAATATCTAGACGAGTCATCAATTATGCCGGCTCAATGCAAGGTCGAGCTATATGCAGGAAGTCTCCGCCAAGGTTGCATCTAGCTCGCTATAAATCTCTCAACAGACTACATATTACATGGAAAATTATCAAGAGTAAAAGGATTAATTTTTAAGTACGTTTAAAGTCAGTTTAAAATTTTTTTTGTAAATTCCTCGTAAAATATAATTACGCTTTCGCTACTCCATGACAGATGGCGCTGTCAATGTTAAGGCTGTAAAAAAAGTTCATTTTGAAAATTCGAGTTACACAGTTTGCAGTGCAAATAATATTTTTTTATCTTCGCATTTTTTAAAATAATGTAAACGGATAGATATGGAACTGAGATAAGTATAAAGTCTAATCTACCATGAGTAGGATTTAGTCACGATTCTTACAGCACCCAGGGAGCGTGGTTATACACAGCTAAGATAACAATTATAAATGAATAATTCAAGTTACCTAGATGACATCTAAGTGAATTGTGCTCATCTATATCATGGCGTAGATGACTAACTGAAACGCAAAAGGTGCGGCTTTGATTCTAGGCGCAGGATAAGCTTGTATTGTTGGCGTATTGTGGCCCCTGTGGGCTAGAATTCACTAATATCTGAAAATGCAGTAACTAGTACACAAACCAAGGATCCTTAGGATGTTACAGCCGTTACAAATTCTGTATTTTTTCTCTCTGCGACAACTCAATACCATCTCAATCTTTTTTTACCCCGCCATCCGTCACTCCCTCCCTACTGAAGTAGGTTTGCATTGTCTAGGTACACTTACTAAGAAAAGTGACGGCAAAGTTGTCCAATTTCCCCCCTTCTGCCCCTGCCTAGGTAGCTGTCACAAGTTACGTAACAAACAGGCCGGCTCTCATAATTTTGAGTTCAATAACCCAATAGCAAGGTAGGTAGTTGCAATTAAAAGCTAGCAGAATACATACATTAATTATTATTATGACGTCACAATGAACGCACGCAACATTAACAAAGAAAGTGCACGGAAGCGTTTAGAAAACAAAAGTATTTTTGCGATGATTATAGTGAAAGAGGCGAGCAATTCGCTTTTTTATTCGCACATATCGCATCGTCCCGCGCACGAAGGTTTCCGCACATTGTCATTGCGAACAAAGGTGTACCTACAGTCACCGATAAAAGTAGATTAACGTTAAATTTTCTTTGTTAAACTAGCCGAAGTCAATAGGTGGAAAAATATCATTTGATACCTCTCCATATACATTCGGTGAGGGGCAGGTGGTACCTACTAAAGTTAATAATTTCACTATACTTAGTAGAATTATCAAGACAAGACGTCATGATAATGAGGCATTTTTTCCTGGAAAATGGTGCGTCCCTCCTTTTTGCTGTCACTATCTAGACTTTCTAGAAGCACAGCAGTTTGTCCGCCATGTTTGGTAGCTAGGCAGTTTCGGTTGGTAGCAGCGCCTATAATTTTACATGTAGAGCAAAACTCGTACTAAGTTAGGCACTAAGTATATTTTTATGACTGATTCTTTCTTAGCTAGATCGACTAAATTATAGGTACTTAATACTTTTTGTTAACGATTTGTCTTGTAGAAATTGAACCTCTCGGGGTTTACTCGCACCTCTTGTGTCTATTTCGATTACTTTGGTCTATAATTTCCATTTTCTGTTGTTCCAGAACGGCGTCTGCTGAGTGAGCGTCGCGCTGCATCTATGGTGTATCGACGCAGGTTCGACATCCATTGGGACGTTGCCAGGTGATCGAAGCGTTGTGACCGATTCGTAGAATCTTAGCCCTCTTTTATTTTGAACATACTTACTTAAAGAAAACCGGCACTATTTTTATTTTTGTGTAAATGTAAATGTGTAAATCCAAATATGGAGATTTTTTAAGCTCTGTAATAAATCTAGAGTCTAAAGTCCAATAGTCGATAATTAGTCCTTCCCCATTGAAATTAGTCGACCTTTTTGAAAGACGTGAAAGTCTACCCCTTTGCGTATTTCAGGTCACTGTTGAAGAGGAGCGGAGGGAGTGGCGTGAGGTAGCCTGGCGAGCTGGAGCAACCAAACAAACTGTACCACCACATGTGTTCCCTCGAAACCATCTACCTAAGCCTTCACGTGATTCATACAACGAATAATGTACGGTCCGTCCAAAACGCTGCCAAACATTTTGAACGAATTTATTATACTAAAAACATTTTTTGACAGTTTACATTGTGTGTAGTTCGCGTGCGCGAGTGTTTTATTTGAGTGACTAGCGCCACCTGGCGTTGAGTAGTGGCGACAACGTGGCGGGGACGCATGCGCCGTCAGCACCTGCGCTGGCGATGCCATTTATTGAAGATGAATGGTGGACTGCGGAGAATGCGGAGGGCAGAATGGTCGATCTCTCCAATTGCCTGCAGGTATTTAACGATCATTATATTTACATAGACTACTAGCGCCATCTGCTCTCGAGTAGCAATACTTTTTTTAGTACTTTTAGGGGTATACTCTTTTCGGTGTTTTAAAGTTGCGTGAGCTAAACTGGCTGCTAAACGTTGTGATTCTCATACCACTAATACCTACATAATATGTAACACACAACAAAGCAACTTAGAGTGAGGTCATCATCGACGTCAAGTGTCTAACCTAGGTACCTACGCACAAAAATTTCCAAGAGGAACGATTTTGAAACTTCTCCATCAACCGATTTCTAATCTTAGGGTTAGAGGATGTCTTACACTTTGCTTTCGGGAATAAAGTCGCCAATAGGTCCCCGAAAACTATTTTTAACTTTATCTTCTCAGTTCCAGGACGCGGTAGCGGCCGCGGGTGGTCAAGCCGCCGCTCAGTTACAGCACATGGCGACCTCTCTCGGCGAGCTCTCGCAAGCTGAGCTGTCCAACATAGTTGGAGGACTGACGCTTGAAAATGAAGGAGAGAACGCAGACCCAGAGGAAATACTGAAACAGCTGGGGGAAACTGCCTTCGACAACTTTGATACATTCTTCACGGATCTCACTAATGCTACTGCGTCGGCGGTGCCCCCTATTGAGATAAAGGTGAGATTTGTAGGAACATTACTTTTAGAAAGTCTCTTCTGTGGCCTTGACTGAGATCCTGACGTCCCACCACTCAATTTTTATTTTGGAATCAAATCTATTACTAGAGATGGTCTCTTAATCTAGCAAGGTAAAGGTCCTATGGACAATACATCCATTCATCAAATTGATTTCCTCGTTCTGATTTCAGCAAGAAGAGAACAACAACGTATCATCGCCGTCCTCGAGCAGTCAGCTGCAATACTACCAACCCAACCTCCAACTGTTGCCCAACAATGGCCAACAGCGGTTACAGCAACTTTTGCGATCCGGAACCAACGCTATCAACAACGCGGTAACCAACACAATCAACAATGGGAGATACAACATCGCCTCCGCCAACCCCTTGCTAGCTGAAAAGTTATCAGCGACATCTAGCGGCATTAAGCAGGAACCCGGTAGCTCGGATTACAGTGGAACGAGTATGAACTATGGCAGTGCGTCGCCGATGCAGCGGGTGCCGAGCGGGAAGCCTCAAGTGCATGATGCCGGTGGAGGTAAAGGTATGTTTTGATTAATAAAAAGCTTACTAACATTTTCGGCAAACATTTTGAGGCAGGTAGAAGTCGGTTAATCGAGAAAAGCGTCATCTAGCGAATGGTGATGGAACTACTAACTAAAAGCACGGTTAGAATGAAGCACGGTTTATGTTGAAAATCAACGCAATTAGTTCAACTACTGAACAACAGATGGCGCTCTTATTATAAATGTTCTTTTGTCAAAACAAAGATGTCGCTACGAACTGGTACAAATCATAATATTTGTGAAACTCCGCTGCAACCTCGATGCACCAATGCAGTTTTCTCTATGATAGTTTTACTTTCGATTTCCGCTTGAGGAAGTGCCGCCAACAATTTTCCTTTCGCGTATTACCAGCTTTTACTTTACGAACGCTGAGAAAGTTCTAGTCTGGTTTGATAGGCTGGTTTTATAAGTGCTAATGCTGAATAACTTTACTTACCTACTAGTTAGGTAGGTAACTTACCGATATCTACCTATCTACGTACTTGTGGGCAGTAGGTCTGTACCTAGGTAGATACGATCTATCTTTCTACGCCAGAGGTTCTATTACCCCAAAATATTTTTGGGTATAAAAAAAACAAAAAGAATTAGTCGGGTAGGTACATACCTACAAAATTCCTTTTGATTTGAGCTCGGTAGACTCAACTAGAGAATATACTTCTGTGGCCTAAAGGAACTTCGCCTGTGACGCATACCTACCTACGTCATGGACACTTATTTAGGGACATCATCATCAACATTCAACTTTAGTACGGTTGTTTGGGTTGGCTGGCAGACAATGCTTTCAGCATTAAGTCCACCCTTTGTAACAAATTTATAATTTTGTGCAATAAAGTATTAAAATAAATAAAATAAATAGGTAGTTTAAGTCGTTTAAGAAGGGTTCATTGGTATCTGTCTTGTTGCATATTTCTAAACTACCCTTTTTTGACAGCACTAGTTTTGCTAATGACAGAGCTTGCTGTTAGCACACTACGTAGATTAGTAAGGATTATTAATTATTCCTGACCAAGGTAGATAAGATAAGCAACATTACATCAGCATGGACAACCTACCAGGTATTCTGTGGTTCTAAAATCACAGAATTATTATCCTATAGGGATAACAAATCTACGAAGCACGGACAAATTACATACACATTATATTTACGAATATTTAGTTCGAATTTACCTAAATTTTAGGTTATGGTAATAACGGAATGGCTGCCATTGTTCTATGGTTTAGGTACCTAGGTTAAAAATAACAATTGCACTTATATTGTCCTCTCAACCGATATGTATGACATTTACAATAATAAAAGTATATACAAGTATCAACCCAACGCAGTGAGTAAGTATACGATGGTATAGGCAATTTTCTAAAAGTAATTGAGTGGCGCCTCCACGCGGACGGAAGTGAAAGCGCTACGTTATATAGGCCTTTTCATTTTGCTATGATAATAAAATATACTCATTACCTATAAGATTAATACGAGTAGGTATAGGTACCTACCTACCTTACCTACCTTTATAGGTAGGTATTTATGTACTGCTTATACCTACCTACTTTTTATTTTCCTTTCAAATAATTTATTCACAAAGAAGATTATGACTATACAGAATATTACAATATTCACGATATTTACAAAATACACATGAAGCAGTTGAGCTATCTCCGTTGCAAATGATTTATAGACAGCCCGCAATTAAGGGCCCATTTATCGGAAGTAAACGTGCCCAAGACACTGGCTGGCTGCATTCACATAGCTTATACGATATACATACCAAACTGCTTTGTAGGCATCCTAAAATACTAATTACTTAGGTACTAATAGGTTTTTTTATAAGTTCTAGACAAACCTTTGCATCGGTCTCACCGATGCTGATATTTAGAAGACAGCGAATCACATTGTCTTGATACGTCTTTTTTTACAACTGCTACCTAATGTAATGCACCTTCAGTTTTCGGAAACTCTCTTTTTACACCCTGTACGAATCAAACTCTATGAAAACACTGTTACTACGTAATCAGGACATACCTAACATCAACTCTAATCTCAACTTTTTATAAAACAGAGCGACCAATCTTCTAAAATTCATTCAACTTACTTTTTATAAATCATTACAAAAAATGTGCAAAGAAGCCGACTAGATCCGACCACTTTGCGAGTCTGAGGACTTCCACTACTCCCGAGGGACTCAGAAGTAGCTCTTAGTAGCTACCGGAAACCTTTTAACTTTAAACGTGCAAAAGACGAGGAAAAAGTCCTCTTCCAATTTAAATAAGTGGCAACACTTCTAGCTACACTGGACTGGCTGCACTAAAATAATCACAAAATCAGTCAGAAGTCAGCTGTTTGCTAACATTGACCCACATCTAACTAATTCAAACAAAGAGAGGAACGTGCCTCCAATCAATGGTTTACAACAGCATCTAATGGGGACACGACACTACAGCCACTTGCAAAATACTTACTTAATAGGAAAACAGGATTTCTGTCACCAAGTTTTCCTCCTGATTTCTCAATTCCGAGAGCAGAATATAGAACTGTGTCAAGGTTTCTGGAGCATTCGAATGTCAAGAATGACGATGACATGACGCCGAGCAAAATATTGGTAAAGCCGATGTGTTACCGTGACAATAAAACTGATCTACTGTCTTTGTAAAGTGTAAAGAGTTTTGTACTAAGCCACAGATAATATAATACTATACTAGTAGCTAAGCGGTCTGGAAGAGATCTCTACTAGCGATATCACCATTGTTATTCAATACTGCTATATATTTTGTATCTGCTTCCTGTGTTAATAACGACAAATAAATTCTCTATTGTGGACTAAAAATGTAAATAAAATTCTTAGCATGTTATATACAGAGGTTCAGCTAACCCTAAAATTGGAAATCATATCGCGCACAGCGATTTTTTCCAGTCAGCTTCTGTCCTTTCTTATTAGTAGGTATTTTTCCATGCCAGTAAAGTAGGGCAAAGTTTTGAAGAAGCCTCACACTCCTAGATTCAGTTCAATATCTATCAATTGTAGGACATTCAAGAGTTTCCAGCAAGTGATAAATTGGAGCACTGCACAATAGCCGTAGAGGCACGTGGCGTGATAGTGCCCTGATCATTGGCTTCCAGGGTTACTGCCACATGCATACGACCTGAATGCAGAGCAGCTGCAATGGAGCGGTACCTAGATAGATAGAAATATACATAGAAAATACACTTACAAATACTTTATTGTACATCACTTTTATGAAAATTATAAAATAAACACAGAGTTCATTGTTCTTACGTGAAGTACAATGGGCGGCCTTATCGCTGTGAACAATTTCTTCCAGGCAACCTTTTACCTATCATTGTATCTACCTAGATCAGAACATACAACCTTGCGAACCCCGTCCTAACTCCTAACACTAAACCCCTAAAAACCTTTACAAACTCTTACCGACCCCCATCAACCCTACAAACGTCTGAAACCTCTACAACCCTGTCTGACCCCTGAAAGCCCCTACAACTCCTTAAAAACCTTAAAAACCGGTAGCATCAGTGTGATTTCATGTCAAGTTTTAAGACCATCGAAAACCTAAACATTTATGCGTTAAAGCCACAATGATTTTGAAACCTCATTGCGTTGCCAGTTCACGTTCGTTTCCGCACGCAACTTTTTTATACTGCTTCTGGAACCTGTAGGGATATGCTGGTCTTTTCCAGAAACACCATAGACTCTGCAGTGGTGTTGTTGTATTGTATCCGTGTGTGTTTAAAAACAAGAATGGTTTAAGCCTGTTCTTCTTGGCATGCAAGCAAGCAAGCTCGAATGAGTTAGTGGCCAAATCTGTTGACGGAGTTTTTAGGTCGCCTTAAGGCCTCCGTCATGGCTTAACGACTGCTAAAGCCAGGACCGACAGTTTAACGTGCCCTGGAAGCGCTCAGATGTAAATGCCTCTAATCAAATAGTGACCGCGCAGAACGTCGCTTAATATAGACAATCGGTTAAGTAAGATTGACTAAGCAAGCTACGCCTTAAATAATACGCTTCTTGGCATGGAGAATATAAGATGATATCCAGGTTCAAAAGTTTGCATACATCCGCAATCCGCGTGCGGCGCAGCGTCACTGCCCACGCGCAGCCCTGACCCCGTTTTCACTGCGCTAACGCACATTATACCTATACACCTACGTAGATACGTACGCATGTGTGCTTGTTATGTCACATAAGATAGAATGGCAGGTGGCTCTACTTAGATTTATTTTAAAAATTATGTCTCTATCTAGAAACAGTTAGGAATCCTCTCCCTTGATTAAGATCGGGAGAATGTCTAAAGAGGATAGTCAGAGGTAAATCCAAACGGTTTATCAAACTTATGAGTGAATTCATTTCCTCAACGTGATTTTTAAATATCTATTTCTGATCCATATCACCAAGTGTTCGTGATCATTGGAAAAGTATTCGCTGATTTTAAATTCTAAAATACCACCCGGTATTTTAGAATTTAAAATCAACGAATACCGGGTGTCTCATGCAAATCGGAGCGTATATAACTAGGTATTTAAATAGGTAGATATAGGATAACTATTTAATGTTAATAACACATTAATTTTAAAGGCTGGGCTGGATTTTTATTATATTTTCCTCTTTGTGGTTAGGGATATCCAACTATTATTAATTTACCAAAAACACTATTTTATCCATCATTGTGAACATCGTCATTATTAGTATGGACTAATGGACATTTGTACAAGACAATACCGACATGCCAGTTGCTCGACCACACGGTGGGGTATGAAAGCGTCTGAATGTATGATATTAGCTCTCCGACAATATCGTGTCGTTTTGATAAGACAATTGGTAGTTTTTTTAAAAAAGGTACTCATGAAGTAGAGTATACTTTCCACATATCACACAAGTAGTGCACCCGACATGTCCGCAGGCCTTGGAGCTGTTAGCGAACCGTTCACTACCTACGGTCCAATCACATACCTACTTAGAAATTCACTAAAAAATATGCCCTAAAAGTAAGTCTTTTTCAAAGTCATCAAAAATAAGTTATCTTTTTCTTATTTTAACGGGTTGCTGAAACCTCATCTGTATCACGTACCAGGTGGGTTACTCTCGACCACAGTTCCAATCCGGATTCACGGAGTTTGACAGTAGTAATGCCATTTTCCAGTACAAAATGACACGAGATCTGTCAAAATCCGGATGCAATTTGGAACGGCGGTGGTCAAGAGTAGCCTTACAGGTACGTACATACGTCATCGCATGCTACGGTAGGGATATTAGTGGGGATTTCTGGATTTTTTCTAAATATTGCCACCAAAAGTGACATCTAGTGGGGATTTTCTGGATTTTTTCCAGGGATCCCCTACTCTACTAAATTATTGCTAGTACAAAAAAACTAAAGCGTTCAAAGTCTGCGTCAAATGGTTGTGGTAGAGTACCTAGCATTCGTATTAAAACATCAATTTTTCTGCATCTATTCCAATTAATTTATTCATTTTTTACTTCCTAACAATGTTATCTTGCACACAGTCCATTGTTCTTTGGTATCTACTAACTGTGACGAAACACGGATAGCCCACATTATGCCCTGCTATAACCAGTTCCTCACCTCACAGATGGGATGCGCATGAGGATGTATCCTACGTGGCATTGCGCCCACTGATCAGCGTCAAGTTATCATGGCATTTTTTTGCCTAACCCAAACTAATTTTAATCATAATAAATTATTTTATGCATATTAAAATTGCAACGAAATGACTCCTGTTAATGTAGACAGGTTTCCTGGAGTTTTATATAATTTCATCGTGACGGGCGTGGGGTTTGCCGTGACCTACAATACCGATATAGATAGGTATTCACTGGACAGAGGAAAACAGCTTTTGTTTCCTGCAAGTAAGACTGGATATGCCGTGCTCTAGATTCTAGAATGCATAGGATTTTATCTTCTAAAATAAATCACACATTCAATCTATCACTGTATCAGATTGTCTTTGATAACTTCTTTGTTGGAAGCGGGTTCGATTCCTGTGGTTTGAGAGTACAGTTACAATCATTGTTTTATCCCTAGGGGTTGTAAAGTGGTTATTTGGTGTCAAATGTCACCGAAACTATTTCTGAAGGGATAACTGTGTAGTATTTAATTCGTTTTTTAACTTTTAAAGATATTAGTGTCAGCGATGTTAAGGCTGATCGCAAACGGTCCACTGACCACAGCCACCAGTGGCCTGCTACAGCCACTTTTAAGGCGCTTATCAGCCAATAACTTTGAGAGTTTGACCCTAAAGCGGGACGTATCTAACGCGGGACGGTTAGATACGCACTGTTTATTGTAACAAAATCGATAAAAACTTCAACTTTCATAATTTCTCCAACGGGACGCGAACGAAGTCGCGGACGGAAACTAGTAGTTTCATAATTATGGCGTAGCGAGTGGCCAATTTGATAGGATAATAAAAGCTAGTGAACCAGGGCGTGGCTCGCCAACGGAAACACATCGCATAAAACTGCATTCAGACCGCACTTACCTTAATTACGTGGCTGTCTGTCTGTACACTAAGTGAGCACTAGGTTTTGAAGCAATCGCTAACTAGTCTGCTGCCGGACGAAGCTGTGCAAAGTGAAGTTCGAAAACGTAATTTTTACTTATAAGTATTACTTGAATAATTTAAATGTGAAACAGTAAATAAGAAAATGCGTATATTCTTCCAAAATATGCGCTGAATAAATAATAATACTTTTAAATTATTTTTAATCATTAATCTCTATTAGGATTGTCTCTACTCTTTTCCCAAATTATTTTTTATTTTTAGCACCATCATACGCAACAAAGTTGCATTCTTCCCCGTGCGTCATTACGCTATGTCACATGTCCAATATGTTGGCGCTGTGTCACGTGTTGGGCGCCAAAATTGAACCATCTTGAAGCAGTCTATCGCTATAGGCAGTGGTTACCACTTAACATCAGGTGAACCATCGGCTTGTTCAATCATTTAGTTGTATAAAACACATCTCTATCTTATTAGTTAAAAAACCGTATATTGTACGTCTAAACTCAAGTAGAATATAGACTATTCTAAAAATATATAATTTTAATGTAACTAGTGCCACCAGGGCTCTGTTGTTATTACAAATCATTTACGAGGAGTGTTTTTCCTGTCCCACAGAAAGGTATGTTATTTTCTTTCTATTATGATATTATTGTAGACACACGAATACTAGTTTTGTCAAAACGAAGTCATAAATAATACTTTCTCCATGTCCATTTTAAAAGGATATCACAGAAGTTAATTTCCGGACCGGATATAGGTGTTTTACAAAATTCCAGACTCTAGATAGAGCACTGAGAATTGAAAATCTACTGTGGCAATCAACAAGTTCAGGAAAAAATTATTTTATAACTAAACGCACTTGGCCGTCAAGTAGTGGCGCCCATCTCGATAGCTAAAGATCTTCGTCTTACTTTAAAATGTTGACCACTAGTGGTCGAGCGATTATAATATGATTTACAAGAATCGAAACTGACTCTTAGCACATTCTAGCAATGTTAATTAGATCCTTGTGATTTTTAAGCCAGTAAAACTAGATTTGGCTTTGTTGAGGCACTAAAATAAAGACCGCATGCATTTATGATAACACTCTTTTTAACCTACTTCAAAATAGAAGGAGGTTCTCAATTCGCTTGTACTTTTTTTTAATGTTTGTTACCTCAGAAGGCTGCACACGCCACTTATCTGTACAACCTAACTTATCTAGATAGTACGCATAATCTACCTCCTTGGTTCAGTGCGAGAACCTACATGTCAATGACAACTGACTCACACATAGCCACTAGGCACACACGCACACGTGCGACTGCATCGGCTAACTAGCACACATCCTGCCTCTTACACTTACAACTGCATAATACTTATTAGGCGTAAAATTCATGTGAATATTAGGTATTAGTTTTATTGCGATTTTTTTACTTTAGCCCGACTGGCGAAGCTCTCGATCTAGACTCGTCAAAACGACATTTTCAGTGTGTAATTTTGGTAGAATGGGAGTCCCGCTTCTTACATAGGAACTACGTATTAAATATTCTTTGACTTTAGCCGGCAACAAAGAAGAAAAAACACATTCTCAAGTAGACAATGTTAATTAAGAAATACTCTTACTATGCGACTACGCCATTCGAGAACCTTCAAATGTCATTTAATAGTTTGTTTACTCCGAGGAGAACGACCCCCAGATAAACATGTTGATGTATCTTTAGTTATGAAATCACTGCCTAATTGACAATACAATATGACATCTACTTTGTCAACATGTCGGATTCAGATTCCCGTTTTCTCAGGTCAAATAATTTTTATAATGTTTTTTTTATTAAGTGGCGCCATCTAAAATGTCATATGATTAATATTGAGAGCCCACTGGCAACAAGCCGTGTCGCTAGCTGAACCTTGCACAAACAAACTAATATTAATAGCTATCGGGTAGGGTTCCGTGAAAATCTGTAAAACCTTTCGTAGTTATGAAGATGCCAACTTTTTGAGTTAGTACTTATTACTTTCTTAAATTAATTAAACTAAGTACTTATACTAAGTAATGTAATTTTGATGAGACGAGGCATTTAAATCGTCATCTTCAATATATATAAAACTCTTTTGAAGCTGACTTAGAATCAACGCACAGCCTAAACTATAAGTCCTAGAGTTATGAAATTTGGAGGGTAGTATCTTTATATAGTGTAGGGGTGCACTAAGAAAGGAATTTTGAAACGTCACACTCTAAAGGGTAGAACGTGAGCAACGGCGAGGGCTAGTAAAAATATAAAATCCTTTTTTTTTAATAAAAATCTGTTATTTTTAGTCTACTTTTAGATTTTACTACGTACCCTGGGTGCATTGATCAATTCAATTCTTTTATATTATTTGTAACACATGTTTTTAAAGTTCTGGTTATTAAAAATACCGTATCAATCACGACAGGTGTTAATAATTTGGTGAAAGGAATTACCCAAGTTCGACTCACTTCCACAATATTTCGACAGCCATGTACGTGGGTTTCGAAATATGTGTATTAACTAGATTTAAATAAATAATCCAATTTATTGTACTAGATAACCTGGTTTTATCACATTACGTATAATAGAACGCAGGCATTCAACATCAAACATGCGTAAATCTCTTGTTGAATGAACATGGATGAAAAAAACTTACCTACTAGGTTGGTTTCAGTAGCTTTTTTCATTCAAAGAAATCTTTTATTTCAAAAGTTTTTAACTAGTGATGTTTTCCTATATTTGTGGCAACAATAATGTACTAAAATTCATACGGGACCCTGCATCCACATTTTAAAGTCGCTCTATTTTCCATAAATCTTTTTTTTTCCGACAGCTCTGCACGTGTCGCTATAACAGTTATTTCTCACATGACTTAGTTTTTATGAACTGCTTACTTTTATACTTTTTTTTTAACTTTTTTGTCATGGTGGCTGGTCCTATTACCATACCTTGACATGGCCTATTGCCGTCGGCCACGCCTTGGAGTGTTGGTGAACATACAGTATGAATTTCACGGAAATTAGTTATTGGAATTTTTGGTTTGACTAGTTCTACTGATGGCAAATATTATATGCAGAAGTTTTACTTTACAAATGGGGAGTTTAATGGCGTTTGAAGCTTTTGATACATCAAATTTAAAGAGTTCTGCATTTTAGAATAAAACGTATACCTAGTTATCCTGTTATTTTTTGACCAGTTGAGCTATCCATAAATCGTTTGCAACGGTTTGTAGATAGCTCAACTGATTCATGTGTATTTTGTAAATATCTGTATAGTCGTAATTTTCTTCGTGAATTCTATACTAAATAGTTGCTTGAATAGTTCTCATACATACCTAAATTACCTAACCTACCTAAAGCCTACCTACCTACTAACATGTTAGGTATATGTGTCTTGTATGTCAGTAGCTCGCATGTATCTATGTGACCTTTCAAGGTTCACTAACCATATTTTAATTTTCCTTACACTCGGAATACCACAATAATCGTTACTATTTCTTTTCAGGTAAGTACAATCGAATATTTGGAATGGGTGACGTGGGTGAGTAATAAAAATAATATTAAAATAACTATTGTGAATAGTTTTAGCTGTTTCCCGGTACTGATTTACCGGTCTCTCCAGTTAGCATGAAATATGGGAGCACGACACGCATATTCCGAATGGAAAAATTGTTATTTTTATATTATGTAGAGTTGGCTTATTCCCATCGAGCCCACTGGCGGCCGGCCCACTGGTGGCCCAGATGGGAAAAAAATGCCCACCGAGCCCACTATGCCAATGAGTGGGCTCGGTGGGATTTTTTTTCCCATCTGGCCCACCAGTGGGCTCGATGGGAAAAAAAAGTGGACTTAGAATCAAATTATAAACAAGAAGCATAACTTTTCAGCAGAGTTTATCTTTTGTTTTAATATAAAATACGCTTCCCAGATTGCAACAAAAACACGATATTTACCACAATACATTTAGCTAGTCGTGAACGCTCTTAAAATTCTAGCACAAAAATGGGATAAAAAATAATTTAAATAAAATAAAAAAAAAACTTTTATTGTAAAGTGATTATGCCAAAACTACGTAAAATGTGACAATCGTTGATATTCATGGCCAATGTTAGAGTGAACTAAACTACTATGGCCGGTTTATCTGACTCGACTCTACCTAACTCTATCGGTACGCAAAGATCTTTAGGAAGGGCTTTTTACGAGGAAAAAGTGATTACTCTTGACCCCCGCCGTTCCAAATTGGATCCGGATTTTGACAGATTTTGTGTCATTTTGTACTGAAAAATGACAGGACTTCTGTCAAAATCTATGGATCCAGATTGGGACTGTGTTCGAGAGTAACCCGGTCTCACCTGATTTCAGTGGTTATCGGTTTCCGAGTACGGAGGTTCTAAGTGACAGATCACTGTAGGTACCAGTATAGTATTATATGATCTGTGCTGTAGGTAAGGGTAGTCAATGACATGATTTCTTGTATTGTAAGTATACCATACGTTGCAAAAGCCTATAACTACACATAGTTGTATACACGGGGTATAACATAACGCCATAGGCTACACAATAGTAGTTGTATAAACTGCGTGTGCCGGCGCGGCGGCGCTAGTAAACAGTACTACGAAAGTGTTACTTATCTATGACGTAGGCCGCATGTAGGTCAGGGTTTCGCGCGGGAAAACCAACGCATTTCATTCTTTTCATTCGTTCAGAAGATTTTAGGTTTTTTTTTATGAATTCTAGCTAAAATATGGATTCTGATTTCAAAATCCATTTTTTTTTTTGTTACAATTTGCTCTAATTTTTGAGACACAGCACGTAAGGTGAAAAATACAGTGCATTAAACAACTATAGAACATGTACTTATCAACAAAGAAACTCTACCAAATAACCCCTAATTAATCCACATATCCCCTTCCGCCGTCAAAAGAGCTAAGCCTGCTGGCCGTACTCTAAATACAGTCGCCAACGTCAGAGAACGTACATATGTAATTGGCTACATATTACATAACACACATACACAGCCTGCATCCTGTCCCAGATAGCGGTGCTGAGGTGAACTGGTCTACCACAAGCTATAAACTTATAAGCACTAATAGTAGCCTTAGATAATACTTAGGTATTAAATTGAGACAGTTTGTTCATGAACAATTCGGTCGGGTTATTTTGTTTTCGATATTGATTGATATATGGCAACATCCAATTCCTCTCATTGTCGAATAATTGAATAGTTCTCTGTGAAGTATTGTTTTTTTTTCAACCATTTTGCAAAAAGGTCATTGTCAATGTTATTTCTTTTTCTTTTTGATTTTATTCGCTCGTTTATTTATTTAAACAATTGAATACGAATTCTCTATGAAATTTTGTTTCTTTTTTCAAACATTTTGCAAAGATGTCATCGTCAATGTTATTTCTTTTTTTTCATCTTTTTGCCAAAAAATCCCTCTACTTTACTAAGGGAATACAGTAAAAACAAAGTCATTTAGTTTTAGATAAGGCTATTAGATTGGCTAGGAATCTAGCGTTCTCAATTTGCTTAGTAAGGAGTCAGAAGGCCAATCTAGACGATTTTACGACCAGTGTGTGACCAATTAAACTCTATTGTGAGAGAAGGATTACATTAGAAGAAGTTTTGAGAAGTGAACTAGCTTATAAGATCACTATGGGCTATGCCCCGAAGCGCTAATACAAATAGAGTGGTTTCGAAGTCCGTTTGAAATAATATATATTACTAGCTGTCGCATGCGGCTTTGCTCGCGTGGTAGCAGCATACGCATTATTTGATAATACAAGAAGAAAATCCAGTTTTTCTTTTTGTATTTGGAACACAATTACAAGGTTTTACATGTGCGCTCCACAGCAACTGTATGTATTCGTGGTAGTTGTATCTTAAGCCATTAGTTCCAAGTTTTCGAGTTTTTTGGCAGCAGCTAATTCTTCTTACAAAATACAAATAACGGCTTAAAATACGGATACACTGGATTGCTCAATAGACAGTGCGTCAGATGCTCGGACTTTCCGCTAGAGTGGCGAATAAGTTGCGACATCTGACAATCAGTCATCGAGCCAAGTGCCTCGGCTCAGGGTCTTTTCCTCTATATTTATAAAAACCTCATAATAATCGACGCGAAGGCAAAACTAGTTTTTTTTGTTATGTACCTAAAAGGTCTCTATCTAGAGTATAATATTATATGTAGGTATCCTGTGGTAGAGCTTTTCTTTTCTGTTTTTAATTTAGCAAATATATTTTGAGCTGGTGACGTGACTAATTCTAACAATTGAGAATCTAATATTGAAATTATGATTTCATGTCGTAGATTTATCCTTCTTTGTCGAAACATTTTGTTTTGGTCCAAATTCAAACTATAATTGTCAAAGAATTCGCCCTTACTATTGGGGCGTTACGTTCAATGCCGCGAGTTTCGTTCAGAAACCGCACAAAGCTCTTTAAACTTCTTTCGAGCGCAATATTTTTGAATAACTAACTCATAGATATGTGTTTGTGAGTCGCAAGGTCTCTGCCGCGTGTCGCAACGTTTGAGAGCGTTGCGCAAACGAATGTGAGCATGTTGATTGTGCCGAGTACCACCAATTAGGATTTGTGGCTCGCTAGATAAGATTGTGGCTTGTTCGTATGCCTTGTCTATGGTTATCTAAAAGGCTATGTTCGTTTTATAACAATACTAGCCGTCGCCCGCGGCGTTGCTCGCGTTCTAAATATACCCTTTAGAGTGTGACTTTTCAAAATTATTTTCCTAGTGCACCCCTACACTACATAAGGATGCTACCTTCTAAATTTCATACTTCTAGGACTTATGGTTTAGGCTGTGCGTTGATTATCAGTCAGCTTCAAAAGAGTTTTATACATATTGATGATGATGATTCTAGCAAAAAAAATTGAACAAAATAAAAAAACGGAGTCTCTCCATTTTGAAGTCGGTTAAAAATAAGCTTTATGCGCTTTTTATGAGAATAAGTGATGGAACAATCAATTGCCCCTCCTGATTTTAAGCGGTTACATCTTCCTATAACAATGCAGACACACAGAGCATCGCGCCATCGCGCCCTGTGGGACAATGCAAATGCGAGCATCACTGTTAGGCGGCAGAAATCTTCATCTTTCAAAAAGAACACATTATTTTACAAAAAAATAGTTCGTCTTGTGATTTTATTGACCTCTATCAGAGTTTTAATTACCCATAGCCAGCTAAACATCAAAATTATTGAATTCTACCTAAACAAAATGTTTTTTTTTCACAATTTGAACACAAAGCTTTAAAATAATGAAATTACATTTTGATGTAAACTTGCAACACTCATGTTGTACTGACGTCACGGATCGATGTAGGGTGGGTGACGTCACGCAGGTCAGCATCTCGCCAATTGCATTTATTAGCGCGACCTAATTCTGCTATTACTCGCTCTATTTTGTAAATGCATTTTATGAATATAAAAGCTTTATAAAGCTTTGTATTCGTTCATTCAATTCCTTGTAGTTGGATTAGTTGAACTTTAGGGATTTCAAAATGGCGCCCGTACATATGTATGGGAAAGAAATTCTCTCTAAGCTTAGATATTTACTTACAATATGTAGTCCTAATGAGTTATTTCATTAATAAAATTGGAATAGCTATAATTTTAAAATATAAAGACTAGTTTTCGAATGCTATGTGAAAATTATCCATGTTAAACTATTTCAAGGTACTTTCTTTCTATACATATTAGGTAGGTACCTATAATATTATGTAGGCAGCAAATGTACGCCCATTTAGGTATACTAAATGATAGAATATAAATATAATAGCAAAATAATATCCCGGGGGAGGCTTCCCAAGCGCCAGATAAACCAGCTAATTATAAAATAAAAATCTAACGGTACAAAAGGAAATATAGATAATAGCTCGGAAGGAAACCGGCGCGCGTCGTGCAATGCTACACTAAGGCCAGAAGAGCAGCGACCGCGCGAGGCCACCGCATGTAAATGCACAGCTCAAGGCACGCGACCTAGTTACGACCACCGCCACAACCGCCCACCACCAACAACAACCTTATCACAACAACACAAAGACTACATTACAATCTAACGAACGCAAACGTAACCCTGCCGGGCAGCTGCAACGCTGCATCTATCACCAACTCTATTTATAAACACAATAAAGCCGATTTTCAATCAAACCCCCGGCAATTAAGACGGCGAGCACGAGAGCGACCGGAGACGGTGACACGAACGATCCTTTTTAGTAAAATAGTTTGCAAAAAAAAATGATTTGCTACGTAGCGGTTCATTAGAATTTAATTAGTGATTAATGCAAGTTTTTATGGGTTTTAGTGCTGTGTTTGTTCTGTAATTGGTTCTGGGATATTTAAATTGTCAGGTCAAGAGAGTTCCTTTTAATGTCCTCTACCGATGGACGTTCTTCAACGCTGAGCTCAGGCGAGCTCTACGAGTAGTACCTGCTTTAATCAGTACTTAGGTATGTAGGTACATTTTAGTGAAAAAACTGTACTTACATCAGTATCGTTGTCTTATGAACTGTTATCATACTAAATCATAGGTATTCTGTGACTAAATAGTGACATTAGCGCGTTTCAGCGCGTTTTTTGCCGTCAAAAGCTTCTTGTTTTCGTATATCTGTTGCCACGTCACTTGACATTATGCTGGGCAGCGAAAGCAGTCCAGAGCTTGCGATACGGGGGCAGCCTTACCTTACCTTCATTCAAGACCTTTTTTTCTTATTTTTTTCTTTGGTGCAATGTTCAATGAACAAGCCTTCTTTAAACAAAGCTATTTAAAAATATACTCATTGTATTTATTCAAATTGTATTACTGCCAACAATATTCCATTCACACCTTCCTCGGGTTAGTGCCAATTTGGAACCGTTTAAGAACCTTACTCTTTAGGTATCATTCATCTTTAATTTTACATAATACATTCATCTATCATACCGAAAATCGAGTTTGTCTGTTTGTTTGTTTGTTCGCGCATCACGCCTTAACTACTGGACCAATTTCAATGAAACTTATACCATTCAGAAGCCCTTTTTCTGGATTGAAACATAGGCTATATTTTATTGAAGTGAAAGACGTGGATTCTTTGATACAGCTTGACCTCTCTAAACCAAAGGCCGCCTTTGACACGAGGTTCATCGTATACTGGTTGACAGATATTTTGGTGGAAAGTTTCTCACGCATACGAAGTTGCGGGTATCAGCTAGTTTTTTATAACAACATGGATTGGTGTCGTCGGACAAGGAATCTTTGCCATAATACAAGAAAAGAGGATATATTAGCAAGACAGCTCGTATGAGTTAGTGGTCAACTCTGGTGACGGAGTTTTTAGGCCGCTTTAAAACCTCCAGAGCCGGGACCGACAGTAGTTTAACCTGCCCCTCGAAGCACGGAATCAAATGTAAATGCCATTAACGGTCACTCAACCAAATAGTGACCGCGCAGAACATAGCTTAACTTAGATAAATCGGAGAAGATTGACTAAGCAAGTTACACTACGAGCGCTTCTATTGAATGAGGTATACTAGGTCCGTCCTCACAACTCAGCTGGTATAGCTCCACCTTCTGATCTGCAGGTTGTGGGTTCAAACCCCATCAAAAACCTACATTTTGTGTGCTCAACATCAGTGTTTTTTTCCATCAATTGGCTTATCCGTAAAAGATTGCAGTTTGGTACGTGAGCCTATATTCCACGCCCACATAACATTTAAAAACCAATATTATTTTTGCATTAGCTTTATTAATTTCGGTTATTTCTCAAGGCCTTTATGTAATAGAATGGAAATTGATTCCCAAAATGTCTTTGATATCGTTCAGAATTCTAGGTATTTGCTTATTACTCTGGGTTTTAGATATTTCAAGAGTTTGTCTTATATACGAAAAACCGTAGTCTCCAAAACTTAGAAGTGAAGGCTTTCAATTTAAAATAATCTGATTGATGTCTTCGCTACACCGGAAACGCACCCTTAGAAGTACACCCTTAGGGTACACTTCGGCTGTTCACCGTTTACTTCTAGGTAGGTACAGTGAAAATTGTAAAATTACCGAAATAGCCTGAACTTCGATTTGTTACAGTTTCAATTGTTTTGTAGTTCAGGTAAGGCTGGTAATAGCTAGATCGCGGTATCGATGTGATTTATAAACTTAAACATAGTTAAAAAAAAATCTTAGTGGTTATTTCCTTTTGAAAAGCGAGATCTCAGTTCGCGGCGAACCACTAGTAAACTAGTGCTATACTTTTAACCGCCTTCAGAAAAGGAGGAGGTTCTCAATTAGACTATGTTTTTTTGTATGTTTGTTCCGCGATCATTCCGCTAATTATGAATGGATTTTAATGATTCTTTTTTTGTTTGGTATATCATACTTCAGAGGTAATAAATTTTATCAAAATCGGTTCAGTAGTTTGGCAGTTAAGTAATAATAACTGGAAAAAACACGTCATCCACATTTACAGTACACGACATTGCGTATTTTGCTTTCGTATCACTTTACGGTATTTACGATCAAATAGAACTGCCATCCTCATCATCCTCTGATGATGATGGTGTAATCAAATTGAAGTCTGTTTTTGTTTTTTTTTATAAATTATTTATATCATCGGGTTGTTCACTTATAAAAAAATATCGTATACCCTCCTTGCTCCTTCGTACCTTCATGCTCTAGATATCTTCATTGGAACTATTTGATGTACAAGCGAAAGTCTATCATATTTGGCACAAATTGATCAAGGCTTCCTACACTTGTCTGCGGAAAGCTTATCGAGTACTTCTGCTCTAGAAAATATAGTTTTTGGACTAATAAATAAATAAATAAATAATAAATAAATATTCACGGACACTTAACACAACGCCTTCTAGTCCCAAACTAAGCAAAGCTTGTACGATGGAAACTAGATGGCTGATAGAATACATACATACATTTTTTTTTGTAAATACATACTTATAATACATAGAAACACCCAGACACAGAACAAACATCTATGTTTACAACACACAAATGTTTGTTCTCGGTGGGGATCGAACCCACGACACACAGCACGGAAGGCAGAGCTACTACCGACTGAGCCATGACGCCTGTGTAATAATACTGAAACTAATTTTTGGACCTATTTTGAACGGTTGGTGTATCAAAGTGTAATTGACTGGCTTCACAGCCACAGCTCAATTGGTAGGCATTGCCTGCGACACTGTATAGAGTGTCTTAAAAGTTAGTGTCGAACAAAAGCCCGAATCACCGAATTATTTGTATGACCTTGACTTTCGCTTGACGTTTATTTTGGGACACCTTGTATTGTGTTTTTTTTAATGAAAATATGTGATAGAACCCGATGATGGAGTACGTCATTCTAAGTGGTAATCTCTGCTTTAAACAATACATTATCGGATGGTGTACGTTCAGTGAGGACGTTCTCTGTGAGGCATCACACTGCATCCATCACTGTGAGACTGAAGTTTGTCCCACGGGACTCAAACACACACCAAGCGTCACTCATTGAATCCAACCCACCATGCCTGCCCCCGTATCGCAAGCTCTGAACTGCGTTCGCTGCCCAGCATAATGTCAAGTGACGTGGCAACAAATATACGGAAACAAGAAGCTTTTGACAGTAAAAAACGCGCTGAAACCCGCTAATGTCACTATTTAATCACAGAATACCAATGATTTAGTATGAAAACAGTTACCCCCACTGTTCTGGATACAGTTCATTCAATTCCCATATAAATATGACGTTCCTAGAGGTAAATGCACCCGCGCATGTCACACTATCGGAATCTACAATCTGTTGGCAAAATGATGTACCTCACGAACTGTGCAGTTAGGGGTTGCAATTGAAAAAGCCGGAAACTCTACAAGTATCTAAAAGTGTTATAGTTAACTAGCCGTCTCCCGCGGCGAAGCTCGCGTTAGAGTGTGACTTTTTAAAATTCCTTTCTTAGTGCACCCCTACACTGTATAAGGATACTACCCTCCAAATTTCATACCTCTAGGACTTATAGTTTAGGCTGTGCGTTGATTCTCTGTCAGCTTCAAAAGAGTTTTATATATTAAAAAATATTGATTATAATACAAGCGTGGGAGATAGGTTGTTGTTACGGTCGAAGGTCACGAGTTTGCAGTAATCCTACGCGAGTACCATACGAAATTTTTAAATACAAACAAAAAATCTTTATAAAGAATATCTTCAAAAGCATACTGTTTGTAAGTACACTTTTAAAATTTGTTTGTAGCACATTATTTTTTGTAGTTACAAATTAAGGAAAAAAGTATTCGAAATCACCACAAACTGCAAACGTAATTTACGTAAATCTTGTTTAATGTAATTTGACATTAACTTTAGATTAGCCGGATATGTAAAATTTGCCGGACAAATATTAAAAGCCGGACGTCCGACTAGCAGCATCACTGGCACAACGCCATGTTTTCCCGTACCGTTACCATTTGAATTTCATATTTATTAACAAGGGCGTAAACTTAGTTAGGTGGGTCAATGGGTGTGTTGCAGCGAGTTTTCTAAATATCCTGAAAATGGTCTATAAAGTGAGAACATTTAACATCAAACCATCGTCTTTTTTAATAAATATTTTATGAGATAAGTCGAGGTGCGATTTGTTCTTACTTATTAGTCAGAATGTTAGCAATCTTCGTAGTAGTAGTAGAGCTCTTTGTGAGAGCTCGTCCGGGTTCAGTACTAGCACCGTACCTATTTCTGCCGCCAAGCAGCGATGCTCGCATTGCTGTGTTCCGGTTTGAAGGGTAAGGGCGCCGGTGTAATTACACGCACATGGGACTTCAAGATCTTTACGTCTCAGAGTGATGGACGCAGTGCATTGCCTTACAGGGCACGTCCTCATTGGACTTGCTCTGAAAAAATCTGTCTTAATTCGCGATTCGTCTGCAACATTGTATCGAGTGTTTCTGGCGGCTATGAATTTTGAATGCAAATTTGTGCTAGATTTACAAACTGATACAACTTTAAAATAAACAAGTACTTTTGAAGCTGAACTGAAAACTCTGGTTTCGTACGCTTACGAACATAAATATCAGAACAAGATACACAGCGTTTGTGCTAAATCTCAGTGTTATGAATAAAAATGTTCTTATTTTCATTTATCTATTTATTTCCTTGAAAGTTTAAAATTTAGCTCTATTATCGAATATTCTGTTTTCTTCTTCTTCTTTACCCTTTATGGTCTGTGTCCGTCATTACGACAGACAATTTTGACAGTGTCAAGTGATGCATTTTATAATAAAATATAAGTCAAGTCAAATCTTTGTTAAGTCGGCTGTCGTTTGTTTTGAAGAGAAAATGGTGGATTTTCTCTTCAAAACCTAACACGAATTTTCACATTCAGAAAAACCACTTTACACACATTTATTCCAATGGCTCACACTTTATGTTACGACCTAAGTATTATTGGTTGAAATTCCACCAAAATTAAACAATAATACTCAGAATAACACAAGAAAAACTATTAAAATAAGAATGCTATGTGTTGTTTCAAAAAATGTGAAAACTCTAATCATTCTGTTTTCTAAAATAATCTAATCGTACTACAGTCAGAGATGTCACGTCCAAGATGGCTTCTTCTTCTTTTTTTCCATGTTTCCATTCCATTATTATACACTCGGTTCTCTTAGCTAATGTTAGTCGACGTAGTTCGCTGTTGACTTTCAATTGAATAAGAATGTTATAATCACAAGGCCCGCGTGTATGTACTAGTTATAATTTTTAGCGTTTAAATGAGATATCATTTATTTATTTTATACAACAGAAAATTGCTAAGAAAAAATAACTTATAAGTATTTATTGTGCATCATAAAAAAAAATCTTACCGGAAATTCAATAAAAAGTTTATTTTCAGATTTCCACAAACATTCGGGGAAATAAACTAATCATACATATATTAATACATATATTTACATATCAGTAGGTACATATATTTCGCATTAATTATTATAAAAGGCTTCAAAACAAGTTCACACTACCAATTATAACTATTATTGGCTAATAAATTGTACTCACGGGTATATTTTTTTATAATCATTGACTTCCCCTGACGATGTTTTCCTTCAGCACAGATAGAACAAACAAAGAGCTACGAATACAAAGACGCGGCATAATTTTGCATAACTTATGCCGCGTCCATGCAGGTACATACATCATTCTTAACAGAACCACTGAGATATGATAAAAAATCGATATTTTGTAATACCGCGTGCACACTATGCCCATGCCGCTGCCGGCATGTATGCCGCTTAGTGAGAATAAAGGCGATGTTGCTGTGGCATTAATGCCGCGGACTTATTGCCACAGCAACATCGCCTTTATTCTCACTAAGCGGCATACATGCCGGCAGCGGGATGGGCATAGTGTGCACGCGGTATAATATTTTGGTATTAACAATAATTAACAATAACCTAAAAATATTAAAATAACCTTAAAATTATGCATAATGGCTACACAAATATTTAAAATTTAGCTGAATAGCCTTGACTCAGTTACAGGTGGATCCATCAGAAGGATGTCATCACACTTCCTGATTGTATTTATCTTATCTAATGTATCTTGCACGTAAATGAACTTCCATAAACGCTGAGGACAAACATTTTGTTTTATAAATAAATTACGTAACTTATCGTATAGTTTTAGCTTAAATATGACTTGTAATCATTGTATTTAAATATGAAGATAAATCATTTCATCATGTTTTTGTCAAATTCGTAAGCAAACATTAGGCTATCATCATCATCATCAATATATATAAAACTCTTTTGAAGCTGACTTAGAATTAACGCACAGCCTAAACTATAAGTCCTAGAGGTATGAAATTTGGAGGGTAGTATCCTTATACAGTGTAGGGGTGCACTAAGAAAGGAATTTTGAAAAGTCGCATCCTAAAGGGTAGAATGCGAGCAACGCCGCGGGCGATGGCTAGATAGATAGATAGATAGAAACCTCTTTATTGTACACCACTTTTACAGAAATTATAAAATAAACACAGAGTTCATTATTCTTATGTGACGTACAATGGGCGGCCTTATCGCTATGAGCGATCTCTTCCAGGCAACCTTTGCTAGTTACTTATAAAAATGGATCTGGGCTTCAATTCAATTAATTTACAATAGTTGACGATCTATTCAGCTCCAACTCGTTCCACCGATCTTCAACTTAAAAATCTACGATTCAGCTACGTTTCAGCGGACAAGTGTTTTAGTGGAATTGAGCCCCTGGGGCAATTCCACTTCTACTTAGCTAATCTTAGGAGTAGCAAATATGTTGTGCGTTCTAATCGCTATGCAAACGTCACGTCATTACGATTCCAATGCCGCCTCCACAGTTCACAGCTCCGGCGTCGTCGCGTGCCGCATTGACCTACTTCGCGGGTTCGACACCCGACTGAGGTCGTCCGCATAGATAATAACTTTAAACTGCTTGTGAGTCTTCACTCAATCTGTGTTTGATGGCGGTCACGTGGTGGGCACTGGCGCTGCTCGGTTCTGCGCTGTTTGGAGAGCTATCTTATCATGTTATCTTTAACTAGCCGTCGCCCGCGGCGTTGCTCGCGTTCTACCCTTTAGAGTGTGACGTTTCAAAATTCCTTTGTTAGTGCATCCCTACACTATATAAGGATACTCCTCCAAATTGCATACCTCTAGGACTTATAGTTTAGGCTGTGCGTTGATTCTCTGTCAGCTTCAAAAGAGTTTTATATATTTAGAAGAAGAAGAAGATACCTAGTACTAATAGATAGCATAAACATTCCCATAGTATCAGCTTTACTTAGTTTGGAACAAAAAAGTGTTGTGTGAAATGTCCATGAATATTTATTTATGGTTAGGTACTGGCCGACACCGACACGATACCGTCAGTAGCTCGAACAAAATATCGGTGCCGGGGCCGACACGGTGTGTAGTAATGTCGTGTCGGTAGCTGTGTGGAACCAGTGATCTATCAGAGAAATTTTATTGTAATATGACTCTTATACAGACAAGCGAAGAGCGCATGTAGGCTTAGAAGTAATTAGAAAAGAAGGCTTCGTCCGCATCACGTTTGATCCTGTGGATTTTTCGGGATAAAAATAACTTATGTGTTAATACTAGGTTACAAACTATAGGTATATATTCCAAGTTTCAGCCCAATCGGATCAGGAGTTTTTGCGTGAAAGAGTAACAAACATCCATCCATATTCCATGCATCCTTACATACTTTCGCGTTTATAATATTAGTAGGAAGGATAGTAGTAGGAAGTGAGATGGGATGGGATAGGATTGGATGGGAAGACATCGAGCTGTGGATAATGATGATGGGTTCCCAACGAGTCACACCCAATCCAGCAACACTGACTTGTAGGTAACTACCTAATAACTATTGTGCTATCTATTACCAACAGCTTGTAGGACGGAGGCGTCCGGACGTCCTAGAGGGCAATACCCTAGTCTGAAGGGCAGCTCAGCCTGATCCTGGGTGCAAGAGATGACATTGAGGTGGGCGGCTGGGTGATAGGTGAAAAGCCTATGGGGGTGTCGGCTTAGACGAAAATAAAGTGAACATTGCTTGACGCTGTGACAAATTAGATTATTTAAATATGATATAAAAGTATTAAAGAGCTGAGAACGTAAGGACCGTCCCACCAGGAATCCGATTCTACTAATGCCAAATAATATCTATTATTTGGTTGTATAAAAAAAAGTTAAAATAAAGTTCCAATCTTGCATCGATGTCATAAAAAAAAGAGCAAGCAAGCTCGTGTGAGTTTAGTGACCAACTCTGGTGACGGAGTTTTTAGGCCGCCTAAAGGCCTCCGTCGTGGCTTAAGACTGCTAGACTGCTAGTCACAGTTTATCGTGCCCTCTGAAGCACGGAAGCGCTCAGATGTAAACGCCACTAACGGTCACCCATCCAAATAGTGACCGCACAGAACGTTGCTTAACTTAGATAATCAGTGAAGATTGGATAAGCAACTATATCACAAAATGGTATTCTCATAAACCCCTGATACTTTTAACTTTCATAATTGAGTCGCATCGCATTTGCACGTATTTAACTGACGTGAATCGCCACTGGACACAACTTTACGGTCAGATAAATAGTTTTTAAACCCCTCGTAACTTTTACGGAGCTAGGTCTAGCGTATTAAGTCAAGTATCTAGATAGGCCTATCTGCAGGTCTATTACGTAAAACGCTGTAGCGACAAAATAAGTAGGATGATAAGAAGCGTTATTAATTAGGGTTAGATAAGTAATTGTTGTAAAATAATTACAACAGTTAGCTGCAATGGACAAAAATTAATTGTTGTGTTTTGTACATTTCTCTATAAAAACCTTCTTAATAAGCCTTGTGTAATATCATTGACTACAACATTGTTGATTGTTATTTTTCATGAACTATCTTCAAAAATGTTAAAAGAGAAGTTGTTTGACGCTTGTCAAAGGTACACCGAATCCTCACCTTACAACGCACACCCTCAATCTGCAGTAGATTTTTTATGTGACAGAAGTGATTGCACAATTCCCGCAAACTTATCGCAAATAACGTAATATCGCCAAGTGGAACCTTCCCCAACGCACAGTGGATGAAGGCCGAAGGTTACAGCGCCCTCCAGACGAGGTGTCAGTGTGTGCGTGCGGCACTTTCATGGGAACAGTTCTCTCCCCCCAAAATGTTGTTTTTATGACATGCCTACTTTTCTCCCTAGACCCAAAAACATTAGGTCGGATGACGTGCTTAACTGCTTACGCATACAAGGTGTAAAAAAATTAGCTTTTTAGGCCTCCTATGCGAATTTACAAAGCATTCCACTTTTGCGCCCTTTTCCAAAGAAATGCGAACCAAGAACCTCCGCACCTACGCTATTCCACTTATCGATTTTAAGCTTGGTGCGCAAAAGCGGAATAGTTTTAAATATTACTGCTCAAGCACTGATCCAGACTAAAGCATTTTTTGTATGATAATATCTACTCAAATCTATGCTTGAGTAACGATTTCTTTATCAGCACACTAGCCTTAGATTTGGACTATGTTACTTAATCAGTGGAGGTGTTCAGTGAGGCAATGTATTGTTATAGGCACGTAGCAGCGGGTGGGCTACTGGCTTGTTCTACTACTTAGTTTATAAAAAAAACACAATTTAGTATACTCTCATAGAGGTGAATTTATTTTCCTGATTTCTAAATTGCCAATGGTTGTAGCCATCATTTTTGATTATATTAGTGTTCCAATACGCAATCGTATAGTTTGGTGAATAACATTATACTAGTTTTCCTTCATAGAACGCTTTTGAAACTGAATTTAATTCCATCTCTTTTGATGTTGACTGTAACCTGAACACTTGGATTGAACACTCTATTTTATCACACTTTAACATTCTGTCCAGCTCACAAAGGTTTTTATTATTATCTCCAGTATAAAGTCAAAAACTTTATGGAAGTAGGTCGAAAAATTATATTTATTTATGCTAATACATTGTGATAGGTAGGATTAACTCTTACCTTGATTTTATACCTTTAAAATAGCAAAATTATGCTCTAAATATATAAAACTCTTTTGAAGCTGACAATCAACGCACAGCCTAAACTATAAGTCCTAGAGGTATGAAATTTGGAGGGTAGTATCCTTAGTAGGGGTGCACTAAGAAAGGAATTTTGAAAGTCGCACCCTAAAGGGTTTAAAATTAGGATCAAAAATTTTAACCAAATAATGCGTATGCTGATATCACGCGGGCAAAGCCGCGTGCGACAGCTAATCATTTATATTAGTATTTTTTTTTTTTTTTTTTTTTTTAAAAGAATGGGTACCCAACACAGGTTTACACATAACAAATCAAAGTACATATAAAAGGAAATAAAACAAGGTGCTCCCATAATTATAGGGTACCACATCATGCGCATAGGAACAAGCAACTTATACAATAACATAAAGTAGGAAAAATAACAAAGTATTAATTCACATAAACAAAAATAAGCTTAAGGCAATGTAGAGCTTCTTGTGAAAGAGCTCCACGTAGTACTACCAACGTATCTATTTGTGCCGCCAAGTAGTGCTACTCGCATTGCTGTGTTCCGGTTTGAAGGGTATGGGTGTCTGTGCAATTACAGGCACATAACATCCTTACTTGCAATCACACGGCACGTCCTCAGTAGACGTGCTCAGTGAGACATTGTTATAGGCAGAAGTTGTACTTTCTACTGTACTTGCCACTGTCCACTAATTTCTACTGTAAGGATGTAATGTTAATTTAAAGACTATGCAGTAATAATTTTTATCGTATCTTATCTTTATCTTAGTTACTAGTCCATCTGCATGTAGGAGTGATGCTACATGCAGATTCTCATTAAAAAAAATTGTTTGTGCCATTTACATCTGAGCGCTTCCGTGCTTCGGAGGACACGTTAAACTGTCGGTCCCGGCTGTAGCAGTCGTTAAGCCATGACAGAGGCCTTAAGGCGGCCTTAAACTCCGTCAAAAGAGTTGGCCACTAACTCATACGAGCTAGCTTGTCTATAAAAAAAATACATTTTGAAATTCCCAACCCTGTATTCCCGACATTCTTATTCAGCTTACATAAGTGGAAGAAAAAAAGTTGCTAGTGGAATACGTGAAGAGTTGGCAATGGTCAACAGCCACCCTGGGTCGTGCCCTTGCCGGGCGGATTTCTCGATGTGATTGTACCGGTGTCCTTTTAGTTACGTGGGTCGAAACTTGTGGTAATGTGAACGCTTTTAGTTTCAGACCACAATTTGGAAATAAATAGTTTTTTGACGAAGTTTGTTAAAAAATAGCAAACATAATCGGAATTGCATTATTGTAACGAGATAGGCGATCTTATAAAATGGAAGAATGCGATAAGTACATGTAGTGTTAGATGTTGCCTCTGCATATCTACCTCCTAAAATTATTTATTCACAAAGAAAATTACAACTAATACAGTATTTACAATATTTACAAAATACACATGGAACAGTTGAGCCATCTACAAACCGTTGCAAACGATTTATAGATGGCTCAACTGGTCCAAATCAGTACCAATCGGAAGCGTGCCCAAGACACTGGCTGCAAAATAAATACCTAAGTATTCTCATTTTCCAAAAGATTGCTGAACCACGAAGAGCATTTTAATCGTTTTTTTTTAATTAATGACGTGTACTTATCTACTAAAGTAAGGTAAGTAGAAAAGTGCTAGTTTTTCCCTAAAATCATCACCTACTATATATTGTGTGGTGTTTCTATGTATTATAAGTATGTATTTACAAAAAAAATGTATGTGTGTATTCTATCAGCCATCTAGTTCCCATAGTACAAGCTTTGCTTAGTTTGGGACTAGAAGGCGTTGTGTTAAGTGTCCGTGAATATTTATTTATTTATTTATTTACTTAGTTATTTTGTCGTTACAAACCACCTGAGAATGGAACTACAAAAAACTTTAACTTTTCCACATAAATCAAGGATTTAGATTAAAAACAAGGCACAGAGCACCGCCCTGAGCCTACAAGGGCGTCCGAGCCTACAGGTAACCTTCGTAAGTGGACCATGAGCTCGAGCGACGAACCGGCGGCGGCGGGAAAAGAGCAACAGCCGCCCAGGACACGCCGCCCTTCATCAGCCTTCCTTCAGAGAACCTGACAGAATTACTAGGCCAGACCAATAAATCCTTCAAAACTGAAACAGTTGGACTTCGACTAGAACAATGAGTTTTTTTTGTAAACAAGTTGATTACATTTTATTGTATTTTTCGACTAACATCCGTAGGTATAGATAAATCAAAATTTATAAACAAAACTAGCTGTGCCCGCGACTTGAACCGCGTGGAACAGCGTCTTTGGGTAGCATTTTTAATTACTTCCATACAACTTTTCATCCGCCCTTACAACCCTTTTTTCGCATTAAAAGTAGCCTATGTCCTTTCTCAGGCTTCAGACTATCTGTGTAACAAATTTCATTTAAATCGGATTCATTAGTTTTGGCGTGAAAGCGCGACAGACAGACAGAGTTACTTTCGCATTTGTAATATTAAGTAAGGAGTAAGGATTAAACGCTAGACTGACTTAGAATAAAATTGACCTTATTACTGTGAAATCCTTTCTTTGAAGCGCGGCCTTGGAGGACATTGATGACGTAACGATGTCTAAGAGGGTAGTCAGAACCAAAAAATACATCACTCTTTTCAGTGGCTTTCCACATAGCAAGTTCACTGCTGTCGCTTCTAAAACCAACGCAATAAGTATTTTAAGGTATTTTAGGTAAAATATTATGAAAACTGAAAAAAGCACAAACAACACTACCCCAGCAATAACCGCCCAAACAAATCTGACATTAACCTCCACCTTACATAATGCCGTTGACCCTGGTGAACAGCCGCCTTAGGACGCGCCGCCCGCCCTTCAGCAGCCTTCCTCGACGCATCGCGCTAAGCGGCGTAACCGTTTAGATAACACTAACGACAGTTTTATTTGTTTTCTTTGCAAAAGTTTTAAGAAGAATTGCCTTTTGTAAATGCTAGTAGCGAGATGTATTGCGGACCGAGTTGTACCAAAATAAAATAGTGTTTATGCTATTTGTAAATCATTCAATTTCACTCTTCAGGCAAATAAATAAATCATTCATTCATTCATAGCTAAGAGTTGTCAAACTATGAGGTTTTGGAATCGAAGCCTATCGTTTTAGATACAAGTCCAGGGACTACATAAAATAGTTATAATTTTTTATTTTTTTTAATAGGTGGTTAAAACTGAATTTAAACTGAAAATCTTCAGGATATGACGTCTTTTTATTATTCGAAATTTATTTTTATTAAATTTATTCATTCGTAATGCTCCTCATCACGAAACTTCTCCGACATTTGAGGGGCGGAACATTGCCCAAACGACCCCTACAGCCTGCGCTGAGCTAGGGCGGCACGTCCTTCCGAAGGCGGGCGGCGACCCCAGTAAGTTACCTCACTTAACTTTACTTGTCATTGAACGTTCGTATCCGACATAAGTTACGTATTTATAACGTTTATTTTTACGTGCATATGTTACACTTCAAATAACTCAGTGTTTCTTAAGTTAGTCTGGAAGAGTATCCTTTTAAATAAAAAAATAATATTTCAAATTGGTAAATAAAATGACGAATCAAACAGGACGCGGACAAAGTTGCGGGCAAAAGCGAATATCATATCAATTTCCCATTTATATAAAAAACTTTTTGCATCTTCTAACTCATTTTATTCTTATCTGTACACCGACTCTCGCTAGTTGGTACCTGAGACTTACCAGGTCCTGGGTCTAGGGCGGGCGGCTCGTCCTTCCAGGGCGGGCGGCGACCTAGACCTTCGAAACACGGGCCTATATCTGTGGCTTATCGGTTAGAACGGTTTGACTGTCTGGCCGTGACCATGATTGATTTAACATTTATAAAACGTAAATGAAAATGGTTCACGGCGCGTTTTTAGGCACGGTAGGAATACGCTCAGATCTATTGGTTTCTTGAAGGTTCAAAGGGTAGTCAGAGACAATTCCAGATATAAAACATGTCCATATTCTGTAGTATTTAATGCAAGACTCAATGCTGCTAGAATGCTGTTGTTGGACTCACAAACTAAAATTCAAAACTTGTTTTAGATTCTAACAAAATACTGAAACGTAGATATTTCATAGATCCGTGAATAAAACAATTTCGATCTGATTTAGTTAATTTAAATAATAATTAGGACCAAACTCACCCCAAAAAACTGCATAATGTAACTCCTACATAACCTGCGGATTGTCCAACCGGGGCATTGACCTGTCACCTTCGTAGCTTCGTAGCGCCCTTTGCTACGCGGGTCTACGAGTGCTACGCCGGGTCTACGGCCGCGCGTCCGGACGTAGCGTCTTTACTACCTACGAAAAACAATTGACATTTGCGTTACACTACGGGGCTGCCTTGCGCGAATTGCGCAACCTTCTAAGGAGTAACAGCAATGTAACTCAAAATAAATTCATTTGTTGTTCTGCGTAGGCACTCTTGAGAAATTGAGCTCCCAGTATAGTAAGTACCAAAGGTCGGAACTTTAACTTTCAATACAATTTGTCTAAGTGCTTTCACAGGCACTTGCATATTTTAGATAATTATATATCAGGGGCACCCCTGCTATTTATAGTACGCTGTAGAGCCTGGGACATAATTTGATTAGTGCATCCCGTGTGACGTCAGTAGCATCCTATACCTACTTGATATTAGGTCTAATATTAGAAGAGCCAAATGGTTTGTAACGGTTTGTAGGTAGCTCAACTGTTTCATGTGTATATTGTAAATATTGTAAATACTGTATTAGTTGTAATTTTCTTTGTAAATAAATTACTCTCCTTTAAGTAGGTAATAAAATAAAATAATTAAAAAATCACTTATATTTTTAAGCAGTTTTGAACTCTTTAACATAGAAAAAAGTAAGGGTTCGAATTAAAAAATGAATAAAATATAGCGCGATGTAGTGACAGCTTATTCAAATGTATTGATTCGTAGCATCTACAAGTTTAGTCTTCAAATTATTGCTGTCTCTTACCAACAGGTTATGTCAAACAGTGACAGAGCTATATTTTAATCAACTTAACTATTTATGGCTCTTATGGTCGAATACTCAAACGCCACTCAATTTAAGTCACGCTTAAATTATTGCCATCTCTTACAAATGAGAATGTCAAACAGAGGCAGAGCAACTTTAAGTGGTGCTTAAATTTAAATGACGTTTGAGTATTTCAGCCTTAAGAGAATTAAAAAAAAAAAAAGTAAACTGAATGATAACTTCCGTGATTTATGTCCTTTACTTTCACAGTACCTACATGCTACATCATTATTAAAAAATCTAAATTTTTCTTCAGTCAATAATTGAACTGTGAAATTCCAACTATTTATCTAAATCACTCCACCCTAAACAATAGCAAATGATCTGCAAAGCCACCCCCAGCCGCAGCCGGAGTCGTAGACCTAGGTACCCTGTCCCGGGGCTGAGGGCGAACGGTCGGGGTGCAATACCCTGCAAGGTTGCACCTACACAGCCACTCGGGGGCGGGGCTTAGCCACCCAACCTAATACACATTTTGAGAATAAGTGCTGTAATGTTCTGTAAGATTTTGTGTGTGTGTGTGTGTGAACATTTTGGACGTTTGCACACAGGTACAGCACCATGTTATCTAGGTATAATACAGGTTATAAATGGTGGGGTATTTTCTAATTATTATTTTATTGGGACTAGAGGGCGTTGTGTGAAATATCTATGAATATTTGTTTATTAAATTTATCATTTTATAGGCCGTCTTATGATTTCGTAAGTTTTGTTTTACTAAAGAATGTCTAGAAGAAACCGCTTTTAGCTCGAGCACATCCACTGAGGACGTGCCTAGTGATGCAATGCATCCATCACTCTGAGACAGGTTTTAAGTCTCATGTGCCTGTAATTGCACCAGCACCCATAACCTTCAAACCGAAACACAGCAATGCATTAAATTTACATTTTTTATCATAAATGAAAGCTAACCAGGGTGCACACACTAGTGAAAAAAAAACAACGAAGGTTAATTTGCGAAAATATATGTCATGTAATATTTTCTAATGTATTACACAAAGATTTTTCATATAAAAGGTTGTTATAACAAAACAACATCTAATTGACTGATTTCCCTAATTCGTACAAGTATTTCGATGTTTTCCATCATCATTCCTAATTCCTTACAAGGATAACCTTATACGCATATTACGTGATATTCGTTAAAAAGAGAATGCGCAACTGTCATGGAATATTTGACTTAATCGTGTACACATAAGATATATTTTTCTCTGAATGTGTTGGTAATATTATTTTGGTATTACTAAAAGGTACCTACATCAAAAATTATGTACGGATAAATAGAGCAGTGTAAGTTTTATATGAGACATGTTTGCTGAGATTTTTGCTACAATATATCTCTACCATTTTGGTGCTTAATACCGCGTTCACACATGCCCATGCCGCTGCCCGAATTATTGCCGGAATTATTGCCATAGCAACATCGCCAAGTTCATGCCCTAGCTCCTTGGTGAGAATAAGGGCGATGTTGCTGTGGCAATAATTCCGGAATTAATCGCGGCATTCATGCCGGCAGTGGCATGGGCATAGTGTGCACGCGCTATTAGTAAGAGAGAAGAATAAGATACTAATAATATATAGAAGACTACGAATTACATTCACCAACAAACTCAAAATTTTTGTAAAGAAATCATCATCATCATCATCATCATCCACAGCCCGACTTCACCCACTGCTGAGTATAGGCCTCCCTTTGTTTGTGCCACTCCTCACTGTTGTTTGTGCCGTGAGGAAAGAAATGAGTACATTATATGTATTTTGTGTATTGGTATACCAAATCACAAGCACAATGCAAAAAGCGTATGAAATATGAAAGGGTATACTTCCAGATTGGTCCCATAAAAAAATTATCATAATCGGTTCAATAGTTTGGCAGTGAAATAAGAATAACTGGAAAAAACACGTACATGACATTGCGTATTTTGCTTTCCTGTGACTTTTCTGTGACGTTTACGATCAATAGAACAGTCCCAATGTACTGCCATCATCATCATTTGATGATGAAGGCGTATCAAATTGAAGTCGGTTTTTCCAGTTTTTTAAAACTTATAATTTATATTAACTAACACTTGTCTTCGAATTGTATTATTCAGGGAAACCACTTTACACACATTTACTGCAATGGCTCACACTTTATGTTATGACCTCAAGTATTATTGGTTGAAATTCCGAAATTAAATAACAATACTCACAATTCGACAAACAATTTTACCAGTGTCAGACACTTGCCTTAATTTAATTTGGGGTAAAATTCTTCACCTTCAATTTCTTGGTTTATGATTTTAAGTTCAGATATACAGACTTGAACTTTGACAGCTGTCATAAGCTCTACCTGTGTTCTTTGGCTCAATATTCATCAAATATAGCCTAAAGCAGTCGTTCAGTTTTTGATCAAAGACCAACAATCTAGACGTAACAAACGCAGTCCTATCAAACATCAAACTTCATCCTTTGAATCGGTATAAAGTTTTTTCAAACGCTATATCAACGCACACAAGCAGACATCGATACACGCGCAGGATGCTACACTGTACAGACAGGGACGTGCCTGTGTTACACCTACACAGATCCACATCCTCGCACACACACGCAAAGTCTAGACAAGTTGTTAAACCGATGTTCCGGGGCTCGACATTCGTCAGTAGGATAGGTCACGGACCAGCAGGACTATGCCTCTCTCCCTCTTTCGCATACCTCCATCCTTCTTTGAAATGCCGCTGACGCAATTTCAGCTCTAACTTGTACAGCGCAAGAATCTGTTTCCTTTTGAGGAAAATCCAGGTATAAATTTCGCTTTCAAAGCTAGCTCGGCGCTGTGGGATAATGTCGTACCTCCGACGTAAATTTATTGTGAAAGCGACTTTAAAAACAGTCTTTAAGGTTCATTTTTGGCTGTGAAACTTTTAGGTTCTTCCAGGTCTCCCAGTATTCGTCCTTGGTGGGTCAGGACGAATTAGTCTTGGGAATAATAATTTATGTAAATGTACATGTGTGATGTATGTACGTACATAAGGGTGTACCTAGAAGCTGTTTCAAGTCCTAAAATAATGAACATTGTTTTGTTAGCATCGTGAATTGGTTCTAAGCTAGGAAATTTCAATTAGGTAATTAATTCTGTTTTTAAAAACGTTATTACAAGTTAGATACCTAATTTTAAACGAAATAGGTACTTACCTATTAAAAGATTAAGAGAAAACCCAATAATCTTTATAATGAAGTAAAAATCTTGATACATACCTAATTAATAAGTTACTTACATTTTATTATATTTTGTTGCTAAATAGAGTTTAAAAACACAAGTTTCTACAAAATATGAAACGAATAGTCACAAAACGGTGAAGAAAAACCTCACTAGGAAACCAGTTACTCGCAGACGCAATGGGCGTCATACTAACAGCGAAACATAAGCCTCAAGTATACTTGCCTCTGATTATCCCTTTCTGCCATCCTCTGGGATCTGAAGGGTTATCTTTAAGTCAAGCTTGATCAGCTTTAGTAGACGCTGGCCTTTTCATTTTGGCTGCTAAAGCTACACACACATTGAGAATCTTTCTTATGAATACTCCCTAGGGCAGCTATTTACTTCAATCTTAGACTGTTTGAACAGAGGGCCTAGTACGAGTTTTGGTCTATAAATCGCTGGGCGCTTATTTGTTTGGTTTATTTGGGCGTTGATTTGTATGGAGACACGGAGCGGATTCTTTGAGAAGCTTGGTCCACACCAAGCTCGTACTCACATGTCAAGCTTCTCAAAGAATCCGCTCAGTGTCTCCATACAAATCAGTGCCCATCGGTGTGTTGGGCGTCAGACGTTTTACACTAGATTTAAGGCTCGAACATATCTGTCCTACGTACGCAACGCATTATGAAATCTGGACCCTGATATTTGTATGGTTAGAAACATACTTGTCATACGCAATGCTATCCCACGCAAGTATGTTCCTAACTATACAAATATCAGGGTCCAGATTTCAATAATGCGTTGCGTACGTTGCGTACGTGGGATATGTCCTTACCTTTATAGACCAAAACTCGTACTAGGCCCTCAGTATATAGGGACCATATGAAGCAAATATTATTCTTGTTCTTGTAACTCATGCTGCCTAGGGCCCAAGAGGAACCTCATTCGATAACCGATTATACAGTTGCCGAGTTATCCTAAACACTGAATTATAAAGGGGATGTTTGCCGCGATCATGACGTCACAGCTTAGTTGGTATAAGCTCTGCCTTCTGTGGTCGTGGGTTCGATCTCCACTAAGAACAAACACTTGTGTGTGGCAAATGATGTTGGTTCTATGTTTGGTTGTTACTATGTATTATAAGTATGTATTTACAAAAGAAGTATATAAGTATTCCATCAGCAAACTAGTCTCCATAGTACTAGCTCTGCTTAGTTTGTGACTAGAAGGCGTTGTGTGAAATGTCCAAAGATATTTATCATGCAACTGCATTTAGAAATAATCCATCTCACCATAGTAGTCAAATATCATCATAACTACTTAACATAACTAAAAATTCATAAGTTTTATAAAAAAAACATGTGTGCAATTCACACGTGGTAGAAGTGAAACCTTCAAAAAAACTTATATGCAGTACTTATTTAGTTAGAAAAGGTTCTATATGCTCATGTTGCCTAAATCAGAACTAGATGGCGCTGCAAAGTTTGGTCGGATCCGAGAACGCGCTATCGAAGTGTTTTGCGTTTTGTGGGGGTCGAACTGTCGCTTTTTCGTTTCATCCACTTTCAAATCAAAACGATGCTAAAGAAGTTTTCACTTCAAAAAAATCGACTTAAAAAAATATGAAGCCATTTTACGCGGATATATGACGTAGGCCGTTTCCTTCAGTAACATTTCTCAAAACCAAGTTTCGTGACGTGACCGCCTACGTCATTTCTCCTTTCTCCTGACGATGGATCTATTCTTAGCTACGTGCAAGGCAGTGTACTTCTTGTACACATGTAGTGTATTCCGTAGAGGTTCCAAACAATGCAACCAGGGGGGCAATCGTGTCATAAAAACATGCCAGGTTTAAGTCTGGCAAGTATTCTGTGACTAAAAAGTGACATTAGCGCGTTTCAGCGCGTTTTTGCCGGCAAAAGCTTCTTGTTTTCGTATATCTGTGGCCACATCGCTTGACATTATGCTCGGCAGCGAAAGCAGTTCAGAGCTTACGATACGGGGGCTGGTAGTATACCCAATTCTGATTAGTTCCATCTATAAACGTCAAAACAATGAAATTTGTATCCATCAGGAGCTCATCATTTTCCTAGTTTCTCAACATCAAGATCAAGCTTTAATAAATCACAACACTGTTCTGTAGAACTAGACGTTATTAGCTTTAGATAGGCTAGCTAGACACCCTAGGGCTTAAGTTTGGTTACTTCGACGGTTACCTAGAAAACAGGATGTCGGCATCGGCTTATTCCAGAAATCTCTTCAGTGTGTCTCTGTAACTGCTGGCAGGTTATTTTTGGATAAGAAGTCCAGAAATCCCCTGATGGGTTATACACCGTTAGCCCTGTATGTAACAATTTTAATTGTATTCGATGCAGGTACAAGTGCGCTTGCAGCCTGTACGTACATTGGCAACATGTCTGAAAACTATGTACTAAAAACTACCAGCCAGCAGCGTTAGCGACAGCATTCGGTTTGGTTTTACCAATCTGATTGAGCTTTAACAAAAAAAAATGTTTTTCTGTAAATCCCTAGTAATATTCTTCCTATTATCTTATCCTACTAACATTATAAATGCAAAAGTTTAGATGTTTGTGTATCAATCGCGCTGCAACTACTGATCCGATTTGGACGAAACTTGGACTATATAGTTCGTAATCTACTTTTTTTCTCTGAAAATGAAAAGGATCAAACGGGACGCGGACGAAGTCGCAGGCGAAAACTACTGAAAAAGAATTGTGAATTGCGACGTGTCACAAAAGTCTCTGTTCGTTACAAAGTGTAGCTTTACTAACAATTACCCTCTTTATGTTTGGTAAAAGTTTGTAGAGCTCGGGTTCGGGGCAGAAACAAGCGCACGTTGCCTGTTTTCTATCTAAACTGGCGACATCATGCGATAAGACCCTGTAAGGAAATACTTTCTCTGGATATCTCGGGAGTTGAACCCATGAATATTTGATCTCGGATCCCTTCTGCTAAAAACGATACCTATAGCTCAAGGCTTTCTGAGAAGAAAAAACTTGCTATAGCTTAATTCTGTTACCAAGACCTAGGTAAATAGATTAATACCTACTTGGAATCTTAAGCCCTTTCGTAATTGTGTACAAATAACTTAATTTCCGGAGAACAGAAGATTAGGAGAGAATTACTACGAATAGGACTTAAGTAGATCAATATAAGATTTATAATGAATGCGGCTTATTCCCATCGAGCCCACTATGCAAATGAGTGGGCTTGGTAGTTCATTAGATTTGGAAAAACATCATCATAATCCTTTATCTGCAGGACTACTGCACAAATACCTCCATCATCATTTCCCTGCCCTTATCCCACGCTAGGTGCGGGGTCGGCACAACATGTTTTCTTCTTCCACTCACTGTTATCATTCGTCAACTCTTAATCTACTCCTCTCACATTCATATCCTCTTTCACACAATCAAACCACTTCTTCTTCGGTCTTCCTCTACTTGCACAAATACCTCCATAAACCTGCTTTATGCTGTGCTTTTAAGTGACCTCCCCTCGAGCTAAAAAGTCTTAAGGCAATCGACGTAGCTCGTGATAAATTTTTACATTATCATCATCATCATCAATATATATAAAACTCTTTTGAAGCTGACAGAGAATCAACGCACAGCCTAAACCATAAGTCCTAGAGGTATGAAATTTGGAGGGTAGTATCCTTATATAGTGTAGGGGTGCACTAAGAAAGGAATTTTGAAACGTCACAATCTAAAGGGTAGAACGCGAGCAACGCCGCGGGCGACGGCTAGTCAATATATATAAAACTCTTTTGAAGCTGACAGAGAATCAACGCACAGCCTAAACTATAAGTCCTAGAGGTATGAAATTTGGAGGGTAGTATCCTTATATAGTGTAGGAGTGCACTAAGAAAGGAATTTTGAAACGTCACACTCTTAAGGGTAGAACGCGAGCAACGCCGCGGGCGACGTCTAGTCCTTTGTATAAATACAAAAACCTATGACCTAAATGGTCTAATAATGTCCCAGAATAGCTCAGTTTGAGAGGGCCACACCCAGTGAGTTGAACCAATTATTGATCGATAGCCTCCACCTTCTGTTTATATTTATACCTAGTTCGGTATCCAACCCAGAATTTGACTCTTTGTGTCCCGGGATGGAGTGTTTATACTGGCAAGTAACTGCCGAATACCTGTCGAGTTACTGGCCTTCTTTTATATTGCATTTCATTGAATTTAACAGTGTCCAAATAATAAAGCTCTTCCATTTTATTTAAATTTAACTCGAACTACTAAAACTACACTTTCGTAGTTTTAGAAAAATAATGAGTAAAATCTTGAAGATCTTCTTGAAAACGCTTTCAGTATAGGTAAAGGAAACTACCTATCGAAATGTCATACTAGATTTTTTGTTCTTTGTTTCACATTTTGGTTTATTCCATCCAGTCCTACTAGTAGTTCGATTATCTAACTGTTTGGACAAAAATATTCCGAATTGTTAGACTGACTAATCGAACATTTTGGATACGTAGATTTTATTCCAAATAGAACTACTATTCCATCCAGTCCTACTAGTAGTTCGATTATCTAACTGTTTGGACAATTTGCAATTGACTTCCACAACTTCACGGAAAAATAAGCAATGATCTTGGCAGTTGTCAAAGTTCACCGTAGCGGTCGTGACACAAAAACTATGTGAATCGCTTTCAGCCAGGTGTTTCCCACCAAACAGGTAGTTCCACCTGCACATGCTCGTACACCAGAACCTAGCGAGGAGCCGTGACGACACATTGTAGGGCAGTGTAGGGTGATCTACGCGATCGTGACATTTTTTCACCGTCTTTTTTACCACCGTACTACTGTTATAATGTGACGGACATGAAGTTATATACAGCGTTAACGGAAATCTAATCTAGCTCTCAACCATCCATCATTAGGTACAGCAAAAATGAATCACAATATAAATAAACTAGCCGTCGCCCGCGGCGTTGCTCGCGTTCTAGACCAGAGTGTGACTTTTCAAAATGCCTTTCTTAGTGCACCCCTACACTATATAAGGATACTACCCTCCAAATTTCATACCTCTAGGACTTATAGTTTAGGCTGTGCGTTGATTATCAGTCAGCTTCAAAAGAGTTTTATATATTTAGATAAATATTCACGGACATATGATACAACGCTCTCTAGTCCCAAACTAAGCAAAGCTTCTAATAAGGGAACTAGATTGCTGATAGAATACTTATATGCCTTTTTTTTAGTTATACATACATAGTTATGATAGTAACACCCAGACACAGAACAAACACCTATATATTTGCCAGATACAGATGCTTGTTCTCGGTGGGGATCAAACCCACGACCCGCGGCACGGAAGGCAGAGCTACTACCGACTGAGCCATGCTTGTCGAGTATATAGGTATGAGACTTGTAAACTGTACGTAGAGTTATACATACCTAAGCACACAGCTGAAACCATCATTCACAATATCAGATACCAATTTTTCCATGAGACCCCAGCGACCTTCTGTTTCCTTCACAGCCTCCTGTGTGTGGGTACAGACGGGGGTGAACGCCCCCGACCTTCAGACGGGGGACAGGGGGGGCAGGCGGCCGTCTAGGAAGCTCCCCATGACACGCCAACACACCCCATGGGGTGATACAGCCTTGTAATTAATATGTAACGGTGGGTATGGATTGATTTTGCCGTTATCATGAGTTTTATGCTGATTTGATAACATCAAATCTGTGTAGGTATGTAATGTAAGCGCTAGGTATATCTGTGTAAGCTACCTTACTCTACGAATACTAATTATAAGTTTAAAAACTGGAAGAACTGACTTCAATTTGACTAGGTACGTTCCGGCTTCATCATCAGCTGATGATGATGATAATGGCAGTTCATTGGGATTATTCCACTGATCATAAACACCATTGAACATTCACGCAAAAGAAAAATACGCAATGACGTGTTTTTCCAAATAATGAACCGATATTGATAATAATATTAAGGCAAGTGGGAGTCTAATACTTCTTATACTAAAATATATATAATCTTTTGCGTAAATTATCCTTCAATAACATCATTAGTAAAGTTTCCATAGCCTTAATCCGATAAGCCTTTGAAAAAACATATTTTTCTAATAAAATACAAAGAAAAGCGGCTGTTTATATGCCAAGCCTCGTTTGCCGTAATAAGACTCGTTACTAGGTAGATCTACTACCGCGCCAGCTCTTTGTATACTCACTGACTTCATCACATGAGCTTAGTAATTTTAATTTCCTATTGTTGATACTGAAGAAGCCTTTAGGCAATTGTGATTTTTAGCTCATTTTAGAGACAACCTAGAAAACGTACAAGAAAGTTAATCATTATTTTAATTGCAGCATTACTTACGCCAATATAACCATAATAACTAGCTACGTAATTAGTATGAATAATTAACTTAGTATGTTAGCTATTTCAGAATGTACTAAGTTGGGGTACCTACTTGGGGTTATGTACCAAAGTTTTTGTGTCACGGAATGAGGTTTTGTTTTGTGCCTACCGGAGGCCGCCCGATGGCGCTCTTTGAAAGAATGCTTTTTTTTCTTCTAATTTTCTTCTCTGACTAGTTGCATGTCCAGAACAGGGCTAAAGTAGTAGTAGAGGATCCGAAGTAAGAACCTACCTTCACGTATCTATTTAGTCGATGATTTTTTTTTATCTTTTTTAGGTTACAAAATACATCGCGAGTGGGTTGACTGAAAAAATTCTGGCTATGATTACTAAAAATTTACAAATAATTTATTGAAAATTGGAAAAACCAGTATAGTCTGGCCAGGGGTTTTTAGCCAACCCACTCGCGAAATATTTTGTAATACCTATACTAATTTTCATCGACTAATAGATGGGTAAAGGTCGTTATTACCTCGGATCTTAGACTATAGGTAGAAGATAGCTTTCAGGTTAGTAAGGAGTTGCCTGTCACCCAGCGTTAATATATCGGTCAATTGCTATCCGAGTGCCCGCCAATAAACCACCGAAGTTGCCGTAAGCACTCCATATCCTCTGTGGTAAACAGGAAGTTGGCAACTTCCTTCTAATTACCCCTTATTGCTGAATACAAACAAGTCAGTTTCCGCCCCTCAAAGGACCGGAACACACCCTGGAGGATTTTTATTGGGACTTTTGTAAAATGGTTAAATGAGAACGCTTAAAGCACATAACACTTATTCACTCTTTCTATAATTTATTCATTCACTTATTCCCCACTGCTTATTTTGAGACAATATGAATAAATAAATATTCACGGACACTTAACACAACGCCTTCTAGTCCGAAACTAAGCAAAGCTTGTACGATGGAAACTAGATGGCTGATAGAATACATACATACATTTTTTTTTGTAAATACATAGGTACTTATAATACATAGCAACACTCAGACACATACAATAAGTAGGTAAAATTAATTTAAAATTTTAAAAAGCACGTTGGCGACTTTATTGCCACGAAGTCTTCTTCTTCTTCTATTTATCGCCTCTGTCCGTAATTTCGATTAACAATTTCGCAGTGCATTATTTGACATTATTTGACGCATTTTCCGAAGTGAAATGTCTAATAACTAATAATTTCTATTGTAATTTATTGTTCACTACAAACAAAGTTCTTGCTTGCTTGCTTCTCATTGCGCTTTGCTCGTACGTACATACATACCTAACTAGTTGTACGCACATGTTTTTACGTTTCAACCAAGTTCAAAACTGTTAGTACTTTTAGTATTTAGTTCTTAATTTTTTCTAATTTTGTTTCTGGTTGTAATGTGTTTTGTGTGTTAAATAAATAAATAAAAAAAAATAAAAAAATAGACATGATATTAGTCAAGTCATTCGTCAAAGTCATGCAAAATATCTACAGACATGAAAAAATGCAAAAAAAAAAGTGACGTGACGTACGGACACAGCATTTCCGTGAGTAGTGTCAAAAGCTAGTAAGTAGCTGTCATCGTGTCAATATGTCAGAACTAGAGTAAGGATTGACAGTGTTGGAGTAGGTTCTTGTATTCCCAAGGCACGGTAGATATGTTTTTAGATACCTACTCGCAAGAAAATGAAATAACTAATTTCGTACAGACGTCTTTATATTATGCAGGAAAGGACTCTACACTTGGAACCGAAAATAAGGGGGTTAGTCTCATAATCCCCTTTGAGCCGTCCCTTCAAGGGGATTATGAGACTTTTTGTCCCATAATCCCCTTGATTTCTAAATTTTAAAATGAAGGGGATTATGAGACTGAGAGTCTCCAAATCCCCTTTGAGGACAATTCACACCGTAATAGCTATACCCACTGGCCTCAAAAAAGTGTTGAAATATCGTATGGCATACCTCAGCCTCTAATAAGTTATTAAGCGATATGACGTATAAAAGCTTAAAACCACTAGAAAAAACCAATAATCGAGATCATTTTTGCTGGAATTGTGACGTTAGCTCCCTCGGTGACACTTTCTCGAACTTGTCCGAGAATCTAGTACTTTCTTACTAGAGCTTTTTGGCATACTTCACTTTAAAGGTATAAATACTATGCATTGGGATGTAAGTTTTTTTGTACAACGATGAAGGCGTACAACCCGTCTATTGGTATGTACCTGTCTCTGGCAAACAGTTTCCCACATGTCGGACGTTGAAACTGCTACATTAGAAGTTCATGAAAAAAAGACCACTTTTTTAATTTATCCGTGGCCGAACTTGGCCGTGACGCTGTGAAAAAGTAGAGACGTTATAAGCCAACTCTATAATTTGGAAGTTCACTACGAAGAAGTTACTGGGTGGATATTAAGTCATTTTTTTTTTATACAATATAGGCAACCGTTTGACCACAATCTCACCTGATGTTAAGCAATAACGTGGTCGACGATTTATTTATTTATTTATTTATTTAATAACTAGCACGGGATTAACCAATTACACTAATTAATGATGTAGCACGGTTACCTTAGAAGATACCTATTCCTCTACTCTTGAAAACTTCCAAATTATAGTCATTCGGGAACACAGACACATTATGAAGAAATTATGCCTATATAGAAAAAAAATATAAGGTTAATCGACCGTTTCTTCTAACTTTATGTTACTAGTGGTGTTGATTTACAAACTGTTGTAAAGATTAATGTACAGTGTACAGTGGGGGTATCGTTGTCTTGTAAAAACCTGCAGAGTTTAAGCCTGGCAGGTTTCTGAACTGTTTTCATACTAAATCATAGGTATTCTGTGACTAAATAGTGACATTAGCGCGTTTCAGCGCGTTTTTGCCGTCAAAAGCTTCTTGTTTTTGTATATCTGTAGCCACGTCACTTGACATTATGCTGAGCAGCGAAAGCTGTTCAGAGCTTGCGATACGGGGGCAGTGCAAAGCGCGAATCTAGGCAATCGTGAAATCATAGCCATTTGTTTGTTTTCAAGAGTAGAGTGAATAGGTATCTTCTAGGTAGCCGTGCTACATCGTCGACCACATCATTGCTTAACATCAGGTGAGATTGTGGTCAAACGGGTGCCTATAATGTATAAAAAAAAAAAAAATTTGTAATGCAAAGACAATTTAGTTTGAAAAAGCTCCATCTCCCATCAAAACAGCTGAACGATATCCTAGACCCGCTGGCCGTACTATAATCTTCCTTTTGTGTCAAGGCTGTAGTCACAAGTTTCTTTTTTTTTCAGGTAAGTTCCAGTTATTACCACCTGTCCGGGTACGGCGCGGCTATGTGCTATGCGGTCCTAGTAAGTCGAGAATCTTATACCGCGTTCACGCTCAGCTCATGCCGCTGCAATATCGCCCTTATTCTTTAGGGAGCAAGGGCAACATGCCGGGACAGAGGTTGATCGTGTTTAGACTATGCTCATGCCCACTTCCCTGCGAACTGCAGCTGAGTGTGAACGCAACATTATCAGAGATACACAAAACAAATAGGTACCTAACTATATTCTACGGGTTTTATTTTATTTTTAATGCAACACAACGACGTATTAATAATACCTGTCTTTTTATTTTCAATTCGACAACTGGTTTTCCTTTTCTGCCAAGTTTTTTTTTAGAATATTTATTCAACTCGACTACCACAATATTTTTTTGGGGTTTGCTATTTATTTTATTGAAAATTTAGCTCGGCCAGACACAGATACAGTTTAGGCAAAGAATAGATCAATTATAGATAGATAGATAGATAGAACATTCTTTATTGCACAACTTAAAGTAGTGTATACAGGCGAACTTAATGCTAAAATAGCATAAGGTTATTATTAATAAATAAATAAATAAAGTTATTATAAAATTTAGATGTTAAAAACACAATAATATACTCAAATAGTCACTGAATGTTATTATGAAAAATCGCAATAAGTCCAATACAAAAAATTATCTCGATCCAAATAAGTTTTGCAAAAGAAAAATGGAATAAATAATAGACTATTCCGTAATTTAACGTCCGTCACAACTAGCTTTACAAAAGTATTAGAACGTATGAAGCGTGGGAACCAACGCAAGGACGCTCCTTTCCAATATATTACCCGCACAGTAAACTATTTACTAATTTAGTACCTATTTCAAAATTGTCATACTAACTACGAGTATTTTACGGTATTTATTACACTGTCATCAACGAAAACGATATTTTCGTTCAAGCAATTGATACGATATTTCGGTATCGTGCCAGTGTGCAAACGCCTTTTGAGAGCACATGCACATAATGCACACATCAGTAATCAAAGCTTAAAATAAACGTAGGTATATTTTGATTGAACCCACGACTTCAGGCTGGAGTGCTTGCTACCACTAGACAAGACTCTAAAAACTTACCTATATATAAACTTACTAGCCGTCGTCCGCGGCGTTGCTCGCGTCCCAGACCCTTTAGAGTGCGACTTTTCAAAATTCCTTTCTTAGTGCACCCCTACAATATATAAGAAACCTACCCTCCAAATTTCATACCTCTAGGACTTATAGTTTAGGCTGTGCTTTGATTCTCAGTCAGCTTCAAAAGAGTTCTATATATATTGATGATTGATGATGATGATAAGAATAGAAAATCATAGAGTTAATAGAATTTAGTTAGAAAGCAATATCAGCCGTTTCCGTGAAAGTCACACCCAGTGTTTTATAATTCTCTGCATCCGAGGGAGATAACCAATAGAGAAACCAGTATTAAAAGACATAGAAGGATATACGTGGATTAAATAAATAATAAATAAATATTCACGGACACTTAACACAACGCCTTCTAGTCCCAAACTAAGCAAAGCTTGTACGATGGAAACTAGATGGCTGATAGAATACATACATACATTTTTTTTTGTAAATACATACTTATAATACATAGAAACACCCAGACACAGAACAAACATCTATGTTTTACAACACACAAATGTTTGTTCTCGGTGGGGATCGAACCCACGACCCACAGCACGGAAGGCAGAGCTACTACCGACTGAGCCATGACGCCTATCAAAATCATTTCTTAGTGGGTTTTAAGATTGACTAATACTAAATATTTAGTGTAGGACGCCCTCCAGCTAGGTGGGGTGACGATCTGAGACATGTAGCTGGCAAAAACTGGATGAGAAGAGCCGAAGACCGGGCTCAGTGGCGCGTCTTGGGAGAGACCTACGTCCAGCCGTGGACCGATATAGGTTGATGATGATGATGATGAAATATTTAGAAATAGGATGCTCTATGAAACTTTGATACAAAGAGTGGTCTAACACTGGGTTTTTATTTAATATTTGAAATTACCCTAGGGCGGCTATCATGTAATTTAGTAATGAAAAAGTGAATAAAACGAATTGTGTTTTTTTTTTATTATAAATGTAATGGAACAAGCTGATAGCTCACCTGATGTTAAGTAGTAACTTCTGCCTATAACAATGCATTACCAGTTTATTTGAAGTTGAAAATTAAACCTACTATGAAATTAGTTAAAGTACACCCGAATAACACATAGTCATTGCACTTGATGATGATGATGATGATGATAGACATTACATTTATAAATAAATAAATAAATTTTAGTCAATACTTCAGTTTCGTAAGCCTCCGTGTATGTGTTTCCTTCGCTACGAATTCATTGAAACTTTCGTCTGTCCGTGTGCCAGTGCACTCACACCAGTGCACGATGCACGTGTGCGTGTGCCTTGTGCCTGTGTGCGTGGTAGGAAGAAAGTGCATTCTGTTGCACGGACGGCTAGGCGAGGGAAACCTGACATTATGATAACGGATACACACGGTGTAAGCTTCGGAGGATATCTGTTGCGTCTGCGGTCTTCGGATATTGTTTTGAAAACATTTATTTCGAAAATCGGAGAAACGTAACGTCAAAAAATTTATGGACCTAATCTGAAAGATTATATAAATAAAAATAAAATAAATAATAATATTGCTTTCAGATAAATTTTTTTTTTCAAATCGGTTCATAAAATAAATGACGGAGTTATGATATGAGGTAACAAACATAAAAAAACCACCGAATTGAGACCCTCCTCCTTTTTTGAAATCGGTTAAAATAAATAACTACCAGAAAACTAGATATCTCTCGACATATCTGTAGAGCGAGCCCCGTGTGCCGTCATGCGCCGGCGCAGCCGACTGCACTTGCACTAGTAAACTTGTAACAGTTCCCGCGAGTTATTGCTGTTTCCCTTTCGCGCGGTACTAACTGTGCTCTAATCTGCGACTCGCGTTCCGATGACCGCCAACTTGCGGGTTTTGTAATTTATAGTCTAGGCCTCCACTTCTAACGCTATACAACTTAGTTATGGTAAATAGTAATGCTGGATGGAGTATTGAAAGCTCTTGTTATCATATTTTGGTTTCCTGATCGTGGATTTTTATTCAGAATCGTGAACGAATGCCAAAAACGTTAAATGGGAGAGAAACATCTATCGTTCCGTTTTTAGCTAACTTCGGGTTTAGCTTAGTTGAACCAAAATCTAAGCCAAAACCTGATCATTGCGAACACAATGATCATTGCTAATGAAGGAGTTTATCATTATTTTGAACGTGTCAAGAAATTTTTTCCATGAAAGATAAATATGATTCATTTTCAACTATGTATGTAAAGATGATTCATCTTCAGATATGTGAAGATGAAAGCACATAAGTGCTATAAAACTTGTCAAAATTGGATGATGATAACACTGTGCTACATATATATATATATACGAGGCTCGAAGCTCCACAAGGTGGCGGTTCGTTTATGTAATTCACCCTTTGATCATCTTTTGTTTTTTTAATCAAAAAACATTTTTAACTTTTTTAGGCAAAAACAATTGAAAGGTAACTTGAATGTCCTTTATATTCTGGATCGCAGGGTATAGGAAACATTTCAGCTCGTATACTGCAAACTGGCTCAAGCCTGCACGAGATTCAAGCATCGATTTTTAACACACAAAATTTGCTTGATTTCTTCAGTTTCCGTCTGACACTATTTTTGGAAGCAAACACTAGAATACATTCCGCATTTCCTTGATATATTACACTTGAGTAGGTGCAGATACAATCGCGCACATCTTCGCTTTTCCCTCGCGTGTCCGCAAACCGCAGCTGACAATTACCAACAATACAGTTTCCCCGGTATTCGCACGCTCGCGTTTTTCTCCTTAGAACAATGTCATAATTGAGTCTGGTTTCCACTTTCCATTTCACTTGGACGCCACGCTCCTGTGCAAAAAGTGGCGCTGTGCGGTACGGTGCGCAGAATCTTCCACCAGATATTAGAAAATAACATGGATGGATACGTTTAACAAAATGTCTTCGAGACGTGACGTCTTTCAGAGAATTACGCAGTGACTTCTCAAAGATATTGACAAGATGAAACGACATTTTTACGGAGTTTTCGTTCGGTATTTGGTCGAAAATTTTCATAAGCATTGCGCATTTGAACTAGTGTTATTTCTTCGTAGTGCTTCGGAGCGCAAGTTTGCATTTCTACTCAGATTACCAAATTATATTCTATTATATATATGTAAAACTCTTTTGAAGCTGACTGATAATCAACGCACAGCCATAAGTCCTAGAGGTATGAAATTTGGAGGGTAGTATCCTTATATAGTGTAGGGGTGCACTAAGAAAGGAATTTTGAAAAGTCACACTCTAAAGGGTCTATTTAGAACGCGAGCAACGCCGCGGGCGACGGCTAGAATTCTATATATATTCTATTAGAGCCTTTCCAATTGGAACTTGCGACATATCAAAGCAAAAGTCAGGTAGAGCTTTTTGTATGATCTTTCTAACAAAGAAATTACAAATGCTGAAGTTTCACTGTAGTGCTATTTCAACTAAGTAACGCTGCAATGCAAGAGAATTAGAAATATAAAAATCACTCAAATTAGTAGTAGCTTAGGTACTTAATTGGATGTAGGTACGTTGTACATTGCCCTGAGATCCTTAAGAATCTAAAATATCAGGATATTTGAGACAGAAAAATCGATTTATAAAATTACTGAACTGCTGAAATGTAATTTCCATTTCTTTCAGTATACCTACTTAATTGTCTAAACATGAATTCGCAAATATTTTTAGTTCTAACAGGGCTCATGAAATTTCAATCGGTTCTTGGAAAATATACTTTGTATTTCTTTGTTTTCTACTGAATTTTGTTTTCCATTCGACGGCTACACTGAAAGCTCGTAGTGCCTAAGTTTTACATTATTTTTGTTTACTTTTCTTCCTTCAGTACAGAACCATATCATGTTTGTTTACAGTTTCACTGACAATATATTTCTAGGAGAAAATTCCGCTAGTATAACCACACAATATGTAATAGTTAGTATACAATCAATCCAAGGTAGTCGCACACAGTCGCACACTCGTGAGATACAACTTTTTGTGTCACTTCTCGTAAGGTACTTTACTTGATATATCGGTTGATAGATCACGATGAATTTATTTAATGATGAATCTAAAAATCAATAATTAATTGCGTTAAAGGAATTTAAAGTATTTATAAATATAGATTGTACCTACTTATTGTAAATGAAAACTTAACAGAAATCTGCTAAATATACTTAAGAAAATAATTGTAAAAAAAAATTATACCAAATATTTTTATTTTTTTTCTATAATGTTTGACCTATAATTAAATAATTTGATTCTTAAAGACAAAAAATATTGAAAAATTGAAACTATTTCTGTGAGTTGTGCAACGATATTGTATGTAGTCGAGCACTGCATATACAGTACATCAGTGCCTAGTTAAAAAGTGACCCCGATAGTATATAAACCGTCTCGATTAGATGCAAAGGCATAAGTAGTAAATGTATTGTATGTTGCATGTAATTTTATCGATTGGTTTGATACCCTCCTAGATACTGAAGTACTTATCCTTAGCCAATGCAAATAGTGATTATCGTTGCCAAGTGCAATGCCTCTTTATCATAAACCAACAAAAACAAGGATATTTCAAACACCTGAAGCATATATCATATTACTATACTACTAGCCGTCGCCCGCGGCTTTGCTCGCGGGGTAGCAGCATTATACGCATTATTTGGTTAAAATCTTTGATTCTAATTTTGAAACCGAATTGAGAAACTCTTTTTTTTTTTAAGAGAACGATTAGTTACTAGTGACATAGAACAAATATTTCTATAGAGTGCTGGTTTAGTAAGTACAAGAGTTTTTTACAAGAGTTTGTTTAAATTCTGAAGGGTTTCTGAAGGCTAATCTCCACTTGATGTGTTTTGTGCGATGACACTTCTTTGTTATTATCTTCTTCTTCTCCTCTCCCTCTAAATATATAAAACTCTTTTGAAGCTGACAGAGAATCAACGCACAGCCTAAACTATAAGTCCTAGAGGTATGAAATTTGGAGGGTAGTATCCTTATATAGTGTAGGGGTGCACTAAGAAAGGAATTTTGAAACGTCACACTCTAAGAGGGTAGAACGTGAGCAACGCCGCGGGCGACGGCTAGTTTACTTATAAATAGCAGTTTTCTTACGTAAGGATATCTGAGATCACGAAAAACTGATCATGATTTAGAACTTGATACATTTTCTTACTAAGTATTATATTTCTAAATATCAAATAAACGCTTAATTGATATAACAATAGCGCTCCATGCCCGCGAGCACCAAAATAGATGTCGATTATTTTGACGTAAATACCCGCAACTGAATCAGTTAGATTGTGTTTCACGTGATATGCATATTTGGACTTTAGCTGAAACACAATAAGACCTATAACATTTTTACGGAACTAAAGTTTGTTTCCTGTTATAACGCAATCTCTCGCAATGACGTCTTTTGCGAAAAGTTTAGAAACACACCCCAGAATACTTTTTGTTTGAAGCCTTAAATACAGAAAACAGTGGTACTAACTAAAACTTGTCATGACAACATTGTGGAATAAAGAATTTTAATTTGTATATATATCATCATATCAATATATATAAAACTCTTTTGAAGCTGACTTAGAATCAAGGCACAGCCTAAACTATAAGTCCTAGAGGTATGAAATTTGGAGGGTAGTATCCTTATATAGTGTAGGGGCGCACTAAGAAAAGAATTTAGAAAAGTCGCACTCTAAAGGGTCTAGAACGCGAGCAACGCCGCGGGGGACGGCTAGTTTTTTATATATTCTATGCTTCTTAATTACTTAAGTTTGGTTGCATTGATTTGAATCCAGCTTTGATTTCGAAATGTTGCTTGAGTACCTATCAAATATTTTAGCAAGTTAATCAAAATTAAAAAGCATTTATTCAATAAAATCTCACTGATCACTTTGAATCGCCATTAGGTTTTGTATGATTCGATTAGATTTTTAGCTAGTTTGTCCTTTTAAATAATTAGATATTTTTCAATAATAAATATTTATTTTCCTGTGACTTTTCTGCGGTGTTTACGATCAATAGAACAGTTCCAATGTACTGCCACCATCGTATGATGAAGGCGTATCAAATTGAAGTCGGTTTTTCCAATTTTTAAACTTATTTTCAATCTTATCAATATTCCCAGACCTAACGCACTCCGCCAAGTCCAAGCTAAAAATAACTTACAAATAGAAAAAAAAACAAAAACCAGTCTTCCTGTGTTAATCGATGCCAATTACACTTAATACATGCTAAATCTTCAGCGTAGGTATGTATAGCTGGTTCCCTCGCACTTGTTCTGATTATACAAGTGAGATAAGGATGGGAGAGGTTTGTTGACACACGTAACTGCACTTTGAGCTATGTACGTGTGAAGGTGGATGTAATTTTTATAAAACACTAGCCGTCGCCCGCGGCGTTGCTCGCGTTCTACCCTTTAGAGTATGACGTTTCAAAAATCCTTTCTTAGTGCACCCCTACACTATATAACGATACTACCCTCTAAATTTCATACCTCTAGGACTTATGGTTCAGGCTGTGCGTTGATTCTCAGTCAGCTTCAAAAGAGTTTTATATATATTGACGATGATGATGTTAGAATCGTATATTATTTGATTATTATTACGTATTTATAATAAAAAGTATATAAGTATTCTATCAGCAATCTACTTAGTCGTTGTAGTACAAGCTTTGCTTAGTTTGGGATTATAAGGCGTTGTGTAAAATTTCCAAGAATATTTATTATTACTACCTTGAAACTTCTAATAGGATTAAAAGGCTTTTACTATCATATAATAATACAAAAACAAATAGGTAGGTGCAGAAACGTGATTCTCTGTGTACCTACTCGTAGGGATCTACCTAATTATGAAATGAAAATGAAGCCCTATTAGAGAATAGATTTTTTACCACTCCCCTTTGCTTGGTTTTGCTTTTGCAGGACTTTCTAAGGCTTTCAAGACGTAATAGAGTCCAACCACGCCAAGTTTGCATCGTTTTGAATACGCTACAATTTGAAAAACTTTACCCTACTATTGACAAACTCGATGTCAGCTTGGGGTACTTACTCGAGATTTACATTGTGTTTTGTCTCTTTCAATCGAGTTTCTATGGCGCAAAAGTGTAGAGAAAAATAAATTTGATGTACCAAGGTACCACAATCATTTAATTACCAAACAATACAGTAACCATGAACAAAACCATTTTGGGGTTGGTCATTTATTGGCTTGCAAACTTAGCTTGGTCAGACTATTATTATGGTTTAGAAAATTGTTAAACCTTTTGAAATGTGTGGAAATTTTTTAGCGAAAAGTTTTACTCAGAATTGACGAAAAACTCATTTCATTCGTTGATACTTCAGTAACATTTTGTGCGATTTCATGTTTACAGAGTTTTTGTTTAGCGCGATGCTCTAACTTGTTTTTCTTACCAACTTCAAACAAATGACTCATTCTTAAATCGATTGTACTCCTTTTTTTGTTTATGTGAATGTATGTATGTAAAAATCTATCTTTTATAAAAAAAAACCGCAAGAAATATTTAGAATCCTTTTATACATTTTATAGTTAAATACTAATAATAATTTTTGTATCTATTTCTTTTCTACTCGTGAAATCCTTTTATTGGCCTACTGTTTCCATTTTTGTACCTAAACTATGTTATGTGCTGTCGGTTTTCCTATAAATAAATAAATAGGTCCCTTAAAGGTTCAAAAAAAAACAATCATATTTAGGTTGAAATCACTCTATCTTTCTGTAGCCACGTAGCTCCAAATGAGTAATTTTAATGCAATTTTTTTGTAAGAAAGCTTCTCAGGGGTCTCTGGGATAATTCATTTTGGGGTGGTTCAACCGTTTACAAGTTCTAAAGACAGTAGCTTTTAAGAGATCTCATGCATTTTTCAAATTCAAATTCAAATTGTTTTATTTAGTAATTTGACAAACTGGGATCCATTTTCAAGTTCAGCAAAGGACCAGCATAAAATGAAAAGGATCTATGAAATTTATCAGTGTTATTAATTTATCGTAATATTTGTTCTGGTGGCACGGGAATAAATATTTACAAGCCGTCCAAACATTTGTCTCGTCACATTCGCCAGTTGAGCAACAAATTGCCTTATGTAGAATAGTTAGGTAACCTAGACTGCTATCTGTGATAAACCACCAGGTGCTCATCATAGCTACATCTCCAAACAGCTTCTAACAGCGCATGTGTGGTGCACGCACGCCTGTGTGCGTGTGCGCAGCCTTGAAATCGAGCGACGACTGCACTTGCGGTGGAGTTCGCCTTCGGAAACAGCTTGCTAGTATACACACACATATCTTCACGCTTAGAGAGTTTACGCTACTGTATTGCGATTATTAGTTTTATAGCTCGGTTTCCAGTGTTTCTTGAAAGTAGAAATGAAAATAGAGTGAATGTTAAAATAGTAGGTTTATCAGTGATGTTCGTTGCTTTGGCTTAAAAATAACAATATTCATTGGGCCCGATTCTGTTGCTGCATTTTTCTAGACTAGGTAAACTAATTTGACAACACTAAAAATGATAGCTGTCTTAGTCATTTCAGTTCTCTGGAAGGGATGGCAATAATTTTAGAGCTGTCAAATTACATTATTTTAGGATAATGAAACAACAGAATCAGGGGCATTATGTGTGTTTTACATACAATGTTTGAAACAACATAATTTTGACATAAGTGCCAACAACATTTTGAAATGACAGCGACGTGCAAAATTTCGTTTTTTTTTTAAAGGAATGACGGAGGACGTTACGCCAAGAAGGATTTATTCGAATATTCTCTTCTACGTAAAAACTCTATACAACAAATAAATAAAAGCACATTTATTACACACAACGCTCTCTAGTTCCAAACTAAGAAAAGCTTGTACTATGGGAACTAGGTTGCTGATAGAATACTTATATACATTCTTTTTCTAAATATATACTTATGATACATAGTAACACCCAGACGTCATGTGATATAAGTATAATTTTCATAATTTCAAACCTACAGTAGTTCTAATGAAACTGTGTTGCCAAACGCACCACAGTCCGCAACACCTCAGCATCTCGACTGGTTTCTATCATCTCTTTCCCTCTTGCACCAAGGAGTTTACCCATCTTACTCGCACTCCTTCGTAATTGGCGCAGGAAGCGAAGATGGATTGATGATCTAAGCGTCCGTTTGGTCCTTGCTTTTTTTGCAGACGGTCAATGTTCGCTAACAAACGAGCGGTTAATATAACCGTCGGTTTACCTGTGGCCTGACTTTATACACTGACTTCCGCCCGCGACTTCGTCCGCGTCCCGTTTCATCCTGTTGATTTTCCAAAAATACCGTTATGTACTGTCTTTAAGCCACGACAGAGGTCTTAAGGCGGCCTAAAAACTCCGTCACCAGAGTTGGCCACTAACTCATACGAGCATGCCTGCATGCTTGCTACTCTGATCTGGTATGAGCTTTCAGACCATCATTTTTATAACATTATATTTAGGACGTGTTATGACATCCCCCTTTATACCCTTTATTTCACCCCCATTAGTCACAAAACAGTTTCAAATTAAATATGTACCCTACCAGACAACGATTCGCCGAGTTCGTCCTTCCACGTTTGTAGGTCACAGTGTAGGTAGACTACCTAGTACTAGATCAGAGTGTTAGCAACCAACTATAGAGGAATATTTCGCTAGCAATTTTACAAATAGCAAAAATTTATAAATGTAGATAAATCTAGCAACGGTCAAATCAAACCTTGTGATTAGTTATTAATTAATTAATTAATTTAGATTATTTATTCAGACAACTAACTTATTTATTAGACTTTCAGTTCTCATAATTTAAAAACATAATACTGTATCTAATCTATCTGTTATTGATTAATATTATTATTATTTCTTGCCGAACCGTGTCGTGTTATTGGTTAAATAAAAGTATTTTCTTTCTTTCCAATACTTATTTTGCCGATTCTTTTGTTTTCCTAAACTAACTTAATTTGACAGCGCCGTCTTTGACACAACAAAGTCGTTTTTTACGTAAGACGAGAGGTTAGAGGGACGGCAATATTTTTTTCATCCCACCATCTCAGAAAGAGTATTTTTAATCTTCAATATCTGAGTGGAAAAGCCGTTTTTATTCTCTAGAGGATAAAGTAAATTGAATTTAGAACATCGTGTGCACTAAGTTTGTGAATTAAAAAAAACATTAAACCTATTTACTGCTACCTCTATGGTGCCGAATATATCATACAACTTTTTTTTAATTAGTTAAAAACTCAGACTCGGAACCTTCTTGGTGTTCTTTTTTCAATTTGCTTTTTTTGCATTTAGTCATTTCCTCGCTGAGGTGGAATGAAAAGTTACGTGTTGCACTCGAGTGCAAAGATTTTTCACCTCGTGCTCTTTTGATTCCCTCGCTAACACTCAGGATTCTAATTTTGAAATTTAAAATCCTTCTAATTTTGAATTTTAGAATCCTTCGATTGCTCGGTCATCAAAATTGAACACGCGGTTAAAAAGCAACTTACTAAAATAAACAACAGAATAAATAAATAAATATTCACGGACACTTAACACAACGCCTTCTATTCCCAAACTAAGCAAAGCTTGTACGATGGAAACTAGATGGCTGATAGAATACATACATACATTTTTTTCGGTAACCTTTGGATTTAAACTGAGTAGTACGTAATACTTGGAGGCAAAATAACTGCCAAGATGGCAATGCCGCGGAGTCCTGGTTGTGGGTTTATCCCTAGTATTCAAGAACGTTCATACACGTCGGTACTATATCTAGGTTCAGACTACACTAGGATACCTATAGCAATTGTATTTCCGTCACGTACTTAGCGTCTGTCTCTATGCCCTTGAATGACCCACATTCGAAACGCGATGAAAAATTGAAATTGTTCCATCAAAAGCTTTAGTTTGTTTTCTCTCTTATTCATTTTATATTTTCATTTCATTTATTTCTTCTTTTGTCATTTTACAATGTTCTTAGAATAGACAAAATTCTTTTCAATAAAAATAGTAGGTACCGAGTACACAATAGAAAACAAAATAAGCAAAAGTCTAGAAAAATAGAAGCTATAAATGTTACCAACAAACCAACCAATTGATTGCATACATGGTTTACCTAAGTATATTAGTAGCTTAGGTAAATTTAAGTTGTTAGTAGCTTATGTCCAAGTTTCGTCCAAATTAGACCAGAAAATGCAGCCTGATTGAAACATAAACATCTAAACTGTGACACTTATAATGTTAGTAAGAAAAAAATCGTCAAACGCGCAGGGTTTAGTACCTACGTAATAAATAATTTTCGGAATGTTCAATAGATTGATAAAAGGTTTTTTTATTAAAGTTGAAAACATTTGTACAGCAACCACTTAATTTTAACTTTACAGATTCATAATAAAATGTACATAAGGTCAATTTTACTATAGCTAGGCTCTAGCAGGAGTCAGCCATAAAGCCTAACGATAAGCCGTGACGGAGGACAAAAACTCCGTCACCAGATTTGGCCACTAACTTATACGAACTTACTTATAGTGTAGGTAAGTTACGTAAGCCGCGGTAGGTAGGTAGTGGGTTCGATGCCCGATCCATCACCGATAGGCGGACCCCTGGCCCCTGACCCCAGATAAACTACGCACATCTTAGATACGCAATATAATATTAAAATTTGTTTATTCAAAAATATTACTGCTTATTTCCGAAAATTCATTTGATAATGTGGAGGTTATATTTAATTAAAAATATAAATTATGTGTATTAGTGTTAGTCTGTGAGGGTGCGCCTGCGAGTGTAAGTCCTTACATAGAGTCCTTCAGGGTAAGCACCGCACCGACAGTACTCCTAGTGTTGTCGGTGTTTCTAGGCGATAGTGAGCATCAGGTGGGCCGTATGCCTGTTTGTCTACTAATTACATAAAAAAATACGATACTTACCTGTATTAACTCAATCCTCTGCAGATCCTGCCAGTGGCTTCACTTGCAAAGTAAAGTAGGAATCAAGCGCATCGATTTTTATGCTATTCTTAATAACGTCCGTAAGATAAATTCAAATGCGTCATTCGAGGCTCAAAATACACAATCTTACCAAAATGTTTTTTATTGCGAAATATTTCTAAGAATTTTCAACAAATTGCAACCCCGAAGACATATTTAGCCCTAATTTCTTTATTCCGCTTTTGCAAAGCGTCATAGTTTCAAAAGGTAGGAAATGTTTTGTGCACTGATTTAAATCATTCATCTCACTCTTACGTTCTGCAATGTACAGGACAGGAATACTTTAGTGAACGTCAAAAATATTCAATAGAATACGTACCAAAAGGAAAGAAGCCTTCCAGTTACTTACGTCAAGTTGAAGCGGATACCAATTTAACTTCCTATTCCTTCCAAAGTTTATTTACGTTTCACTCGCGTCAAACATTATTTCCTTTTAACAACTTATTTTTAAACAGGCATTGTTTTAGGGCGCAGCCCAACAAGGAAACCAGGGTACGCTTTTACAAAATATGTGCGAGACGAATTAGCGGAGTGCGACGAAAACATCCACCATAAGTATACTTATATCCTCACGTGGAAAATGAAGTGATACTACTAGTATCTCGCCCCGAACTGAGATCTCACGGTGCTCCCAAAAAATATCTTCATCTCCTTGCCCTTGTCCCACTGACCCCTTCATGCTCTTCTTCTTCTATTTACGGCCTCTGTCCGTCATTTTGACAGACAATTTTGCCAGTGTCAAGTAAGAGAAATAATATAAGTTAAGTCATTCGTCGTCATGCAAGTCGGCTGTCGTTTGTTTTGAAGTCAAAATGGTGGATTTCCCTTCAAAACTTGAAAACGAATTTTAGCATTCAGGGCAACCACTTTACACACATTTATTGCAATGGCTCACATTTTATGTTACGACCTCAAGTATTATTAAAATCCCACCAAAACTAAACAACAGTACTCACAATAACACAAGAAACAGTTCACAAGAAAGACAAGAAACAAATCTGAATTAGTACTTCGAGATGAACTAAACTTCAATATCCTCAACTTTACATATCATTCACACCAAATAAACATTATCTTATTATTATTATTATCTTATCTAACTGTCATCTAAGAGAATAATGAATTGAAAGAATGCAAGATAAATCTTACAAAAAAAACCGCATTCAAATCGGAGCCCTACTTTCAGAGCTACGAGGTCACAGACAGACAGACACACAGCGTGGTTCAATTTATAAAATCACTTCCGTTGTTTCGGTCGGAGGTAAGAAAACCCATAGAATTTGTTTTAACAATGGTTGAGATAAACTTTGCAAATCGCTACGATGACAACGATCTAGCTGAGTACCAGTCTTACCTTCCTGAACCATAAAGTCATTGAAAGTTCAAGAAATGGAAGCTATACGTTATAATGGTCTTTCTAACTTTATATTTTTTACGATAGCTCAAAATCTATGAAAACTTAACAGCGAAATAAAAACGGATTTGGAATATTTATATGAAGCCCTATTACATGACAGCCCACTTATTATTTTTGTACGAGTTTTGACATTTTTTGAAACGACACATAGCACTTTTATTTTAATAGTTTTTCTTGTGTTATTGTGAGTATTGTTGTTTAATTTTGGTGGAATTTTAACCAATAATACTTAGGTCGTAACATAAAGTGTGAGCCATTGGAATAAATGTGTGTAAAGTGGTTTTTCTGAATGTGAAAATTCGTGTTAGGTTTTGAAGAGAAAATCCACCATTTTTTTTTCAAAATAAACGACAGCCGACTTGACAAATGACTTGACTTGACTTTTATTATTACAATTATATCACTTGACATTGGCAAAATTGTATGCCAAAATGACGGACATTAATGAACAGAAGAAGAAGAATAAGACTTTTTTTTGCTCTTTTTGGACCCTAATAAACAACCCCTTAACCGATTTATTTCATTTTTCAACCCAGTAAAACTTATGTTGACAACTTAGTCAAACGAAATCCCACCCGCGCCTTTCTTTTCGAAGGGAGTGTTCTCATTTTTACCTATATTCATCACAGCAACTTACTAGATTGTATTTTGTACCATACTACCACCTTACGGAAATTAAACAATGTATATGTACTTAGTAAAGTTGAAAAAAAAACTAAAAGCACGCTGAATATAGGTGTTTTTGTGAAGTCTTCCACAGAGTGGGTTGATTCGACGAGGAACGCTGATTTGATTTTGTCTAGTCCCATTACAAATTGCAAAACCGCTATTTAGAATACCTGAAGTGTTCAAAATAACATATTTAGGTAGGTATACTATATTCTTAGTAGGAAGCCTTTATTTCTTTATAAAGTGAAGAAATCTTTACTTTGATATTGTTTGAACGTGACGTACGAAGCAACAATTCCAAGTTGTTTTTAGATTTCCGTTGTCAAATATTATTAAAATGCAAAAAGGAAGCCTTAACTTCCCATTTACGTAATTCCACATCAAGGGTGCGTTATTTTAGGAATTTCAAACTGCAGAATGAGTTTCTAAATGTGTCAATTAGCAGTGTTTTCAAAAATAATTAATAAGCTTAAAAACGAAAATAACCGACTTCAATTTGATTACCTTACCAGCTTCATCACCAGATGATGATGATGGCAGTTCATTGGGACTGTTCTATTGATCGTAAACACCACAGAAAAGTCACAGGAAAGCAAAATACGCAATGTCTTGTACGTAACGTAACGTGTCTCTTCTAGTTATTCTTATTGAACTGCCAAACTTCTGAACTTTTTGATAAATTTATATCCTCTGAAATATGAATTATCGAACAAAAAAGAATCATCAAAATCGAGTCGAATTGAGAACCTCCTCTTTTTTAAAGTTGGTTGAACAACAGATAATAAAGGCATCGCTCAAGCAACTATTGGTGCATGTATTTCATGGTGCATGCATGTATTTCTGTTCCAAATAAACATTTTTAGATTTTTGATGTATTAATCTAATTTTCAACCGTCGGTTGTAATTAGTGCGGTCTTCGAACTTCGACGACTCAAACCCAGAAAGTTAAAAGTAACTTTAATCGAGAAAATATTTTTCTAACGTGTTCATATCCATATCTTTTATTGCAAATATTATGTCATGTTACACGGTCAGGTCGTTCCGGGTATAATTCCAATATCTGTGTTTCTGCTCCCGTATCGCAAGCTCTGAACTGCGTTCGCTGCCCAGCATAATGTCAAGTGACGTGCCTACAGATATACGAAAACTAGAAGTTCAATTCAATTCTTGTCTATGGCCTTTGCAGTGTTGCCCGCAATTTCGCCAATGTCACGTTTTATTAGACCTTAGCACGATGGAGAATGACCGGTGGTGAGAAGTAATGATCGGTGGAGAATTTGGATCCAAGCAAAATTATAAGAAAAATCAACAAAAAACACAATTCTAGCTAAAAATACAAAAGAAAAACACAAAAATGAAGAACTTAAACATACTAACATAAAGCTACCTATATCAAGTGTTAAAGTTGAAGCTTTTGACGCCAAAAAACGCGCTGAAACGCGCTAATGTCAGTATTTAGTCACAGAATATTAATGATTTAGTATGAAAACAGTTCAGAAAACCTGCCAGGTTTAAGCCTGGCAGGTTTTCATTAGACAACGATACTGGAGTAGAACAAATCTCGGGTTTTTTTTATATATAACACAAATATATCTGACGTCATGCGGCCATTTCTCGTTGAATTGTCTCGATAACGCTATTTCCTGACCCGGCCCATATCTCCGACACTGAGCGAGTGAGCTCTTGACATTGCCAACTATCTAGTGCCACATACTTATCTACTCGGCTGACCAGAGACCAGAGGAAACAATAACGCCTCCTTTATTTTTGTCTTGCTTTTTTTAACGGACATCAAAAAAAGAGGAGGTTCTCAATTCAGTTGTATTTTATTTTATAATGTTTGTTACCTCAGAAAGGAAGGAAGAAACCATTTTTTAATTAAAATCAGTTCAGTAGTGGTAGGCAGTTAAAAAGAAATAACTGAAAAAAAACACGACATACACGAACGTACGACATCGTGTATTTTTTTTTCCTGTGTTTTTTCGATTAATAGAACAATCCTAATGAAATACCATTAACATCATCATCATGTAATGATGAAGCCGGAACGTAGTCAAATTGAAGTCGGTTTTTAAAGTTATAAATATTTGTCTTACTTTTTTTTGTTTGAAGGAAGTTGAAAATAAGGGTTATTCCCATCGAGCCCACCGGCCGGCCCATTTTATATTTATAGCGTAAGTACGCACGTCATAAAATCCTTGTACTTATAGAATGTTTTAAAAATAATACATAAAACCGCACCGTTTGTTGATTTTCCGCCAAAGCCAAAACTAAAAGAAGCCTCCGTCAGACGCAAATCGTTTGTTCACTGCTAACGGCACGACACGACACCAACACGATATCGCTGGACACCGCCTTCAAATATCAACGGTGCTCTAACATGCACATCGTGTGCAACAACCTTTAAAACCAAAATTGGCTATTCAAGTCATCTTAGAGCCCATCATAGGCATTAAGCAGCAACAATGTAGCCGAAACCGGCCAGGAAGACATCATCATCATCATCGTCGGAAGCTAATATCATTTAGTACTAGACATGTTCACGACGACAAATATATTTTTGTTGCAACCTAGTAGCTATAATATGTCAGTATATATCAGCATGCCGAGTGTAAACGTTTGACGTTTACTGCAAATTCACGTAAACTGTAATGTTGTTTAGAGAATCAACAGTTTCGTAAACTTCCCGCTAGGGGCGCTGCTCAATCTCTATACAAAATTATATAGTTTACGTGAACTGAACGGTACTTGGGGGGCAGTTTCGTGTAAATGTCGGTGTCGGGCGTTGTGCAAACGCCTGTAGGTACTTCAAGAGAGGAAGTACCTCACTGGAAGTAAAGTTTCATCATTTTGCTATGACGTCGGTATGGAGCGCTATTTTTGGAATAACTTCTCAAAAGTTCACAGGAACTGATTTGGTTTCGCAACGTTTTGTCTGTTCCACATTAATTAAGTCTTAAGAAAAAGTAAAAAAAGGTTGGAAAAGCATCATTATTATCAGTCAGACGAATTCAATGTGATCGAACAAGCTGATGGCCCACTTGATGTGAAACGGTAACATCTATTTATAGCAATGCATTTCCTTCCACAGAAGACGAGCCCTGTTAAACGAATACTTATTATAAGAGCATATTATAAAATATTGGATTATTTAGAAGATCAACAAGCTTGGGTCAAACTGTCTCCTACTTATTCAATAAAAATGTAATTAAATAATAATATCGATGAAAAATCTTACGATTCACTAAATTTCAAGTTAAAACATGCGTTAATTCAATAAAATCTCACGTATTCTACTTCCAATTGTCTTAAAGCGCTTCTTAAGATGTAAAAAAAAAGAATTGGGTGTTTTCCATTCACTGTCATTCCAGTCTCCCGCTAGCGCTCGATACGTACATTACGTACCTTACCTAATCAATGTAGTAACTTGACTAGTTGTATGAAAGTTCTTGCTACGTAATATTTATGTATTTTTCCGCACGAGCAATGTTATCGTTATGTCTAAATAGTTATTTATTTTTTCCATTTTTAGTTATAATCACTTGTATAATTGTAATCCTATTTAATTCTAAATATATAAAACTCTTTTGAAGCTGACTGACAATAAACGCACAGCCTAAACTATAAGTCTTAGAGGTATGAAATTTGAACGGTAGTATCCTTACATACGAGTAGTGTAGGGGTTCACTAAGAAAGGAATTTTGAAAAGTCGCACCCTAAAGGGTCTAAAATTCCATCAATCAAAGATCAAAGATTTTAACCAAATAATACTTATGTTGCTACCACGCGAGCCGCGGGCGACGGATACTTATAATATATTTGTCCTATTTAATTTTATGGACGTAACAAATGGAGTTACGGTTTAGTCAAAGTCAAGTTTAGTAACAGTTACAAGTGTCGTAAATTGGTTATTACAAACGAGTAAACGTTTTGAAGGCACGAAGGTTAACTGAGTTGTAACAATGGGCACGCCCGGGGAGCACCATGGATGTTTTTAAATAAATAGTATGTTAAAATCTAAGGTACTATACAGTTTACAGTTAGTTTTTATTATTGTGTGAAAAAATTACTTAATTATCTACTTTATTTTAAAAAGTTCATATCATTTTATTTTGAGTTTTTCTTACTAATATAACTCCTTGATCGTAAAACTTGTTTGGTGTTAGTGTACCTACATACAATTCTAGAATGAAATCAGTACTATGCATGTATGTGAGTGGGTTTAAATAGAGCTACCTGAAAGAATACTAAAATATAAATAGACGCGCGGCGCGATGCACAGACAATCTGTTTTATTGGATGACATTGGCTTCAAATTCATAGAACACCCTATCTATTTACAACTAGTATAGACAGGCCCCTGTCGATTAGACAACAACCGTTTTCGCATAGGGGAATGGCGGCTCAGGCTAGGCTGGTGTAAGTCAGTGTGTCACGTGGTCAGCGCGCGCGCACATTATTCGTAAACTCGGTCAATGCCCCGCGTTAGATAAAAAACACATTTGTTTACGAGCGCTCGCTGTTACGCAAACCTATTGCTGATAGTGATAATCCCGTTCCGGTCGCAGATATAAAACATTTGACTTCTTATTTATTTTTTGTGGAATGTTTTGTTAACCCCTTTACCCAAGGTACCTACTAATGTGGAAATTATGAAACCTATGTATTTGTTCTCCTTGTGTTTAAAACTATACTTGTATTTTTATGTTAGAAACCTGAACAGCCTGAAATTCAATTTATAATAAGGCCTAAAATCATAATAAGCAATTTTTCACAAACTAATTAGCATAAAACCCTCAACGCCGACGAGCCCGTCTAGAATCGGTAGCGTTAATTAATCACCCGCCTTTAGAAAACCTGTTAGGTAACCTGGGAAATGGAGGAAAGCTCCGAGACGAAAGTGGAAAAAGCTTCCAGTACAGACGTCCTCACGCACACGAGCGTGTTTACCCACACTAGCGCGGGAAGGGGCGACTGTGTGCACGCACGCACACGCGCGCTAGCTTCGAAAACGAAAGTGTCCGAGCGCGCAGCCGAGTGCGGCCGAAGCGAGCTCACGAAGTCAGTAGAACTCATCGTCGAAACTGGGACATCAGTCCGCAATTCGACGCGAACGCCGGCGGACGCGGCTCGCGGTAACAACACCTCTCATTACGCCGTATGACATAACCGCTTGTGCTCGTGATTATGGTGTTCGGTGTCAATAAGTAAACATGATGGCTGTGGAAGCGAGGCCGGCGAGCGCCGGCTCTGCGCGAATGACTCCGGAGGCCGAGCTGAAGCACGAGCCTAGGACCCTGGCGGCGCGGAAGGCCTATCCGCGGGACTCCTCGCCAGACGCCATGGACCAGGAGGAGCGCGCATCTCCCGCTCACAAGCTCGACACATACGAGGACATGAAGCGTTACGAGGACGCGAAACAGGACATTAAGCACGAGGATATATATGACGATGAACGCAAACAAATGGACAATAATAAAGTGGTAAAGGGAGTCTGCAAGGAGGAACCTCTGGATCTATCAGTTCGTAAAGTGTCGGTGTGCGATTTCGCGCGGCATCCATTCAATGAAGCAGCCGACTACGTGAGGACCCAGCTGATCCTCAGCCAGTCCCAGGGCTTCCTGGCCACGGCGCGGGACTCCGGCACCGATTCAGATGATTCTGCAGGAAGATTCAGTCCCGGAGATGAAGCAGGACAAGGAAAAGCGTACAAGAAGTCGCTTATCAAGAGATACAGTAAGTGTTTTTGTTAGTTTTTTTCGGCGGCGGCGGGCGGCGGCTTTCTTTGTCGTACTTTTTGTAAACATTTCTTTACGTCTGGCTCTGAAATAATATTATACTTAGGAAATATGATGACTTCTTCCGCTAAAAGCAAGTTCAAGAAAATAATTTCAGCAAGTAATTATTTTCAAGTTTATTTACGAAATCAACATTATCTAAATAATTAGTTAATAGTGGCATTACCACACCCTTTACTACAGTAGGTACTCTGATTACTATTGCAATATAACTCGCTGAAATAGCTGTTGTCACGCTGAAGCGGCAAAACAAAAGAAAGTGTTCGCTACGCCGCCGGCCGCGTAGCGCTACGAGATGCTACGCGGCCCTGTGCTACGACAACTTTTTACTATCTACTGTAAAAAAAACTGTAGAACTTTTCTAATAGTATTTTTAGATGACTATAAACATTTTTATATTCGTTTTACACGTCTTAGATGACTTTACACTGTGGACTTATTGTGAACTGGTTAGTACTGGTATTTAGTACGATGAATTTTAATTTTGTTTTGGCTGAACTTTGACATATTATTAGCTCGAACATTCTAGTGAATTTTATAATTCTAGTGAAATGTTAATTATGTATACGTACATCAATTCTACTGCTATTAGATCAAACTATGAGAAGTTCCTGAAATATTTTTACAAATTAAAATAGGTAGTGCCAATACACGTTTCTTTTACAATTTCTAAGTTAATTAACTGCTAAGAGTTAAGTTATCGCTCACTTCTGATAATTCTACACTTGAAATCTTTTGGTTAATTAACTACTAAGAGTTAAGTTATCGCTGACTTCTGATAATTCTACACTTGAAATCTTTTGGTTAATTAACTACTAAGAGTTAAGTTATCGCTGACTTCTGATAATTCTACACTTGAAATCTTTTGGTACAATTACTTACAAATATCAAAATCTAGTAGTTATAGCCACATTAAAATATTTGCACACCTCTACTTCACTAATAATTAATAAGATGTACCTATTTCTGTCACGGTACAGTAATGATCGCATTGCTGTGTTTCGGTTTGAAGGGTGCCGTTGCTATTACACGCACATGAGACTTGTCTTAGAGTGGTGGACGCAGTGCAATGCATCACCGGGCACGTCCTCAGTAGATCTGCTCAGTGAGGCACAGCATCAGCTTGTCTCATCATTTAGTTGTGTATAAAAAACGTGAAAATGCAGGTATATGCAAAATAAGCAGACATTTCATCTGGTAGTAAACAGACAGCCGCGGGCCACAATACACCATTGTCTCGCAAGAATGCCGGCACCGCTCCTGAATACTGGATTCAGTTTTTTACCAGTCTAGACCAGTTTTTTAGTCGAACCCTATTAATGTTACCTACGACCTTTGGGATAGGCTACTAGAATCAACAACTTTTGGGAATTGAATTTGTCTGAAATTTTAACAATTCTATGAAGAAGTTTTAAAGATTTTGGTATAATTCCGTTCAGGCAAGTATACAACCACCGTGCCACTTTTTTTGTCGCTAAGCGATGCTCGCATTGCTGTGATCCGATTTGACCATTTAGGTCTCCAAATGATGCATCCAATGAGTTCATCCTTGGAGGAAAATACTCTGTGAGATAATGCAATTGGTATAGGTAGAGGTCGCTCAACATCCTGATGTTGTTCCGTTCGTTTTTGTCATACAAAAAGGATAATTTAGCAAATATTAACGACATTAGTTTATATTAATACAATGTTATCTAACTGCATTGTTTAATAAACTGAATAATATTTGTTTCTATTTTTTTCCTGAATAACACAGGTATTTTTTCTAAAACCTGTTTTTTTCCTACCTGCACATAATAACTAAGTATAATTCTAAATCCGTGCCCTTTGTTCCATTATTATTTATTATGTAGGTACCTAAATAGATAATAATTATAATGAACAAAAACATTATGGAAAATATTTTTAATCAACCATGGGCACAATGGGCAGGTCTTCCCAAAGGAAAACACAGACATATGTAAATAAGTTTGTATGCACAAGTTTATTTGTATTATGTACAAGGTGTAAAATATATTGATTTGTTAAAAAGAATAATTTTTGATGCCACTTACGTAGTTTTGTATTTGTTTTCACAAGCAATTTCACAGCAATTAAAAAACATCTGTATAAAAAAAATCTATGTAGAAGAATCTGTACTATCGTCTTTAGACACGTCACATGTAACTTAGATACGTCAGTCAAAGATTCATCATCATTATCAGTCTGAAGGAGTTTATACTGGGCATGCTGATTATATAGATTTTAGGAAAAACATTGAGGTTTCTACTTCCTGCGAATGTCGTCAATCTTCTTCTACGATACAACTAAGAGCTTTGAACAGAGGGATAATTCTCTTAGTATAACGGGATGTTAAAAGTCACAAAATGTCAGTCTCTTGTTGCTGACGTCACGCAAGAAATGCAACCAACCAAGTTGAAACTTTAATAAAGAAGGAGGCTCTCAATTCGGTTATATTTTTTTGTCATTTTTTGCAATGATATGAAATCTAATGGTTTCAAAACCTTTGCCTGAAATGAAATGAAATTGAAATGAAATGAAATTGTTTATTTGCTAGAAACATGGTATAAGTATGATCTTAATAATAGGTACATTGTTTCTCACATTTCACCAAATATTGGTATGCAAATATTAGATACATTTAAGTTTAAATCCATAATAAGAAAAATTAAATAATAATAACATAAAACTGATCCACAGCACGGAAGGCAGAGCTACTAACGAATGAGCCATGACGCCTGTCAATATAATCCCAATGATATTTCTATTTTGTTTAGATTACCCGCCTATAGGAGAGTAGGGAGAGGAAGATGTATAGTTTCCGATAGTTTTGTGTTACACCTTGTACAAACAACAATATGATTGCAAAACCTAATTAATGAACAGTGCAAGCGCATGCAGTCGACACAGATGCAGGTCATTGACATGTCGCGGAAAACGACATACAATAAGTAGGTGTTATGTAAAGATGTTTGTCAGCGGAACAATGACGTTGACAATGACAGCTTTAGGTCACGTATTTACCAATCAAGCATTGATCTGGAATCAAGCATAGATTTGTTTGACAGTTTTATATGAGAATCTCTACTTATCAGAATACCAGGTGGGTTACTTTCGAACACAGTTCCTATCTGGATCCATAGATTTTGACAGAAGTCCTGTCATTTTTCAGTACAAAATGACACAAAATCTGTCAAAATCCGGATCCAATTTAGAACGGCGGGGGTCAAGAGTAGCCATACAGGCCTTAAAAGAAAACTTTTGAATAGAAAATGTCAATAATAATCATGGATGGTGAATTGCTGACAGTTGAGAACAAAAAATGTCAAATCACGGGATTTGGAAAATTACACTTCTATATATTTTCATTCTGGTAAAATTGTCTATCGAAATGACGGACAGAAGCCATTATAGAAGAAGAAGATTTTAATTTTTAAAATGTTAACTTGACTACAACTCTAGCTTAGATTCGTCGTTCATTATAAAATTGATAACTTAAATACTTCTTCTGAAAAAAATCTCTTAGTAAGAACTATAACGCCTGAAACCAAGTTCTGACATAGTCTAGGACATGTCCCAGAGGACCTACGTCACAAATTCCAGTATCTTCCTTCTAGAGGCATTTTACCGTGTGTCACCCACAATTAAAGAAACTGCTTTTATTCGCTAACGTTAAGTAACATGTGGTAGGTATCTTAATCTAATTTACGTTATATTTTGTAGGTGACACCGGTGTTCTAACAAGGTCAGGTAGTCCCCGGACAAAAGCCTCCTCCAGGATTTTCCATTGGGCGTGGTCCAAGCATGACCGGCTGTGCCTTACTATAATAAATAAATATAAATAAAAGTATTATATCAATCTACTTTCCATAGTACAAGCGTTGCTTAGTTTTGAACTAGACGCTGTGTGAAATATACATGAATAACTAGCTGTCGGCCGCGGTTTTGCACGGGTGGTAGCAGCATACGCATTATTTGGTTAAAATCTTTGATGCAAATTTTAGACCCTTTAGGGTTCGACTTTTCAAAATTCCTTCCTTAATGCACCTCTACACTATGTAAGGACACAACCCTTCAAATTTCATACCTCTAGAACTTATAGTTCAGACTGTGCGTTGATTGTCAGTCAGCTTCAAAAGAGTTTTATATATTTAGAAGATTATTTATTTGGTAGAATGACATAGAATGATATCTTTATAAAAACTATTGGTACAATAAAAACCAGTTCAAAGCAATTAAGTGTTTCTCGTTTGAACACCGTCTAGCTAGATACTGATGGTTATTATTATGATCTGTGATACACAAGAGGTAACAAACACGTCCAAAACCTCAGCCTTCAATCAAATCACGTCCATATTATTGTTTACACGCGCACGCATCCGGGCGCGTCCACGGATTTTTTTTACGCACCTTTCACTTCCGACCTGAACCAGGTAACATCATCTCAGGATTTGATAAATAAAAAAAGAATTGATAAACGATATTTGGCAGCTGTGAGTATATCCTTTCCTATAATGCGGAAGAAAGTAGACGTTATAAAATGATATTGACATGAAAGGGTCGGTTTGGTCCTGTCATTTCAGCGTGGGAGTTTACATAAATCAATTGTCACTGTAAGGTGCAAGGGTCTCCATTTAAAGGTGATATTGGCGAAATTGCAGGCAACACTGCATATGCCATTCAAACAACGGGTACCTACCTTCTTCTTCTCTTCTTCTTCTTCTCTTCGTTAATGGCCTCTGTCCGTCATTTCGACAGACAATTTTGCCAATGTCAAGTGATATAATTGTAATAAATAAGTCAAGTCAAGTTATTTGTCAAGTCGGCTGTCGTTTGTTTTGAAAAAAAATTGTGGGTTTTCTCTTCAAAACCTAACACGAATTTTCACATTCCGAAAAACCACTTTACACACATTTATTCCAATGGCTCACACTTTATGTTACGGCCTAAGTATTACTGGTCAAAATTCCACCAAAATTAAACAACAATAACTCAAGAAAAACTATTTAAATAAAAGTGCTATGTGTCGTTTCAAAAAATGTCAAAACTCGTGTCCGCACGTGAAGTTGACTTTTTCATCATAAACCCATACAACATTTGAAATTGTCGATGTCATAGGTAATACAATGATACGTCAAAATGGTGCCTTGACGTTCTTCATCTCATAAATGATTTAATCCACGGTGATAAATACTTCAAAGTATTTTCTCAGAAATGATAAACTGTAAAGATTTCCACTGAAAGCAATGGAAATTATTGAGGTTATAATTATGTTAATCAATTTATATTCAGTTAATGCGGTCAGTGTGTGGCACAAATAGGACGGTAGCCGAGGCAACGCTCAGATTAGATGGGTATTTGGATTATAAGCTTGTAGATATTAATTTTATTCACAAAGAAAATTACAAAATATACATTGGTATCGATTATCTTATTGCATTTTCCTAAACTAACCTAATTTGACAGCACTAGAAATGTTGCCGTCCCTTTCTCATAAACGGAAACAACAAAGACGGTTATAATTTGAGAGCTGTCAAATTAGGTTTTCTAGGTGCGTCGCCTGAGTTCAGCTTCAGTATCCGAGACTTAAAGCCGTGAGAGGCCTTATGGAGGCCAACAAAATAATTATATTATTAGAATTAGATGGTCATTTATATCAATACATAAGTTATTAAGTTATTATAAATATTATTACTCTTTTTTTATATAACCTACATTTTTTTAAGCACCACTAACTAACTTTTTTGGCAAGAAATAAAAGGCTTTTTTTTTTTTTTTTTTTATTTATAAGTTATTATGTAACGTAGAGAAGAGACGAACCAATGTCGGTAGCTAGGTATAAATATAATAATATACTTATCTTGATTTTTACCAATAATAATTCTGGTCTAGAAGTCGTTGACCTCAGCCGCTTAAGGCGTAGACAAGTCGTAGAATAGATAAAACATTTTCGTAACTCATTTTCAAATAACCTCGTCAAAAATGGTATTGTAACTCGATATATGCGGACAATCAGAAACAAAAGAGTTTATCACTAAATAATAGTCATACCATTGTCTCATACTATAAATACAAGATACAACATGCATTTGTGGTATAACATGTTAGTTTAGTACACACACACACACACACACCATAACTCAAAAATATTTATAACTCATGCAAACTTCAAAGATTACCTCTTATCAATTGGGACATCTGCTTGTTTCATCACGTTTTTCTCAAAACCAACACCATTTGTCCCACCACGGGAATAAAACCCACACTTACACCTCAGCTGAAACTATAAATTATCATCGGACTGTGCATATTCAATTGGTCTTTATTCACAAAGCCACAAGGTTCAAATCTCTGCAATTCAACAGTTTCAACTGTCGTAAGCGTGTGGATCGCGCGTCTCAGCACTTTTGTTGATGACAATACAGTTAAGGTACATTGATTACAATGATTTGGATGTGTTTAATCAGTACACGACAATCCGCTGACCACATAAGGAAGCGAGCAGGCTGTTGAACCCGTACTATAAGAACTGATGATCGGGCGACACCAATATATCGCTGACGATTAGTCACACAAATGTGCTATTAAAATTCAAGTAGGTAAGTTCATGGGAGTTTGAATTCAGAACTTAAAAACTTCTTCAAAAGTCAAAAGTTTTTTTTTATAAAAACAGAAGTAGGTATTACTTTGAAACATCTTAATTTAGGTAAATCTACGAGTTAAATCCCTTTGCACGCGAAAAAAGTCAAGAAAGATATTGGAATATATTTTGATATATTATTTAATATAAATATTCCACAAATACCAGAAACGATCAGCTTAGAACCCGGAGATGGCGCAAAGTTCGTTGATCTCGCAAATATTTGCATAAATCACTCTACATAAAAAACTGAATAATTGGCTTGTTTAAAGACGTCGTCAACGCGATCATTTTATACCTAAACATTATTAAAGCTTCAAACACCAGCCAGCTACCTGTCTCGAGATATTCAAATAATCTTGTAAAAAAACAACGCTTTTAAATTTATATTAATTCTTCTTTTTCCTAATTGTGTAATAAGTGAATTTATCGTACAAAGGAAAGTCAACTTAAAGTATATCGTTTAAGCGTTCATAGTTAAAGAAGCTCATAATGACTTACGATATTTTGGTCGTAGTATAAACAATAATACCCCGAAAGGGTAAGGAAGGGTTGTTTTTTTTTAATAGCTTCCTGCAACCGCTTGTCCTTTTTTCGCTGCAGTCCACCGACTGCACCCGAAAGGGACGGACACAACAAAACTGATTTGTGACTAGGTTTTTTTTAAGTCATTTTAGTATTCAAATAACGCGAACGCATCCGTTTTTAGAATTTTCAAAATAAATAAACGTTGCGTCCTAACTTGCGACGGTCTATTGATAAACTATAAACAGTTTTACAACTTCCTTACTGGAACAAAGATGTTTTAACATATTTTTTACACTCACAAATTAACACCTCTATATTGGTCGCTTTGGTTTCGTCTCGGCTTAAATGGTCGGTTTTGTTTCGTACCAAATTAGGGCTATAAATAAAATAAACGACACTCCTGTGTGATAATGGATTGTCAATATTTTTATCTATGTATTCGCGACAGTAGTGTTAATGCGTGCAGTGCTCTTTCAAATGTAGCACATGAGGCGTGGGGCCGCGTGCGCAGTTTTTGGCCAGCCTTCAACCGCAGCGGAAGGCTAACGTTTCACAATAATACATTCAGATAAACAATCGATCGACACAGCCACTTTATAACATTTAAATTCTAAACGAATAGTTCAGTATAAAATTCCCGTTTTACAAAAAAAAAAGTTACGGCATTTCTTTTTTGCTGCACTCAAAACATGTGAACTGATTATGCTTCGAAGAAAAAACCAAAAAGTAGTTAATAGGGTCATACGGTTCGGTAAAAACCGCGGGTTTCCGTAACCGTACACCGCTCACCTTGCCGGTTTCGTCTGTCGCACGGAAAAAATGTTTAACCCAATTTTTTAAGTGCATCAAAAAAATCTACCTGCCTCCGGTAGCAGGAGTACACCCCCGACCATAAAAAGAGTAGCTGTAAACCGTTCCTTTTTCGAATTCGGAGTAATGAATCGACGCTTTTTTTTCCGCGGTTTTTGCGTTGCAAAAAGTTTTTATGGGCAAATTTATGGGTGCGTACGTTGTTTTGCAACGGTGCCTTTATGCACTTTTGTCTATGGCTTGCAGATGTTTTTTATTGCGAATTTAAAAAGAAATTTGAGTTTGCTACTTCCTCGAAAATGCTTTTTGCGCTTTTGTTTATTATTCAAAAACATTTAACCCTGTATTTTTGCCGTTTTGTACACAATTGTTGTGTTGTTAGTGCCAAAAGTGTTGAAAAGAAATGTCGTACTGATTGTCCTTCAACGTTTACATTACCGACCGAGGAAATTGCGACAGCAAATCGGCGTTGGCTTTATTATTCTTTCACAATTTTATCATAACCGGATTCATAGTCTTACTGAGATAAAAATACACGTGATAAACGAATATTACCATTGTGTTATGAAATTTCTTTGGTATTATGTTTACCTTGTTTAGTTTACCTTTTAGTTTCTTGATTGGTGATTACAGATATTTTATGAAATCTACATCTCGCATACTTAATATCTGTGTTTTTGCGCATGCCACAGGACGCAACGGATACTACTAGGTATTACTTTATTATTTGGTGAAAACGAATACTGGACATAATTATGTACAGTATAGTTAGTTATCTTAGGCAATAATCTAGGCTAGTCCAATATCAATCCAAGTCAAAACTGATGAAATTACGAGATTACAGAGCTTGTAAAAAAACAGTAACCATTAGAAGTAGTTTCTATACTTCGGATCTAAATATTCATTCACAATCATGAAGTTTCTTATCGAAATGTTTCCAACAATCGCAAAATTAAACATCTTGATATCCACGCTACTGTTAACTAATTTCAATCAATATTACGAGTGGCTACGTAACTGACAGATATAGTCTAGTTCCTCAGTCTAGCCGATGCGTCACCTACTAATAGCATCTGTAATGTTTTGTAACTCAACTAATGTCAAAGCGGTGACATCAGAACTTCCGGTCACCCACATACAGACTCTTGTAATTATTGTATCAGTTGCCATAGACAACGTTTTGTGAAGTTTTCATGTTGGTCTGTATATTGTTTAGTCGGGAAATAAGAATACATTACACCAATGAACTAGTTGGTGTACTAACTTAGTACAGTGAGTTTGTAACGTCGCTATGCTACGCCGTAGACGGCATCTACGCAATTATTATTGAAGTCAAAATTTATATGAATAAAGTCGGTGAATTATTTAGCATTTAGCATTAAATCAATAAAATCCCAAAGGTCACCTTGAATAGACTTAAAAATTCAGTGAATCCCAGTTTCTCGGAACTAAGCCTAGTGACAACTTTTTATGTAAGCAATTCTACATGTATGTCATGTGTAGTACTAAATAAAAGCGTGCCTAGGCTTTTAAATATGAATAGACACATCGTACAATACCTAAATGTCCTACTAAATCTATATTTTATTATCATTCTTGGCAATGGCCGCCATATCTCAAGTTTTCGCCAGTAAGACCATCGCAAAAAAATACAGAAAAAGATAGTATTTTCGCTACAGTAGGCATAAATAGCAATTACCTGTGTCTAGCCTAGATGTAGCCAAGGTCGATTTGAGCCCTTTTGCTTAGCCAAGTGTGAGGGATTCAGATCAATGAATACCTTTTGATAGTTTCGTAAAGATCATTTTGCTGAAGTGAGACTTGAACAATTGAATCGGGGCAATAAAACTTACATATATATTCGGTTTTTCGGACATAATACATATTTATAACATTAGTGTGTATATATCAAAATTAGTAATACAATTCACTAAAAACAAAGATGATATAACTCCACAGACTATCAAAGGCAGAACTGTGAACAGAGCCCAAACTTTCAATATATATTCTGTGTAAACATGGTTTTGATTAAATAAAACGGTCAAGCACGAGCGCAACTCCTGTTCTAAGAGTTCTGTTTGGAAAAAATATCAGTAAAAACCAAATCATTTGAGACGTTTTCTAGTTTCAGTCAGTTTTTTCCTTCACCATCTCATTATAGAGTTAACAAATCCGTGTTTACAAGCACTATTTCCTGAAAGAGAAAGCAGTCAAAAGCTTAGTTTTAGATGATTAAAAAAATAAATATACAAAAGGGTTCTTTATGAGTTCCGTTTTTCTTTTTGTTTGAGATATGTGCGAAACCCTGAAAAGGCTAAAATATATGTGTAGGTACCTAGTCGGTGAATTATTAATGAGCCTACAGACTAAACAAGTTCTAGAATTCAGATGAAACAATAATGGTCTATTCTCGGAAGACTAAAACACTTATTTACTTGCGAAAGAGAAATTCTATTAAAGCTTATAAATATTTAGGTCTACTGCTAGGAATCCTACGTTATTTTGTTAAGTACCTATTTTAATGATTACTTTAATGTTGTTTAGCGGCCAAAAAAGCTAGAATAAACAGGTAAGATATACCTACCTAATATCTTGATATTTTCGATGGTTTTGGGCGTAGATTTTTGACCGACCTTCACGCTACAGCCTGACCCTGTAAATTAATTAATTATAATTTCCCATTAAAAGGTTGATCACCATCGTTTATATTACCCATGGTGTGTGTTAAAAGTATGAATAAATCAATCGTTCTTATATTTCTTCGCACTGTGATACTTTGACGGATATTGCAACATGTCTGACTTATAAACAGGAAATCGATACTCTTAGCCATTAAGAACGTTCAAACGTGATCATAAAAATGAAATAACATTTAAAAGTTGCAATACATCTAAGTACCTCTAGACGTGTTCCATTTATAAATTGCTCTTAAAACGTCTGTGTCTATGATTTTCGAACAAAATCAAAAAAAAAATCAAATTCAAATACTGACTGGAAATGTTTTTTCTTTTTTTTTTAAATAGGCTATACGATTTGCGCCCTTTTCAAATAATGCTTTGCAGTATTGGTTACGACACAACATTGGCTAAGCTAACTGAAGCAACTGCACGATGCTCGTAGTACACCCTTGAACGAATATGGTTGCAAAACCTTTCCTAATTGTTTGTTCCGCACTCGTACTTTGTTACTCGTATTTTCAATGATCTTCTATACGTATTTTCTACCTTGTACCTAAAAAAAAAAGAAATGCGCGTGAAAATTAATTTCTAATTTGGAACCTTCAAAAAAACAAATGTTCACTTGGAACTACAATTTTGAATTTGGAATCTTTCAACACTTTAGTGTTGTGACATTCAGATCCGTAATATTTAAAATGACTTGTTAAAGTTGTCCGTTCAAATGAGAGACAGGAGCAATAAATAAAAGAACTGCTAAAAATATCTTATTATTCATCACACGTAGGTACAAATATTTGTCGAAAAAATAAATAAAATAGAGACAATCAGTACAAACATTGGTTACGAAACAGATAAGTGTGTCAATGTCGACGGAGCGAGCCGGTCGCCGTCTGCCGGCCGCGAGCTTATAGTGCGAAAAGAATGCTTATTCAAAATCTCCTGCTACATAGATAGTTATAAGAATCTTTTGATGGTTTTGGACTTTTGTTATACACAGAGTTTACTTATTACCTATTTCTTTTTAAAATTATGTTTTACTGTCGGAAAATAGTCAATTTTCATTTACAAAAACAATAGTTCGAGCATAGTTAACAAAAAGATTTCTCTATTTGCACAAAACGTTAAACTTGGTAAATATACCTAAGTGATAATACGGATAGTAACTTGCAGATGAACTAGTTAACTTATGTTTGTATAGTTTTAGTAATTGTTTACGCTTTATCTGCGTATGTCGTACGATCAAAACAGGCAAAGGAAGCAAGCTCACTAACAATGCGCTTGTTTGCTCCGTAACTTGTTTGTTTGTTTGTGCTGGCGCGTGCGCAATGACGGTATTTTACGGTTTCCGGACTTATGCGCAGCACTATCGATGATGAGTCTTTTCGATGTTACAAAATCAGTGATGTATCTTTATCGATTTATAGCTATAAGGTTTTTAATTAAACTTTGTAATGTCTAAGCATGTGCAAATCCGCTCTTACAAAACTTGCACTACTTTTGAGTAACTATCACTTTTTTAGCTAACATGTCATGCCTGTCAGTTGAGGCAAGTCGTGTTCTTGAGCAAGGATACTGGAACCGGTCGTATCGTAACGTACGTACACACTGCTGTGTATTCTGCGGCGCGGAGGATTGTTGCGCAAGAAAGCCCAGCGGTAAACAGGAAAAATACGTTTAAACGCGTAAGAGCGCCGAATTTTTGTACTTTTTCGACTGCCTGAATCATTTTTTTTTTATAATCATTGGTTTATAATTTGTGTCAGTTTTTTGAACCTATAACATTCTAATATTGTTTAATTGAACAAGTTACGTTCGATAAGATTCAACTTAGGTACTACAATAAAGAACTTACATTATTGGCCTTCAGAATCTGTTTACGTAAACGTAGAATATAGGTTATTAATTTTAGTGCCTGCGCATAGTCTTCCTCATCATAATATCTTGAGATCATAAAATGAGTGTAGGTAAAGGTCACCTTATTGAAGTGATCGAGTCGGCAACTTGGTACAATCAGTGTCGAAACTGCGGTTGCGTGTATCCGAGGCCCCTCCCACCTGCAGTCTACAGATTGCCAAACGTTTCCGGTACCAACATTACCGGTTTTTTTACCGGAGTTTTTGTACCGTAAATAATTATGTCACCGGTCATCCGTAAATCGATGATTGCTATCTCTTGTGTAGCAAGATAGTATTGGATTGATTAAGAAATTGATTCAAACACATTTATTGCATTTTGGATGTATAATTTACTGTAATTTTGGGTAAACATTTTGACTGAGTTATGCAAATTCTTAAAAGCCATTAAAAGTCTTACAGCACATAACAGATTATTTGTGATGTTAGTTTACATGTAGTAAAATAACTAACACAGGTAGGAATAAGCTCAAGATATCCGGTATTAATCTGATATCCTCCGACAGTATCACGAACGGATTATTAAACCGATATTAAAGTTAAACTACAGCTAAGTACCTACCGCAAATCATTAAAGATTCGTATCTTACGTGACCTATTAATAGCAGCAAACATTTCGTAATCACTATCGATCAAGCGTCTAACTAATCGTATCCATGAAAAAGATTTCCATTCTCCCATTAACAAGCGGCTAGATATTGTTCGCTCGCCTACAGCTGTAGATACTGTACTGGTAGGCCGTGTGTGGATGTAGTGCACTTCTCGCCTAGACGATAGACGATGTATCTATGTGTTAGGTTTACTATCGTAGTGCGGGGCGCGGGCGGCTCGCAACCGGGTCAAGGGAGCCGCGATGCACCGTTCACGCTAAATCTCACTTTCGCGCGCTGCAAAAACCAATATGGCGGACGTAGTGACGCGCCGTTTCCATCTCGATGACACAATTTAACGCTCCTCTTATTTCTTCGCTCCGAGTCCTCTGAAAAACAACAGCGGCTATCAATGTTGCAACATTCTACACGTGTATTGTAATTGAAGAAACAAACAAAATATTACAGCCCAATATCCTTGTCCCTATTTCTTATTTCCTACGTCGACTATCGTGCGTAATCGAGATAGCTGTAGAGTTTATCTGCTCGTAGTGCCATCTTATCTAGACTTGAATTAATGCAATACGCGACGGTGTACGATAAACCAGTCAGATTTTATTATTCAACTAAGTATTTGTAATTTAACACGATTCCGATAAAAGATGATTCAAAACAGTGTTGTTTTTATTGTGTGTATCAACCCGGAAACCGTTAGAACTGTTCTTGAACGAATGGTCCGGGAACTAGTTTAAGAAAGTGAGCCTTGTGCTTCCAATCTTTCCGGTCGACAACTGCTCAGACAACGCTATCGCAGACACGAAAAAAACAAATTGTAAAGGTTTGTTTACACGTAACCGCGACCGTGGATCAAATTAACGTGCGATCGAGGCTGCACGTAGCAAACCTGTTGTTTCCCTGCACAAGGTTGGCCCAAAAAACTTATAGCGCAACTACTGTCGGGTTTTAGGACATGACTAATGTACAATAGGCTTGCGAAATTGCATCGTCTTGTCCAGCTATTATAGCTGTCAACTACAATACATGTTATTATTTTGATTGGTTAGTCATTTGACGGAAGAAGTAGCTGAACTCTGATTGGTCCATGCATCGTAAAATAGATAGATCAGTCGGCAGGTTATTCTAGAAACCATTTACGACGGAGGAATTTCGCATCTAGGTTGAAGTTTATTAATGAACTTCAAAAGTGAAATACAGCATTCATCAGATTGTTTACAATTAAGGAAACTAATAAAATAAACTAGTCTAGTACTAAAAGTTCAATGCAACGCTTCATTTATTCAATTCAATGTGATTTTAAATTTCAAACAAATCTACGGTTGGCGATACGTTTATCGATACATTTACGGATTGAAAAGTTGCAATTCCGCATCACTACCTACCGCATAGTAGGAGTACGTTTGCAGTCGCGTAGGAAGCGCGCGCGCATCTCGCCCTTCGCCGCCTGCCTGACCCACTTACCGCGCAAACAAATATAAACTATGCTTGTTGTGATCGCCAACTACAACTGAAACGTCACATTTTATTTATTTGTAGCTTATTTCTGCTGCGAATTAAGATAACAATGAGAATTATACTGGCAAGTAATTACCTACGTGCTCCATGCAGGATTTTAAGATACATTACAATAGGTCAAAATAAAAATTGGCAACTTTTTTGCGTCATGAAATCACATTCACCGTAAAGAGCGGACACATACGCAATGATCGCATATTCGGCCAACTCAGTAATCCATACAAGCTTTGGTTGACACGATTCGGCCTTTCCTCCGTGACTCACAAACCTCTGTCGGCTTTGCGTAACACTCCATAACACAACCTCATTACCATACAACCGCTTATAATATTTTCAATTACGGATAAAATCCGTAACCGTTTTGGCAACACCGACGATACAACACTAAATTGACTCCAGTGACAGAAAAAAAAAAAAACACTAAATTGCTATGACACTTGATAGCTTTTTTTTTTCGTAACAACCAGGTTACGCATTACCAGCCACAATAAAATTACTAGTTTACATTCAAGTCTATCAAATCGTCAGGTTCGTAGACTACCTATAATTATTTCAAGAACGATTAGTTCGTGTTAAAAATAACTTGGATATTAATATAGATAACATGTTACTTATGAAACATTATTTTCCTTGTTATTTTTCAAAAAGTTTTCATGAGACGCTTATTCGTTGTATATCAGTCAGCTTAGCATTTTTCTTACCTATACAACTTGTATAGGTAAGAAAATTGCTAAGCTGCCTCTTCTCTGTCGTCAGATACCGAAGCAGTTATTAATGTCTGTAAGATAAACGTGTTATCGTCGTAATCGCGGTTTCCATTTCGCAGCGCGGCGGCGTCGGCCACTTTCTTACGTTTCCCGCGCAAGGGGAAAGTGCCCGCGCTTTTCCGACGCCATCTTGTATCTGCGCTCGCTACTATTCACTCATCCGGTTCATTATATTTAAACAAATCTATTGAATATAACATTTTTGATTTCCGGACGCTCGGATTGACGTAGCTGTATAAGTTAACCATAAGCAGGAAATGAATATAACAATACACATGAGTTGGTTATTGTTTCCATAAGAATATATTTACCTACGCTGTTTGCACAACTGCAAGATTTAGTAGATGTCACTCTTTGGCATGTGATATAAAGTGTTAAATAGAGGTGTAAGTCTTTTAAAACAAGACAGTAAGTTTAAATAGATAAAAAAATATTCAGTTTATGCAAACAACGCGGTGTTGATATTCCTCGCGTGTAATATCCTTTATTATGTTTAAAAAAAGTAACAAACTACTATGCAATTGCAATTCAAAATGATTTTACTTGTAAATTGTGAAGAACAATTGAACCATACCTACCTTCGAACTATCTATACGAAAACCCGCTCAAATATGCGTAGATGCCGTACGTGCGCGTGCGCAGCCGTGACTAGCAGCTACAAGGAGCCCTCAAGGATCTATTGTACACTAAATATATTGTTTAAACGGTCATCAGAAAAAACTATTTATTCAAACCTAATTAAAATAAACTTAATTTATCTATTGCCAACATCATAAAACTAATAAATTTAAACGTAGAGTAGGTATCTAGTTATTTAGATAGTTAAGATATGTACATATCTACTACTTCCTGCTGGATTCATAATGCCACTTGGGTTGACTAAAATTTACCTAGAAATTACTTGGTTTTATAATATTTTTGTAGGTAATTCAAATTCAAATTGTTTAATTCACATAGATGTTACCATAACAGTGGGCCCAAAACGACAACTCTATTACTACATATTACTAGAAGAATCTTACATAGAAAATTTACAGAACAAATAATATAATGCTATCAAAAAACAACCACTTTTAAAATATATAGGTACTATACGAAAATATAAAAACAAATAACATTTTAAAATTTTAAATTTGAGAACACCAATACCTATTATAAATGTGCTTCAGGTAATGAACCCACCGCTTGATTGAACGAAAGATAAATAGAAAACTTTGGTCATAGCCGAATCAATAACTATAGAAATACCATTGCTAAGGGAACCGAACAAAACTTAAACCAATTGATTCTCCCAGCTATAGGTATAGTCAGTCGCCCGCTGCGCCACAAAAATAACAGTAATTCGGCTGGATTACACCAAACCTAACCCCCAATACGATATATCAAACCAACACTTGACTAAACAGCCTCGTGCGGAGTCGGGGCGTGTTACTAGCTAATTTATATTTCAGGAAATTATCCGCACTCGATATTTTGACAGTCGCGGTCATGACAGCGCGTTATAAATGACTCTCTCACGAAAAAACTAGAATTTCCGCAAACTATTCCAAGTCTAGAATTTATTTTGCACTGGTTGAATGTTAACGACGACGTGCTTCACATTATTCACGACATTATTCAAATATGCTGTTTTGAAAAAAAAATACGAAAAAAATAATAAGAGTAAAAATTTCATTAGAAGCAGTTTGTATTCAATATCGTCCTAACACAATTATTTCACACATACAACCAAAAGCAACACATGACGACCAGTGTATGCAGACCTCCCACCGCGATCTTCCAGGCTTAAACTGAGGGTCTCTAAAATCTGGACAGCGCCGTTGTTGGAAATAGCATAACTTCCCGGATGTGCACTGACGTCACGCATCTCGCTAGAGATTCGCCGAAACATGTCAATCTCAAATTACTCTTATTGTTGACTTCCTAAGGTCGCATATCGACTGAAAAGATTGACGGAATAATTTAGCTCTCGGACGATGTACTAACTACATAATATAAGCAGACTACATACAAAGCAGAGCATATATTACCAATCTATTTGCCTACAACATATTTTAAGTTATTTACGAATTTGAGTTTTTTGTTCAATATTATTAAAAAAAATTATGTTATGCAGGTACTTATTTCAGAGATGAGTTTTAATAGGAACTAGACGATTTGTTTAACTATTGACTAGACAGTTTATGGGATGTTAAACGATTTCCTATCGCGAAGACATATGTTAATGTGAGTAATCACTACGTCTGCTGACGTAACTGTGCCAACGTAAGTCAATGTAGCGATAATCATACATTTCTCATACATATTTGTTGAAATATACCCATTAACTGTCTAATATGCACTTGTACCACTTAGTACCCACTTGTTATGTTAGGTTACCTATAGCTGTTACTTAGCTAGTACCTACTATTTGTTTGTTTGTTTCTTGTAGGTATCTATAAGTTTGCTATATTTTCTACGTCCGTTCTGTATTTTTCTGTGTGTATGTCAAATAAACTATCTATCTATCTATCTATATGCGGTTTTCCTCGTGTTATGGTTTTATCTGAGAGCATTACATCATTATAATTCTAAATCCAATCATCCTAACATGGTCATACAGCTGATCAAATATAACCTACAAACTATTCATTACCGAAATTAGAAACAGAAAAAGCGTTTTTTTTTTTTATTTTACTAGAGAAAAACAAAACTAACAAGACAATGGGATTAAAATCTATGCACAGAAATATCGGCTCAACTAGAGTGAATAAACTATGTACCTACAATGCAAAAAACCACAAATATTGAACGTAGGCACTAAAGTGTAGTATGACGTCATCACATTACACGAAATTAGTTTTATTATCCCATTGATTGATTCGGAGACTTCCGCAATTTGTTTTAGCATATTTGTCACAATGATGATTATGTCATATTTTTCCCGCGAAATGTGTAGGTACATACCTAATCTAGAATATTTTACATTACCTATTACTCGTAGTAACTTACTCGTAGTAGTGACTTTCGACTCGAGATAAAAAGTAGCTTATGTGTTAATCTAGGGTCACGGACAATATATATTCCAAGTTTCATCCAAATCGGATCAGTAGTTTTTACGTGAAAGAGTAACAAACACCCATCCATCCATCTATACTTACAAACTTTCGCGTTTATAATATTAGTAGGATACAAAAAAACCGAATTCGTGCACAGTTGTAAATCAAAAAACAAAGAAAAAATACTGAAACACACTGAATACATTTGACTAAGCTATAAATGTCAGAAGTTAAAAAGCCAAAAAACAAATGCTCGAGCGCATAATTTTAATTATTTCCTGTCTGTACACACAAATTCAGTTATTACGAGTACCATGCATTCTTCTTTGTTACATTTACGCAAACAAATTTAATACATGTGAAATCATTATAATAAAGAGTAGTCATTTAAAATTCAGCCATTGACATTGGCGTGGCAATGTAACCGATAAATAGTTGTAGTAACATTTTAAGCGAAATATTTGCTTAAACTGTGCATATGAAATGTGTACAATGTTATTTTTTTTAAGACTGGCGCGGCGGCACCAAAAATTCGTAGGTAACTACAACGCCAAAGGGCATTCTACAAAATTCAAAATGCCCGGTCTGTGTTGCAAGTGACGTCAAAAGTTTCTGCATGCCAAACGAAAAGTACAAGCGCCAGAGTGCACGTTATTTTAATTAAACTAACCTTCCCTGCATAATACCCATTCACATGCAGAATACGGGTTGTACTACACATACACGCACATACCAGCATCACGGTCCTGAAGATTCAAACCAGTTTTATATTTATTCTAAGGTAACACGATACACGTATGTGATGATAACGTCCTGGCCGACTACAGGTTATTTTGTAAAACTTTTGTAAATTCATTTTGTACTAAAATCGATACGAGAAGGATGCGGTTAAATATGATCTAAATTTCACCCCCAACCCTCCCACTCCATGTAAAAGTCTGTAAAACAATTTAATCAGACCGCGCTTCGCTTCCTACAAAGAATGTAAAGAGTACATTGCACTGTATACTATAAAACCTCCAGCATATTTCGCTTATATTCGTCGGATAGTGCAGGGGGGTAGGGTAGACCGACCACCCTAGTGCATTCACCTTCAGTTCGCCCCCGCAGTTTCCCCCAAAGGGGTAGGTAGTCGGTACCCGCATAACTTATGCAAGTTTGTTAATATTTCAGCGCAGCAGGAAAGTAAAAGTTTGGGTAGTGTACGTGACTCGTTGGGGGTAACCGCAGAAAGGAAAAGTTTCAGGAACTTATGAATCACTGGATACAGGGAAGTGAGAGGGGAAGACCACCGCATAGTATTCACTGTTTGTAAACCTACAACCTGAGGGCCTAGTACGAGTTTTGGTGTGTAAATCTGGTGTGAAACGTCTGACGCCCAGCACACCAGTGGGCGCTGATTTGTATGGAGACACTGAGCGGATTCTTTGAGAAGCTTGGTCTACACCAAGGCCGTACTCGCATGTCGAGCTTCTCAAAGAATCCGCTCAGTGTCTCCATACAAATCAGCGCCCACTGGTGTGCTGGGCGTCAGACGTTTCACACCCACACTATACACTGAAAACTCGTACTAGGCCCTCTGCTTAGAAAATATGCAAACAAAAAAATAATAACATGTTATTATTTCACGACGTATCTTGTAAGAGACTTGATGTTCTTGGCTAAAGTATAATTAACTAGACTTTTCAGTTCCAAAGTGCACCTCATCAGCGTAATAATCTTGCATCTCCTATTCACCTCGCGCGGGCGCTAGAGTTGACAACTCTATGCTTTGTGGCTCCGCCTTAATTATTGCGAGTTTGTTAGGATTAGCCTTTAGCTGTCTGCTCTAGGTGTACCGGACAGATTGCAGACTTCATCAGCATAATCAAAGGTTTAATATTTAATAAGGAGAAACTTGCACTTGCATTTTCTTCTTTAGAAATTAATAGAATGTTACAGTAACGTTTCTAGTTTATTTTTGTTCAGGGTCTTGTGTTAAACATGCTTTCTTAAAAGAATAACTTTGAAAGTTTTTAGCTGTTTTTTTATTGTTTTTAAAAGCCATAAGTTCGTAGCATTCCCTCAATATTTGATACACTTTAAGTACGTAGATTAGACATTTTTAATAAATCTTTCCCTTTATAACTTAGGTAGGTAATTATAAAATTAATGATTACCTACCTAAGTTTAAGCGCCCAAAACATTTGCGATACCTGGAAAAGGTGAATAAGTTTTAAAGTGCCTCCTACAGTTAAGACCAAATTGTAACACTTACTTATGCAAATAAACATCTTGTATCTTGTATCTATTTTTAAAATCACCCTTGAGGAGTGTAGAATATGGTTGCAAATCAACTCCGAGTTGGACGTAACAAATTAAAGTTGGTTCCTTCGAATAAAGTATGATAAATTATTTGACAAAACGTTTTCAACACAATAGGCGCGAAAGCCTACAAGTGAAATTCTAGATTTCGATTTAGATACGAGGTCATCTTTTCAACGGTAGGTACACTAGGTAACCTAAATTGATACAGGTAGGTACTAGAATATTGAAATTTGTTCTAGCTCGCTATACTAGACGTTAGAATAACAATTATACCTAAGAGAGGACTCAATACAGTCTCAAGAATAATGTAGTGTCAAACTACTTACAACTCTCTGGCAATTTTGTCTTGTCTAGGTGTTCATATACCTTTGTGTAGTAAGAAAGATCTATAGCCAATTTATTACCCAGACGTCCTTGAGAACTTCCAGACCTACTTCGATATGTTTCTTGTTGCTTTTCTAATGACAGGGAGTAAAAGGGATAAATATTCGCTTTTCAAATACTATTCAGGTCTACCTTAGGAACGATCTGCAAATAGTGTTTTTACACACTTTTTTGTAGTAGTAGAGCACTTTGTTGTAGTAGTAGAGCTCTTTGTGAGAGCTCGTCCGGGTTCAGTACTAGCACCGTACCTATTTCTGCCGCCAAGCAGCGATGCTTGCATTGCTGTGTTCCGGTTTGAAGGGTAAGGGCGCCGGTGTAATTACAGGCACATGAGACTTCAACATCTTTACGTCTCAGAGTGATGGACGCAGTGCATTGCCTTACAGGGTACGTTCTCATTGGACTTGCTCTGTGCGGTAATGCATTGTTATAGGCAGAAGTTACTACTTAACATCAGGTGAGCTATCAGCTTGTTCTTCTTCTTCTTCTCTTCAATAATGGCCTGTGTCCGTCATTTCGACAGACAATTTTGCCAATGTCAAGTGTTAAAATTGTAATAAATAAATCAAGTCAAGTCATTTGTCAAGTCGGCTGTCGTTTATTTTGAAAAGAAAATGGTGGATTTTCTCTTCAAAACCTAACACGAATTTTCACATTCAGAAAAACCACTTTACACACATTTATTCCAATGGCTCACACTTTATGTTACGACCTAAGTATTATTGGTTAAAATTCCACCAAAATTAAACAACAATACTCACAATAACACAAGAAAAACTATTAAAATAAAAGTGCTATGTGTCGTTTCAAAAAATGTCAAAACTCGTGTCCCAGCTTGTTCCATTACTTTTACCCAAAAAAAAAAACCCTACCTGACACCGACATCTATACACTATACCGATATGTCAGTGACATTAGTTCCGTCGATATAGTAAAGGTGTTTTGTTATTGACAGTAGACAGTCGATGGTTGAAAGTGGGTCAACCTAGCCAGGCCCAGGCCAGGCCACCGCGGTTAATAGCTCAAATATAACGCTGAAACCTTATATCTGAAGATATAATCTGCGCTGAATAACTCACTTAGAGATAAACAAATGTCTAGAGCTGTGTCTCTGTCAATAGATTTTCCCAGAATCTGTACCTCGAATGAATTTATTAAATTTTGTCTGAAAAGATACATTTGAAAGGTAATTGAGGTGGCACAAATAAGGTGTAGGTATGCCAATAAATAAAGCCTAAATATTCATGAATAATTTTCCTAAATTTCATTTACCTACGTTTGAATAGACGCTGAACTAAATAACTCCGACAAAGGAAATGACGAAAATAAGTATTCACTGAAATCAATGATCTTTTTGAAATCCGTAGACGCGGTAGACATTTTTTCAGATCAATTTATATGATCCTGATGGTCTGTCATAATGATAGACAGAGGCACGTCGAACTTGCTTAGACATGGGTAGTACCTAAGTAAATTCGTAATGTACTTAAACGATCTGTAATAAATAGAGGGATGATAGATGCAGCGGGAGATTTATAAAACGGTGTGAGAACACAAGTGAGACGGACTAAATCGCGGACACTGCACTTGTTTACGATAAAACTGCAGAGATTTTCAGCTTATTTCCTACAGACTATTGCAATCTGTAAGCAATACCTAGTGCAGTTGAACGAACTGTAAAAAGCCATTTACTGTACTGTATATAAAAGCTATATTCCAATAGCTATGTTGAATATGCTGGCATTTGCATGCATCGCCTTCCTACCTGCTGAATAATGCAATTCCCGTCCGGAGTACTAGAATATAGTCTGTGGTCCGGTCCGGACCCGCATCCGCTTTTATAGGAATGAGGGTTGCATAAAAACTTATTTTAGATAACTTTTGCTGAGCGCTCGGTATCGTGCTTATCTAGTGTGCTGTTACTTTTTATCATTATAGACTTTGTTGTAGGTAAAAACTCACTACCTACCACCTAATGCGACGAATATTCAATGCATTTTATATTTAGGCACACACTTGACTTTCCTTGTTTAGTTAGGTAGGTTGTACCTACCTCGTCGGTACGTACGATTTGAAGAGAAATATTTAGGTACTATCACGCGCTCTCTTTGTAGCGTAATACCTAAGTTATAGCTATATTAGTAGTTAGGTACTAACAATATCTAGCAGTAACTGAGATCTTGTTCTCATCATTTTGCCGGTAGAAGTACTTCCGTTTTCAATAGACAAGTAGAACGTAAATATTCCATCAGTCCCGTATCCAATTCATTTAATACAATTTGTTCTTTGGACTTGTTGTTCTGTCGTTCTAAAAAACTAGGGGGGGTTTCGTCTTGAAAAACAAATTCTAATTAAACCCCCCCTACCGGTTTGTTAACCACACTGTTTCTCTAGTGTCTCTGTGAATAAGATTATTAAAATACTTCTTTACAAGTTATAGTAGAATAGTGGATTAAACCTCGTTAGAACAACAATCCGTAAGTAAACAATTAGGGAACCAAATTCAACCTTAGTCGGACTTTCCTAGAGCAATTCGTGATATTTGCTAAACAAATTACTAAATACCAACAAAGGTATGCGTGTTGCTTTAAGAATTCTAGACATCTAAATTAGGTACTAAAACAATAGCTAGAACTACGATATACTGGTTCAATATACTACACGCGACGGTCTCGCCAAAATTCTACAAAGTTTCCCCACACGGGCGCAGTCATGAACTTCTATAATTTATGGTTTTAGCATTCGAAATAGGAACAGTGAACCTGTCGCGTGCACACTGCTTGCATATCGAGAAATCTGGGCTTTCCTCACGAAATCCTTAATTTCCATAAGGTCGTGATGGCAGGACTTCCACATGTGTCCGGGCCCGTAAAGAGTTCAAACTCTGTCTAGACAGTTCGACCTGAAACGACGGCGAATCTTGGGGGAATCTTCTTTCTCCCTCTATGCGTCAAACATGCGCACTGAGCCTCTGGGGGGAGGAGGTGACAACAGGTGGGCCACAATTTGAGGGGCCCAAGGTCGCACGGAAACGTCTAGGATGTATCGACAATCAAAATATCGATTTTGCGGTAATTTCAATGGAACATGGATGATCTTGTCAAATGTGAATGGTCGAATTCATGTCCACAAAATAATTTGTAATTAACAGCATATGAGAATCTAAACAAAAGTTAAATGTTATAAAGTAAAAAATACCTAAAGTAACTCGTTAGTAGCTATCAATCAACACACAGTAAGCTTATGCCGGACCATACCTAGTACCTACGGATGTGGCAGTTGTCTTTCTGATAATGTAACACCAAAAAATTTAAATTAAAATCCAGAAGTTCAATGATGCAACAGTTTAAAAACTCGCGACGAAAGTCGCGGCCAATCCGCTAGCTATATAATATCGAACACTACTCGTAACGACCTATCTGATCGTATTATCTCAGCACAATGATTACAATTATTCGTTCGTAACAATTTTGTCAGACTTCTCATAAGACTCGGCGCACACGAGCGATTTAATTCCTCAGAAACTTGCTGACGCGTTGTACATACTAGTACTAACTCTCATACAAACCCGTAGACTTGATGTAGGAGACAAATGTTGTTAGTGCGCTCTATCCCTTAGAGAAGGCACCCTGCTAGGTAAGTAATAGGGCTTGAAACAACAAAGGAGCAAGTCAGTTGGAACAGACACAAGCTACGAAGGTCTGTACTGGAATAAATTACCATCTGAATCGAGCTACGCTCCCGTCTGGAGCAGGCGTAGCCAGGCCACAGATAACTTGGTTACAGCGATACCTAGCTTCAAAATGAAGAGACTCCTCACTCACTAAATTAAAAATATTCTGATTTGCATTCGTATCTAAAACTAGTAAAATGCTCGCGATTTGGTCGCGTACTGTCCATCCGGTATGAACTGTGATTTTATTTCATTCTCTGCACACTTTGGGTTCGAATCTAGAGAATAATATTTATGCACCTTTACTGAACAGCTGAACCCTTCTTTTATGCTACAAGAACAGTTATTAGACTGTACTTTTCAGTTAAAGTAAAGAAAACTGCTGCTACGAAAGTGCTACGCGGTCGTAGCGTTACTACTTTCATTTTCATATTTGAAGTTTAAAAATGTACCTTCAAGTGATTTCCATAAGAGTTATAATCACTAACAAATCAAATTAACCGTGATAAATTCGTAGCATTACGTAGAGAAGTCTACGCTATTAGCTGCGCAGTGGACTAGCTGTACCTTACTTTGTACATAACAAAGATACTTACAGGTACAGACTCCCAATAAATTATGTACAATCTTGGTAGATGTAGGTGTGAGAAGGGGGGATGACCGCGAGCATCAATCAATTTGCGTGGAGAAATGCCTGGAATTATGTAACCTGTACAGAAAAATAGGTTGTTTGTCGAATACTTATTCAAAAGCACTTATTTTTGTAATCTGCCTAAATGTATAAAGATGGTAAAACTTATCGTCTAATAAGGAGCAGGCTCCGCTTTTGGGTCTTGTTATTATTATGTACCTACCAAAAAAAAAGAAGTCCGTGTAGGTAATTTTACAGAATAAATTAAACTAGTTACCCGACTACGGCGAAGCAGAAAGAAGGGTATATAATTTTATTATTATTTTGTTACCTACGCAAATAGTTCTAACAATATGTATCTCTTGTTGCAGTGGACGGCGGCGAACCAGCGAGGATCCAATTGGGCCCGCGTAGCTCCCTGGCGTTACTCCACGGACTCCTGACGCCCACCTCCACGACCAGACATCATCTCTACACGCAACCCAACTCTGGTACGTCATGTACACCACACTCTAACGTGTATACACATTAGGCTAAGTGCAAACGGGACATCGATCACAGCCACCAGTGGCCGCCGGGCACATGTGCACGGCGCGTCTCTACAAAATGCATGAAAATGAGAACAAAGTGGCCATCGCAGGCCCCCGTTGGCTGTAGTCGGTGCGATGTTTGAGCTCAGCCTTATCTATATTATTATGTCAGTGGCTCTAATAAAGATGTAGGTGTCGGCGCCGCCACGCCGCCGCCGCCGCCGACACGGTATGAAAACGTCAATGTATGATTAGCTCTCCGCCGATATAATGTAGGTGTGCTGTCGGTGGCAGTGTCGAAACAATCAGTATTGGAGACCGGGTTTTTTTTAAATAAGTCAGTATCTAGGTACGTTGATGAGAACCGGAAACTATACTCACTCATACTCGCACATACTGAAACCATATTTCAACAGAACAATAATTTTTTGCTCTCTGGACAATAATATTTGGTTAAAACTAACATTTATCTATTGTGTTTATGACTTTATTTGCACCAAACGTGCCTCCAGTTATCAGATTTTCGAAATCAAGTTTTTGTCTCAAACAAAGAAGATTTTGAGACTAACCCGGTATATCAGGGATTTCCATTCCTGAGGATTAGAGACCACCTTCATTTACTGAAACTGATTTATTTAGGTATAATATTATTTATTTGTCGATGTTCTCCGATTACTACATGAGATACCAATTTACCGTGGACCGACACGACAACGTGATCTTACGACCTTGGTCCGTCTTATACCAGCATCGGTATTTTTGTTACTCTTTGTAACAAATAGAAGAAAATTGTTATAAAAACGAGAAACAATGTTAGGTATTCAAACAAACTACTAATAAAACGGCCAAGTGCTAAGTTACGCTCACGCTCTGAGGGTTCTGTGATACCTCAAATTCTGTGTCTTAAATTAAAACCAAATTCATTTGAAATAGTTTACTTACTCATGTTTCAAAGACACTTTTTCGACAATTTTCATTACAAGTTGATAGACGGGAATGAAAGCGATGATGTTATAACAATGGTTTTTCTTATTAGAGCACAGAACCCTAAATAAAATAAACGCGTTGAAGTCTTTTGAGCTCATCTTTTTTTCGTAGACGCTTTACAACGTCTCTGTCTAGATTTTTCGACTGTAATAAAACACTAGCTTTGAAGAAATATAGGAATTTAATCAATATGCTGACAGAGAATCAATGCACAGCCTAAACTATAAGTCCTAGAGGTATGAAATTTGGAGGGTAGTATTCTTATTAGTGTAGGGGTGCACTAAGAAAGGAATTTTGAAAAGTCACACTCTAACGCGAGCAACGCCGCGGGAGACGGCTAGTATTACATGAAGCTACAAATAATCATCATCAACCAGCGTTCATAATCACTGGTTATATAATAATAACTATAATACAATTTTTTATAATCACGCTCAAAAGTTAAACCCTGCCTTTTTCACGGGTTTCCACAATTAATAACGTCACAAAATAATACACCCATTTTCATTATTATGCGTAGGTTATGCTATAAACTAGTAATTTAAATCGTATTTCAATAATTTTAATGTATATAATTAAATGGTACTTAGCTTGAAAATGGCTAAATCACGTAATAATGGCTGGACCAATCACAAACGTACTAACTACAGACTGTCGTCGAATCATTACATGATATACCACACGAGCTAGAAACGCCGCGGGCTGACGCTAATTATACCCAAAGCCACACAACAAAGATCTGAAAGCTCTCATACACAGAATAAAGCCATGAGGCACAGAACACACAACAGTTACTTGGCGAATAATGTACCTTTATTGTATGAAACCACTGAATATTGTAAATAGCCATTCCGGAGCGTAGGTGCGAAACCTGATATTGATTATGTGTCTACTGGTAACAGACCTGGTTTTGCTTGACTTTTTGCCTCTGGTTCATGTCTTATAACAAACAGATTAAGAGAAGTCACTCGAAACAGGCTAAACTGTCGTCTCCAGGCATGCTAGAGTTCTGCTCAGATTTCTTAGTGTTGTCTATGCTTACTCCGAATCTCTTGAGGATATCACAGATATATGTATAGAAAACATTCATAAGGGTACATTACACTACACAGTATTATATTATCTGTGACTACACATGTATTTTAGTTCATGGCCCCCTAACTATATTGATTGTACATACGGACATAGCTTACAGCATATTACTGTGTAAAGAGAAAATAAATAAACATGATAAAATAAGTTGTGGTTACACAGAAACCTCAACAATATTTAGTAAGTACATAAATGAGGAAACAGTCAAGAAAAATCCGCTGCTGACGTAGGACGTAACAATTTCAAGATTAGTTCAAAAGTACTTATTGCATATCTTCAAATAGACCCCAAAGAAGCCTTAGGTTGTTATTTTTTACAAATAAATATTGCAGCTAAAAGAAAACAATTGTCAATGACGCAGGCGTCTTACTTACTTATTCGTAACTTTTGTAAGTAATTAATAATTGCTGGCGTTTTTTGACTTCCTCGTTTAGAAATCTTTATTTAGATCACCTTATGTAGTAGATCAGGCAATAATATCTGATGTCTTGTTTACCGGTCGTAACTTTCTAAGCTAGCTCTTAATACCCGAAAAGCACCATAGTTGAGGTTAGAACCCGTCAAAACAAAACTAGCAGGCTATGAAATATTCATAAAGAACAAAGAGGAAGTGGGAATCGATAGCCGTCAGCTGATCCGCCCGCCCAATGTCACGACCGCGGCCGCCCGCCCTACGCACCCACTACGCACACTAACCCGTAGAGCTGTCGCACACCTACCCTGTAAGGATACACGCAGACTAACCGTACAATACACTACACGCACAGAGGACTCCTCATTTCCTAGAGCCATCTATATGTAACGCACACATAGACATTTTGTTACTGTGTAAGTGTTTATACTGTGTAAGTATAATGTGGTATCCTATAGTCTACAGGCTGGCCTATATTCTGGAATATTATGTTAGAAATTATTCTAGTTGCAAAAAAGTTTCTGGCCTTATCGGTCAGTTGACTGGGTCACGCAGTAATTTTTTTTTAATAAATCATTTTATTCTTTTTAACTGAGTTTGTAAAAAGAGGAGGTCTTTGATTCGGCAAATACCTATGTATCTATTGAATTATTTGTAGCCATGTTACTCGTACTTCATGTTAACAATAACTATATAACTATTACTTACATTTCCCAGCTGTCGATGAATGAGGCAACGATACCGTTAAAATTGCACATTTTCGATTTAAAATATCTCAATACGCAATTTATTATTTTTTGTCCGTAATCCGTCCACTTTCACCCTCTCAATTCAATATTCAATACATTTAGTTCAATTATAACCCATTCGGTGCAGATGTCTAAATCGCACGGGTCAAAATGACCCGCAAATCCCACATTGGCACCCCATGTGGGTGTGACGCTTGCACAATAAATAATATCGATCCGGAGGGTCAAATAAAGGGTTCTAAATGTAATACGCGTTTATTCGACATTACTTGATAGAGCACCGTCATTCAATGCTTACAATTTTGTAGTAAGTAGTTCTGTAGATTCAACATGTGCATGTGACGTCAGATACTGATGAATAGATTCATGTCATTATATTTTTATTGGCAATGTTGTTATTATTACAACACACTATAATTGTAAAATAACTTTTGAACCTTCGTACGAATATAAAAAGCCTAGGTACCTACTAGATAACTAGTTAGATACCTGCCTTATTCCAAATATGAATAAGTTCATATTTACGGCGAGAGCACCTTGCAAAAATATAGAAAAACTGCAGTCGGCACATCTCAAAGCGTAACCCTTACAATGGCGTCACCGGGTCAGTTGGACTCCATATATCCAATCCAAATACGCAACATCCTAACCAAACAATTGAAAACGCAGATGGCTGCACACGTTGCGCTAAATGCACATTTCATCCGAATCTAAGTTTTTATGCAAAAATGGGTTGCATTGCACCTTGCGGGGCGATATTGTAGCGTCATCCGTCACAATAGAGACTAATCCAATCGCTGTCCCGCTCGAACGTATAATTGCGTCCCTCTCTTCTTTGCAATTTATCCGGGCGGCTTTTCGGAGCTATTGACACTTTGGAATTAGAATGTCACGCGTGGGTGCGTGAACGCAACCCATTGTAGTTATTGTGCGGGACCTAGTTACGATTGTGAAGGGTTAGTTTCAATTATGGTTTAGTAGAATGTTTGCCACACATTTTCTATAACTTGTGTACAATTTTCTCATCGATAATGCTGATTTTAGAACGAATCTGATCCGTGTATTACCAGCCTCGTGCTTTGATATAATCACATCGTCGACCCATTTGATTTTGCCAAAATTTTACGACACGTTTTACATAATTTATCAAACCTGTTAAAATTTAAATATGGCTACTGAAATAATACCCTGCTTACCGAATACCGGCCAACGGTAACGCACTTCACTAAATAACATCTCAAAGCATTGCCGAGTTATTCTAAGCGGCATTACCATCTTAAAGGAATTATATCACAAAGAAAATGATACATGGGGTCACCAAGGTGCCTTGTAACTTTATCTAAGGGGTTATTACATTGATTTTAGTATTTAAGAACCTAAATTACTCTAATTACACTAGATATTCGATGTCTTTGTACATAAGGAAGGACGTCTCTTCGGTAGGTGAGTCAATTACACAATCATGTAATTTCATTGTTTCGAAATAACAATTGGTAATTTTTCAATCAATCTATAATATATCTTTTAAAGTTTCCTATCTAAATTATGTATGATATACCGTAGTGTGAAAATTAAAGAGATACCTATCAAATGCTAACACGTGTATCAGTTGACGTCCGTTACTAAAGTAAATAACTCCACACAATAAATTGATATGCAAAATGGCGAGATGTAACTGTTCTCATGGATTATGGTCTAACGCCAATTCGCACAAAGCGTATGGACAGCGGTCACTCCATAAAGATCCCCGATTAAGGAAGGGAGCATCATTGTCCAGCTTTGTGATACTTTACTAATGGGACCGCATTCCTGGCCGACCGGTACACCAGATCGCGACCCCGGGTTCGTAAGACCCTGTATTATTTATAGTTAATTTATTATTATTTTGATACGTGAGATGAAAGGGTTGGCACAACGGAGCGGTATTCCGGGTTCGGGCCGTTGGTCACTCGTGTGTCCGATGTGTCAACTGACCGAGGGGAACGAACATGCTTTGTTTAAGTTAAACCTGGTCCTTGGGAACCAATAAAAAAATTAAAAAAACCTTGAATGGTAATAGAATTAGTATTTCTATACCAATAAAAAGCAAAGATTACGTGGGTGTAGGGATTTAGGGGTGATCTTGCGAATTACAAACTATTCAGTAAGTGCTTTTTAATAAAATTGTATTCGAATTTCTTCGAGTTTCGATAAAAATTAAATCGGTTAATATATAAAAATACGGCTTCAGGTTTTTGGCATCAAAACTGTAGGTAGGTTGGTAAGTACTAATACTTATTTGAATATCGTCTAAATCTTAAGGGGTAGGCATTCAAACCAAGAATACGATGTTATTGTTTTACCCTATTCCGTTTTAAATGGTCAAGCTGACCGGTCGATGCTTCCCGGTTCCCATACATTGTGCGCCATTGAAGGGTTAACAATGTCCACAAAAGGGTGTGGACAGATCGCACACCGGTCAAATGGTCATTTTAATAGTCAAGGAAATGTATGAAAGGCCCTTTCTAGTTGTTGATTATATTATTTAAATGCCCGTTGACCGTTATTCCTCAAACTATTTTATTCAGGGACATGAGAAAGTTTTGATAAGACGCCGTTTTCAAGATGCTCACTTTACATGCATTATCGGTATGCCGAAGAACGTCTTCTTACCGAACCCACTTACTTTGTTGTGAATAAAGTTGATATTTTTTTCTCTTTGATAAAAAAAATATGCATTCTCAAATAAATTACAAAGTACATTACCTATGTATGTAGGTAAGAATGATTCATCTTCAACTAATTTCTAACGGTGAAACATGCTTGAGAAAAAACTCTGATAATTCATCAAACGTTGAAAACCGAATGAAACGGTCAGCATTATCACAAATGACGAAACGAAAACATTGCTCATTTGTAATGCAAAAATAGCAACCCTTGGTCTATGCGACCCCGAGATGGAATCTGCATAATTATAAATTAACCCTACACTTTTGCATGACAATCGCAAGACGTTCCCACAAAACAGGTTGAATGCAACTAATGCAAGTGCATCAAAGAGTTTTCTAACTACAACTGACCGTTGGGTCATAAAGGCCCGGTGGGATTAATTGCGTTTTATGCAAGCTGGGATGCAAATTTTAGATGACCGTTAGTGGACAAAAGAATATGCAGCTTCTTTGAACACCGTGAGTTTTCTAACGGTCGTGTTTTGGCTTAGATAAAGGTAATGCATGTTATTTTAATGCAAATTAATTTCAATTTTTTTAACCTTTCTTTTGCTAAAGCCCTTGGGCTTCTTGAGAACTAAGACAGCTTTTACTAACATCTATGTATCTATAACGATGTAAGTGGGTAAATTAATTATCTTGGTGCCTAGGTTTAGTTTCTCATCTTAACAAAACAGATATTTCTAATATAGGGTGAAGGCTGTACGTACAGGCTGATGGTGGGTTAATTCATTTACTAGCTCTTGCTTGAGCTCACGTGAGATAAAACACTTTGCAGTTTAAAGTTTCATTTAAATTGGTTTAGCTTTCACGGGGCGGTGTAATAAAATGATTCACAAACATTAGTCACAAAAAAATTGGTATAAATAAAAATAAGTGCGTGTCAACATTATTTCTAACAAGATTCATATTAGCTTATAAATGACTCCATGCCTACTAGATTATATCTAGTAGGCATGGTGTCTGTTGGAAATAAATTTCGAATAAGACAGACTTCCAGCGGCCTTTACGATATCGTCGGTCCGTTTTGTAGAGGGTCGGCCTACGCTTTGTCTATTTCTTTGACGAGAATAAAATAAATGTCGTGTGTCCATCGGGTACTTTGCTCCGTCTTTCTGTTCGTGGTCGAACCTTATAGTCAGTCAAAGTGATGCCCAGATTCGTAAACAGAGTTATGTATACAGAGTCAGGAGCCTTATTACCTATGCCCCTATAGGCGGGACGCTGTAGTGCCTAGGACATAAATAATTAAGATTCTAGTATCACTAATAAATTCTTTTGTCGACAGGTTCCCTCCCGCCGTCTCCAGCAGACAGTGGCGTCTCTGACGTGGAATCCTCGTCCTCCGGCGCCGGCTCGGCCGAGGAGTTGAAGGCACGCCTGCAACCTCCACCCGCGCCGTTCCACCCGCCCTTCCTACCCTTCTACCAGCATCATCAGATCGCCACGCTACATCACGTCACGCATCCGAGACCCCCTGGTAAGTGCTATAACCACTACATAGTTTTACGAAGTTAGAATGAATACGATCGTACATACGTTGATTTTTTTCAAGAGTTTGGGGGAGCTTTTCCACTAGGGCTAAGCTAATCTACGTTGCTAAGGATGTGTTTGAAATCCACCAATAGCTCGTTTATTGGTGGATGTCAAACACATCCTTAGCAACGTAGCCCAGCTTAGCTCTTCTTCTGGTGGAAGGTTGAAGGAGGTCTGAAGGTTTTGCAACCTGCATTCGCAATTTTTTAATGATGCGGTATGATAACGAGATCTATTTTGCTTCAAACCAATTGGCCAACTGCGAGTCAATCAAACCAAGGCTTTTGTGTAGCATTGGTAAACAACATCGACTATAATGTGAAAACTAACATGCCTTACCGATTCTTCAAATTATCATAAAATATTATAGAGAAAAAACGATGGTTAAATAGGTAAGTAGTAAAAAGATTGAACAATGTCTAATTAAATTTTCCAAGAGGAAATCCCGGTGTTGTGATCGGACATAAATACATAAGCCATAATTTTAGAATATTTATTAGCATACCTTTATCTACTACCTAGACATCTAGACCTTACTATTGAATAGTCGGTAGTAGGTAGTTACTAAGAATGTATTTAGTAGGTACGTACGTAACTAGATAGTGTAGCTAGGTACATACTTAACTTACCTACCTACTACTTAACTGTTATTATAAACGCAACTTGTAAGTATGCATTGCCCAGTAAAAATAATCAAATTAATAACAAAATAATGAATAACACACAGGGGACGAAATGTCAAAATGTGATTAACAAAGCCGATCGCCGATAGGTACCTATGCAAAGGAATAAGTATACATACCTAGAGGTAGATATAATACCTCTAGGTATGTTTACTTAGGTATGTTGAGAATAGTTTAGTATTGTGGATGTCGTGGAGGTGACCCGGTGAACGATCGCACCCGGAAGGTCACCTTAGCTGCGCGGGCGCAGGGAATTTGGGAAGCGACCGGCGACGACGCGTCTTGATACTTTGCATTCAAGTTTTAATTAAATATAATTTTGTTTGTCATTGTAGGTTAGGTATTGGGTTCGTATGATTTAGTTTTTCTAATGTTGTCTAAATATAGATGATTGAGGGTATACCTATACATACCTACAAACATATTGATACAGTGAACGCTTTTAGAGGAAATACCTTACATATTTAAAAAAATATTATATGTAGTAATACAGGATATTCGATGGCGCTCAATAGTGATGTGACACAGTCGATGATTTTATATTCCACCACGCGATGCCACGACGAAGACGCTGTGGCGTGAAGTAACAGCGCAGTTCGACCGAAACGAAGCGATCTCGTTTCTCGGCTGCAATGTCAGTTTGACAAACGATCAGACCGAGACGTTATCTAAATATAATGCAAGTGTGAAGCTTTATCAGCTCACTTCCGGGGGCGTGTATGCTGCACTCTGGCTACAAGCCAACTGGCCTTCTTTCCAAACTTCACAAAGTATTAAATGAACACATTACACTGAATCTCGGCGATATATTACATGCATTTGTTTCGAGAAAAGAATTGAACAGTTTTGTGATTTTATTGAGTCGCCTTTGAAATATATTGGAGCTGCTAATAGCATGCTTGGAATAACTCAACACTGCAATCTTTTCTGCGCAATTGTCAATTAAATTAAACTCAATACGAATTTAGAACTGTGTTTACCTGCATTGGAACAGATAGCGGTAGGCGGAAGATTTCAACAACAAACAAAATCAGGAAAACACGGTTTCGTCATATCTATTACACTACATGATGCTGGCGGTTAGTTGAATTATCAAATGCAATAACAATAGGTGTTTCTATGTTTATGTATGTATTTACAACAAAAAAAAAACAATCTAGTTCCCATAGTAGAGGTTGTGCTTATTTTGGGACTAGATGATGTTGTTTGAAAGAATATTTATTATTCAAATACTTAGGTTAAGTTATCGGTAGATTTGGATGACGGAACCAGTTGGTACCTATGGCGTTGCATCGTCCATACTGCTGTTGACGCTTCACGTCCCTTCTCAGCTATTTGACATTGTGCAAGGTCAGTGCTCCTATTGTAAAGATGCAAAAAAAACTATAGATAGATACAGACAATCCACACACAATATGCGCCGCATGTCGCCGGCAACTACCGGTGTTGCATGCAAACACAACACTTTCGATTGTGTAGCACATAATGTGATAAATCTGAGCATTTTTTGAACAGAACATTAAGCATTTGTCGTTTCAAAACGTTGTTGAACTGAACAAGACATAATACCAAACATCTAATCTAAATATATAAAACTCTTTTGAAGCTGACTGATAATCAACGTACAGCCTAAACCATAAGTCCTAGAGGTATGAAATTTTGAGGGTAGTATCCTTATATAGTGTAGGGGTGCACTAAGAAAGGAATTTTGAAAAGTCACACTCTAAAGGGTCTTGAATGCGAGCAACGCCGCGGGCGACTGCTAGTTACTAATAAAGTAAAAACATTTTGTCCTTCATTTTAGGTTAGATTTTTTTGTTCTCTCAAGATAATGCTCAGGTTAACAATTCACCACCTTGAGGTGCCCAACCGACCCATTCAATTACAAGAACACAGCCATTGATAATAACCGAAAATAATTAAGCTACAGAAGCATTCTTCAAAATGCTCGTTTCCGCGATAAAAGCCATTAGAGATAGCACACAGGAAAAGTAAACCATTATAACGATTCAGAGACACGTTTTCAGTTGTTTATGTCACGTTTTGTCGTAATGTAGGTAAGGCTGCTATAAAAATAATTTTACGATACGATTCCAATTGCATCGCAGGATTCAACACGGAACATTACGTTGCTTGAGCTGTATTTAACGAATACGTCTCAAAGAACTGCATCTATTTGCATATGAAAAACTTCAGGTTTATCCACTATGTATCCATACCTAATGTATGGCTGACAGAGCTGGACACCTATCTTTTAAGATTTATAAAACTCATATAGGAAAGAGAAGACCACTAACTGAAAATAAGATTCAGTAGGTAAATGCAGGAAACGATTTGAATAGAGAATATCAAATTAGCTGGCAGCAACATTAAAGTAACTAATTGTTTGCTCGTGAAACTACAACATATGAAAACATCGCATCGTTGCATATCTTTTATGCAATAACAAAAGTTACGTCAAACAGGACGAGTTATTCTGGAGAAGTGCAATAAGGATAAATCCTTCAAAAACGAACGTGTCAATACCGCATAGCTTTGATATCACTTCCAATGTAGAGACTAGAGACAAATATAGCTTATTATTTAGCTACTAGTCGTCCCATTGATTGGGACACATGAATGAATAGAATAAACCAGTTCTAGTTTTGTCATCATTACTCATTCATTCAGAAGAACAAATGTATTATTTCCTGGTAGTTGTCAAATGGTCAAACAGAAGATAACATTCCTTTATATTTAAATTTATATTTGTACGTTCGCAGTAAAATACCAATTCATTAGCACATAGTGGATGTTTATTTATCGCATGCATATCGAGACATTGGAGCGGCTGCGAGGCGTAAATCGGCCATTGCTGTAACGCGGCACACACGAAATTTCGGTGTTGCAAACGTGAATTGGGCAAGAGCGGTGGTACCGGCGCCATTGTCAGTCTCTGGCGAAACGTACACGACCTTCCTACTCCGATTGGGCAGTCAGAACCTGATTGTGTGAGTATGTGTTGAATAGTGTCAGGTTCATTTCATAGTACCGAGTTCACAAAACAGTCTGATTAGGCTCAAAACCTCTCATTTCGCAATAATCAATGTATTTATAGACACAAATCGAAGATGTTGTTGACTCGGTTCCTTTCCCCATCACAACAAATTAGCCCCAATTCAGTCTCATTTGAAAATTGAGTGGTATGTACGCGACTTTAAGATTTTGCCTCGGCAGTTTTCCGATGATAACAATGTTTTCAAAAAATCTACAAAATAACTAGGTCTTGTCTTGCCTAAGCTTCAGTACCGGCAGCTAATTAAGACAAAAGAAACCTTGACTGGATGTTGCCAATTGCCAAATAGTGTTGATGTAGGTAGCACGAACGTGGTTTTGGTGTGCGTGCGAGCTATATGCGGAGAGTTGTATTTGAATGCGTTCCGGTGCTGCAAATTGCGTCAGGTCATTGGGTAGCGCCTAGAGCACACTGCTCATCTCTACACAATGAATATAAAATATATGTAAAATGTACAATTCAGAATCTGTTTCTTATCTATACGTCTTATTCGAATCTGTGTTGTGACCACGTATAAATGGGTGGATATATCCGTCTCCTTGCTGTTAGATCACGAACGGTTGACAGGATATGATAATGTGCAATAGGCGGTTACCTAGGTAGGTTAGGTACCTAAGCCAGTTTGAAGAATGCTTAAACTTCTAGTCCACTTATCCATGATAACTTAAATTCTGCAATATTTGCAGAAGAATTAAGCAAAATAGATATTCAATATATAGCCGGATCTTTAATTGCGATATTATGTTCAAATGTTCAAGCATTCTGAGCATGGAATAAACAGAGACGTCAATGTCACATTCGCAAACGAAATGGAAATTAAAATTATCGCAGTCTATTCTGCAGTGGCTGCATCACGATAGTGCGTGCATGTGTGTGTATGTGTCTAATAGGCGGCGCGCAGGCGTGTGCGGTGCGCGGGAGTGTGCACGAGGTGATCGTCCCGATTCAAGGGCAATGCAGCGCTAGCGCTCGCCTCGTATTAATAGTTGGCGACTATTTTCGCCTCGCCGACTGCTGGGGGACCGGAACGTTATTATTGACATTAGCGAATTTCCAAATTGGATTTCACAGCTTACATCACGTGACGAAGCGGTTCTGAAGGTATCCTTATTTATTACTCTTAGTCATTTACAATTACCTAAATGAAGATGGCAACAATTAGAGTAGGTACCTACCTAGGTGGTAAGTGGATACAAATGTCTAGTGTATTACGTCCGCATTCGTAAAAAAATTACAACGCTTACTAGTGATATGCCATTGATTTTCGTGATTCATCGCAAATATCGATGAGAGCTTTTCACCTTATTTTTAGTTAATTTGTTTGTCGGTTACTGTGCTATATATACAAAATTAATAACATGAATATACCTACCTACCACCTAATCAAATTTTTTGGTTGTACTGGAATGGTTTCATAATAACCGCTTAATTGGAAAGGGGTTAGGTACCTACAGTTCAACAGCCTATTAATAATTGAGTTCTACGTTCTACTAACGCTGGAATATTCTAAGGTTGACGTCAGCTACAACTTATAAATCCCAAGCAGCTTAAGTAAGCAGGTTCAACAGAAAAATAACGACGTTATGCGATCATTGCCCGTTACAAATGTGCAGTACAGTCGCAGTTCTATTTTGAGCAATGTAAGTGTAAGAAAAAACGGCTTATTCTTTGTTTTAATCATAATCGTAGGTAGTTACTCGTCACCGTATAAGGAAGAAGCGTCGCGCGCCATCTGTCGTACAAAACGCGGTTGCGCAATTCTGGCGACCCACTTCGCGCCGCGGCCGCTGCCAAACGCGCCTCGACTCCTCTACAATTACATATTTCGGTGTCGCAACACCGCGGTCGCATCCGAGTTGAACGGCCCGCGACCTTGAGTGTTGCGCAGGCTAGCGCACGCGCCGCCGAAAGCGAAAGGACTCACGGTCCCGAATTTACCATAACTCCCGGTCCCGTTGCGTACGTGACCCATTACTCGTACGATGTTAGGTATTGTAGCAATAGCATAACCACAATCGTATGTTAGAACCTGAATCACGGTAAGCCCGGTTCCCGTGCTGCGTTGGCTATCAGTGGTGACTGCCGTGCGTCACCTTCGCGCGCCTCGCTTCACACGCGGCTTCCTGCGCGCGGTTTCGCAACGCATCTCCGAGCGCCGGCCGCGATGATGGCGCAACCTCTTCCGAAATACACAGAATACGCGGAATAGCCCTCGCGTATTGAATCGTGAACTCGGAAAATCGCCGTGACCCAATTTCATACAGGAATCTCAGCGCTCCACTTGTCCGGAAACTGTGTACGCTCGTTTTATGATAGGCGTAAATACGGGTGAGGGAGCGTCCATGCGGCCTACATACTCGCTCCGCTGGTTTCCTGGCCGTTTTAAAATTATCCGCTGGTTCCCGGCGGAGCGGCAAAAGGCTCGCCCTTCACGGACCACGGCCGCCCCTGCCGCCTGCCACTCTAAATAGCATAACTCCATAACCGGGTCGATCTGAGAATCGATCGTGATCGCGCGGCGACTCGCTATCCTTGTGTTTATGCGTCGCAGTCCTAACCGGGTCAGTGTTAGGTCGCATAGCGCTGCATAAATAGACGCTTGTAGCTCCCCGCGGCGCTGCGCTGCACCGCGAATCCTCGAATGTTAGTAGCTCGTATAAAATAGTTGTTTCGCAATGTGTTTACGCTCGCCCCATATGCCCGCTGCCAAACCGTCGGATTCCATGGAATCACGACGATGGAAAGTGTCGCGTTGCAAAACTTTATCTTTAATAAACCCGCGGTGTCAATGCTGGCGAAGCCGGAGGCGCGGGCCGTGGGAATATAGGACGGTTAAAATTAGGAGGCGGACGCTTTTCGAAATAGCCACCGTAATACCTATTGGTTTCCTAATAACTCATTTATCAAGGCAGGTTACGGCAGTTGCGCCATTAACTATTTATTTACCTACGCACTTTACGTATGTAACATGCTATAACTATGGTATGCCAGTAGGTACTTATTGAACTCTTCAACCGATAAAAACGTTTAAAATATTATTGCTAATATACATTCTACCTATGTTTCAGAAGTAAGATTTCTGTTAAGAGCCCTAGCAAATAATTTATGAATTCTTACCAAGTGGTGTAAACTACACACTTTAAAATGGGTGATCAAAATCAATTTAAAAGATGGTAAACAAAACCCTCTTATTAATTGAGAAGCGGAGAAGAACAAATACTGAACAATTCATAATCCATCTATCCAGCTACAATACCATAATACAAACTAGACACGGTTACACGACACGACGAAGGAACAAGTAGGTACTTATCCACCGTCGCGTCGCGCCATCTTGTGGTACAAATGACCCTACATCGTCTGACGAATTCGACAAGTCTAATCGATAATTGAGTAAAAAAAGTCGTTCCGGCCTGATTGGTGGCAGTCAGGGTCGGATTAGGCAACGGATGGAAATCAGCAGTAGCCTTGACCACTGTTCGCCCCTCAACCCGCTTTTTATTGCCCACGTCTCTTATGACAAAAATGCTATAACAACATTTAAAAGGGTAATTATTTATTCGAAAACTAGATTGTTATTTCGTAAGCGGGAACAGACGTAATTACTCAGTCGATCGATAAACATTGATTTGATTAGCGTGATAAGTAAGATTGACCATACGTAAATATAAACAGTTCTCTCGGTAACGTTATAACCATAGATCAGCTAGAGAACTAAGAAATCTTATTTCCGCTGATAATAATAATAACTAAATAATAGTTTACGCCATAAAAAATGTATCTGTGTATCCAGGTCACAGGCTCACAGCAGACGCTACAGGATATATTAAAACGGAAATGGGTATTAGAGATGAACGGAAGGCGAAAATTCGCGCGTATCACGCTATCAAAGTGTACCCAACTACTACACTTCGTGTTTGGTTTGAAAATTAACTCATTTCAAGTTATTTAAGTTTTAAATCAGCATCCGGAAAATACCGAGGTACCTACTCAATTATAGTTATACCTAAACGTGGATTGATTTCTTTTTTATTTTGAATCTATAAAATTCGTGTCTTTTGAGTAGGTAAAAACATACTAAAAATCATCTTTAGTTAAAAAAATTACATTTAGGTGCGGAAACCACAAAGTGTTATGATGTTTGGATGCCCATTCCGATAAGAAGATAACTTACCTACCTGTGCAATGTAAATCTAATATTTATTCTACTAAAAATATGATAATCTGTGTTACTTAGGTCAAAAGAGGCACCTTCTTCAGACATTTATTAAATAAAATAATTATTTCGAAAATAATAAATGACTTAAACAAAACGTCAAACAAAAGTAGTAGAGCTATTCAAAATGTAGGCATCTACCATGTTTTACTAACATTATCAACGTAGATATATACCGACCGACTACCTAATACAGATAGCAGCTCTAACCGGTCGGTTGACTTCTTTTTATTTCCTCCCTTGTATCTTCTGTTACTTTATTTTCTTGAATGTAGCAAAAATTATTATGCCAACTATCAGCGGACTCGTTAACATGCATGAACAGTGAACACCCTCTTGTGTGAGTAGAGTACGATGAATCAACACGAAGGAAATGAGTGGGCATATTATTAGAACCACAACTACAAGGAAACTAAATAACATCAAACAAACTAAGATACTGGGAAGGCTTTGTTATGCAAAAAAATATTTGCTTTCACTTATACGACAGTAAATAATATATACCTAGATAGATAGAGATGGTTCTTCTTAGGGCAGCTTAAAGAGAGCAAAAGGTGAGAGCCAACTTTCAACAGCAACGGGTGAATCGAGAATCTCTTAGGGAAGTTATTCAGGATTCCCGTTTCAGACCTATTTATGATGCCTCATCAGTGAGGCATAGAGATGATTACATTACAAATGCAAACGAGAAAATAATCGTCAAACCGGCAAAACTTAGCAGTGCGGCGGTGGTGGGGCCGATAGACGAGTGGGGGGTAGGGGCGGAGGGGGCGCATGGCTGCAACTGTTTGCGCGGCGCAGTCAGTGGTCAATGACACGGCGACATTGCATCAACGCGCGAAGGTCACCCCTCCCCGCTCCCGCCAGCGCCCTCTAACGCGTCTCGCAAATTCCTACACTTCCTTGCAACAGGACGCCATTTTGGATCAATCACTTTGGTCTCGAAGATAGCTCTTTGTGAGAATTCACTAAAACAAGGCAAAAAATTACTGGACGAACGAGACAACAGGTCTGAGAAAGTAATAAAATTTGCTAAAATTTAAATAATCTATTCGAACACCAAATACCTATCTAAAATTTAATTAAAAGAGCGAAGGTTGAGCATGGGCGAACATGTATCGTGCAAAGCAACGTGACAACGACTCTCAAAGGGGCCATTTCCTCAAAGTGATACGTCTGTCTGTACTGTAACCTACGTGCATATGCGATACACTAAAATCAACAACAAACTGCGTAATACAACATGCATGACAATCGAAAATTAAATTATAATAAAATAGGTACCTAGGTAAGTAATTAAAACAGTTAGTTGGTACCTGAGGTATACGACGACTTTAATTTGATAACAAAATCAAGACTAGGTACAGGTAAGTACCTAATATAACCTAGGTTATCGTACCTACCTACTCGCTTGCCTGGGTAAGGCAGGTAAAGATAAAAGAAAATCAGGACGACATAATTACAATACAGTCGAATTTTAAAGTATCAAGAGCGTCTAGTCCGCTCTACATTTCCCTCGCTAGTCACCTACTGGAATGACTACACGGTTAATTTTAATTATCATTCAACGCATCAATTGTGACACTACATGCATTTATCAATATTAAAACAAAAAATGTTTTCACAGTTGGTTTACGTAAGCGAGGTGTTCGAACTCTTCGCAGATCACCTTCGGCGCGTCCCAAACTATAGGTTGAGGTCGCAGTGTCGTATCGGCAATAATAGTTCATCGATAACATCGCGCGACAAACAAGATGAGCGATGACGGCACAACACTAGCGCATGCATACAGAAGCGCGGGAAAGTCGAAATGTCAAAACGGACGCGATCGATTTGCAACATTGTTTCGTGTCAGTCGTCAAAAAGGAAACTTAAAAATATTTTTGAGTAGTAGATACATTACATACGTAACGTAGTTACTGTAGCTAGGTAGGTACCTACAACCGTTGTCATTGTTGTTTTTATAAGGAATTGATGTTTTTTTTTACACACTTTCTAATCTCTTTATTATACTTATTGCATATCACTTAGGTAACTATTCACTAGGAGCTCTACCAACCGATCTCTACTGTTTCAACTAATTTACTATGGTTTTTCTATCTAACTTAGGTAAGTAAGTAGGTAGGTACATACCTTACCTACCTACGTTACTTATATAAATACTGAATGAAATCTGCCACATCATGGCGTACCCGTGACCCGTACGTAACAATTGTTTAGCAGTTCTAATTGTTGCATTGTTAGATTTGATTAGCCAGACACGATTATCGTCATCTTCTAAATATCTAAAACTCAGCTCACTTAGAATCAACGCTCAGCCTAAACTATAAGTCCTAGAGGTATGACATTTTGAGGGTAGTATCCTTATGTAGTGTAGGGGTGCACTAAGAAAGGAATTTTGAAACGTCACACTCTAAAGGGTAGAAAACCTAAGGAACCCGAGCAAAGCCGCGGGCGACGACGGCTAGTTATTGATAATGGTAATCACTGTTGCTAAGCGGCAACGCAACAAAGTACCTATTACGATGGTAACAAAACGAGTAGAGGCGGTAACAACATGACCTATCTTTCAACTCTTTCAAAGCTCTATCTAAGAGCCTGACCTTACACAACGCAGACATTTTGATCGCCTAAATAAACAATGATACAAGTAGGTACCTACCAATGCAACGATAACTGTGTCCGGTGTGTTATTTGCATTAAAAATGACACCAGATAAATTCATATCATGCGTGTTATCTAAGGCTATCACCACCCGCTGTATTCCTGGTGAAAATATATTATTTAGGTGAGTTGTAGCCACTAGTAGCCACTTATGGTTGCGCTTTGGGTAGGTACGCCTTTTTTTCCATATAGGTACCGCGTTCACACTCAGCTCATGCCGGCATTATTGCCGTGATTAGTTCAAGAATTATTGTCACAGCAACATCGCCTTTATTCTTATTAGGAAGCAGATAAACTTGAGCACGAACCCTGACAGAGGCATTATCGTGTTTAGATTATGTCCACTTCCCTGCCCACTGCCGCCTCATCTAAACGCGCCATACAAATACTGCAGGGAGTTTTCTCAGAGTCCCTAGAGGCCTATTTCGTAAATTTTTAGACGTTCAACGCTTTTCAGCGTCAATTAGCGCCGGTATCTGTACGAGAGTGTTTTATTTGTACTTCGTACCTACTCAGAGTCTAGAAGACCATTTTCGGAAAAATAGAATGCAAATTGGCCCAGCGATGAGTTGGAGCACGTCAAAAATGAGCTCTTTTTGTCGCTTAGGTATGTTGTATGTAGTTAGGTATGCTGCCCAACCTACCTACAAAGATCTATCGGTCTTGTTGGGCGGTGGCAGCAATATATAATAGTTTTCAGTAGGTATAGGTATTCCATTTAGGCCTAGATTTTGTTAAGTTACCCTACTATTTGAGAATTTAAACAACACATTAGGATTGCTAACCGACTGCGTAGGAGACAAAAATGTTACTTAGATAAGTAGGAACTTCCCATTTAGATAATGAAGAACACCGTCTGGCATGATGCCTAGCGCACCGAGCGCTCAAACGTTATGTCTATGACGCAGTGAAAATATTCAAAGATGGCGGAATAGGAATACGGAAGTATCGTCGCCCATACAGCGAAATCGCGCAAGTCAGATATTATAACTTTTTCTTCTTAGTTTGTCTTTTTTCACTTTGAATATCGTATTGTACCTAGACACGTAAAAATCTATATAAATAAGAGTTCTTTTAGTTAGGTATGTACCGATGAAGTATTTTCTTTTATTCATCATGTATTACCAATAAAGATAATATGCACAGTTGGCCACTGACAATGAATTAAGTATTATGAATTGCAATAATTGTACATTGTTCTGCAGATATTTGTGTGCATGTTCCGTATTTGCGAATAACCAAAATTCAATATAAATTACAACGATTGTGTAAACCTTAGATTTCAGTTTTTTTTTATTTATATTGACGACTTGATCAATATCTGTTCCTTAATACTTCAAAAATATGTGATAGGTAACTTAAAACCTGCTAAATGCATCGTGAGACGGGCCACTGCTCCAATATGACGACCACGACCACTCTGCCAAGAGTGATACGACAAAGAAGAAGAAATGCATTAAACGTTTATTTAGTTCTATTCTAATAATAAAATATTGTAAGTACCTGGTACTTATTAGATAATTTTTTCTTGTTTATAAAATGTCGTAAGTTTGTAATAGTTGCACAAATAATACTATGAATCAGAAACTGTGAGAATTCTCTATGTGCTCTATAATAATGACTGCAATAACTAGTCAGGTACCTGGTGGATTACTCTCGACCACAGTTCCAATCCGGATTCACAGAATTTGACAGATCTCGTGTCATTTTGTACTGAAAAATGACAGGACTTCTGTCAAAATCTATGGATCCGGATCAGAACTGTGTTCGAGAGTAACCCACCTGATTATATTCTTCTAGGTAGATAGAGTATGTTTTTACTTGGCATTACTTGAATTGACGTGCCTAAGTAGGTAGATAATTATTGTTGCAAAATTTAATTCTATTGAAGAATAATAAAGTATCGCATTATTTGCTATTGATGTCTGCACTCTGTATCGATTGTTGGAATATAATTTTGTACAATTGAATAGATATACACGGTAAGAGACATTGTTCTATGATCGTATACGGCAGTAAATATATAAACAGTGCCTCTTTTGCCTTTGAATAATTCAGTTTTGTCAAAAAACTTCGTTCCACAAAAAAATGTATTAACCACTGCATTGCACTTATCAGCTGTACGAAATCACTGAGCTTGTTATGAGCGTTTATTGACCGGATTTACCTAAATTATGCAAGTTATATTATTCTGCTAAACAGTGGTGACACACAACTAGATTGCCTCTATCAATTGCATTCACTGATTACAGTTGGATTACAACAATCGATGGTCAATGACATCAGGCGGTAGGTATTACGAGGGTTACGCAAAGTGATATAGACCACTCTGAAACCGGTCTTGATAACTTAAATAAGAGCACTCGGATATTACGAGATTGTCATCGCACAAACGAATGCAAATGCCATTCTCTTACGCCTACGTTGGGAATAAAAAGCGGTCGAATGTAACTGAACTAACCCAAAGCGGTTCTAGTTCCCCATCATAACAAAACTAATATGTAATGATGATTGTGTATTTTTTGTATGTACATACTAACCGTGGAAACGCGAGCCTTGCACAGACACGCTTCTATTTATATTTATGGTTGTGGCGCTCCGTTACGTAGAGCTGCACTACACTGCACAACAACGCGGCGCAGTGCTGACCTTACTTAACACGGCACTAGTTTACCGCATGCGCCGGCGCAACGCAAGCTCACTAAATAGAAACGCCATCGCCATCTTTGTTTTTCCGATACACTTCAATGTATTGTTCTATTAAATACATAGAACAGATAATATTGCAAACTTACTGACGATTCTGGTACGGATTCATACCTAAAATGTGTTTGGAACGAATAGTAAATTAAATAACGTTGTCTTTAAACATTTAGATGAAGCCAGTGGCGCAATTTCATCATTCGCAAGTATGTTGTTTTTTTTATCAAAATTCGCACGTTATCGAGTTTTGGCAGTTAACGCCGGATCATTGTAAAGTCACCTTCGCAGACGATAACTGCACAGAAGTTCGGCATCTATCACCCCGTGCCCCCAGTTTTAAGACATTTTTTACATTGATAATACTGTTTTAAAAATTTCCTCAAGACAATCCTTTAGTAATTTTCAGTCTGATGCATCGGGAATCGATACTGTATTCTACGCAGTTTTACTTGCTATATTATGTATAAGAGAAGGAACGTGTAGGATTGGACGTCGTCGTCGGATCGGAGCCGTCGTCGTTCAAATCCCGTACTGGGCCACGGGCAGCTAAGCATGCAGGAGCGCAGGGATGCGACGGCATCGGCGAGCCTGTGTGCGTGTATGTGTGAAGGTCAACTGGCGGCGTCATTTCCTGGTCATTGCCTGCGCCCGCGCGCCTCAACTCGGCGCACAGCACTGCGCACGGCGATGCACCGCGAGCGCGACTCGCTTCTGCAATCTTAGAAACACGCACGCCGCCGCCTCTTTCCGGTCGCACAGGAACACGTCCCTAGATCCTATTGTCCGCACCCAACATCGAAGGATATGGAAAAAAGCAATTGCATAGTCACTAGAGCTATGCAATCCTGCGGCGACAAATAAACTGTGATTACGTTATCTCTTCCGCCAGAACAAATAAACGCCGATAAAAACGTTGCTCACGTAATTTTTGCACGATTTCAGTTGCTTTGAGGAAATGTTCTCGCTTGTCTTATCTAAACAATTCTTTTATCGCTTGCAAAAATAGACGATAGCATTGCATGCGATAACGATGGTACCTAATAGGTGTTTGGTTTAGCATCAATGTGTGGTGTAGTGCTTGCTAAAGCAAAAACATACCTTACTTACATGAATCATCTAAATAAGTACTTAAAAGCTAAATAGGTACTTATTGTTCTTCCCGGATCGTGAGGGTAACATGAGAATCCATCTGAATAGAAGCAAGAGAGAGTGCGCAGTGGAGCGCGACGACTGGCTGGCATTAAAACATAACGCTTGTCCGTTTGTATCGCAAGAGGTTTGTGGGGTAACCCATTTATTGCGAACGCGGGATGCGCCAGCGCAACCGGTTCCTTCCCCCTACCCCCCACCCGAGCGCAGTTCGCTCGCACACTCGCATCCGGGAGTAGATCCATCCATCAGCGGCCGCAGCAGGCTGAAAGCGCGCTCATCACTACGGGAATACGGTTCACTTTCTGTTGGGAGTGGGAGTCGCCACTTGCAATTTTCTTTTTGTGCGGTGGGGGATACTAACTAGCCGAGTGAAGACGCTCTCGGGGCGAGCGCAGCACGCCGCACGTAACCTTGATCTTGCAGTGCAACCAGTAGGAACGACCACCGCATTCGCTAAAAATAGAGTCGCCAACGCATAAAATGCTGGTTTTTTACCCCGTTTTGCTCGCTTCCCAGGCTCACTAGGGATTTTTACACGAACGACGTTCGTGGAACGGTTCATTAAATTAGTAATAGCAGGTACGGAGCCGCAGTAGCCGATGCTTTCGTGACCGTTATCTATACGAATTATACATTATGCTTAGTTTCTATTATGATTGCTGATATTACTATCGCGCTAATCCTCAAGCACCTCTCCATGATCAGAATACAGGATGCTATAGTATAGGTACTGTCATAGCATCGTTATTTTTCTGATATTCTGTGCCTTTAGCTTAATTACCGATGTCATTCAAAAATCAAATTGTGCTTCTCGTCTTGATCGATCGCCATCGAAAAAGCAATTTACCTAATTCTTAAAATTCTGGCTTTGATGTCTTGATTGACTCACTTTGTTTTTATTAAATTTCAGTCATATCTAGCTGCAACCAGTATAACCCTCTTTAAAACTCATAGCAGTTCCAGTTCTCTTGCAAAAACAATATTAAGAATAGTATAGTAAATTTAAAAACGGTCATCATAATCTAAATATCAACCCGTAACGCTGAAAAGCTAACTCCTAAGCATTTTATTCTTATGATATTAATACACCCTGTATCAGAAATGGCCTATCTAGAATGACAATATCATTCATTTACTTACTCGACTTATCTAAGTATCCAGTTACATTATTTTTCCATTGATAAGAAAACTCTCTAAGCAAACATTGTTTCCTTGTCTTCCATCTTTGTTCTTTCGCTATGTTTTTATCATCAATACTTTTACTGACGCCCTACACCGGTTCTTACCTAAGTCTAGATCTATTACTTGTGATATCTCTACATTATGCTTTGTGGTTTTGCTACGGTATACAGTATTTTAATGTAGAGGCACTAGTGGTTGACTCTTGACTTGGCAAACTGAATCTCCGCTTTTATCACTAACTTAGGTAGCTCGCTAATCATGCCGTAGGTAATTGATAGGTAATATGGGCCCCATTTAACTGTCTATCGCTTACGAAATCACAGCATAATAGCCAACAGTAGGTAAGTCCTGACGTAGAGACACTACACGTGTCAGCGCGATAGTTCATTGACCGAAGATAACGCGTGCGAAAATAAATAAACGCAAGTTAGATAATATTAGAAAAAAAATGGCGGAACTACCGACCGGCGGCCTCGCGCTATTGTTTTGTGCGCATTTACTAGAAATATCCATGGCGTGGCGACACATCGCTCACGCCTCACACTAACACACGAAAACTGGTGGAAATGGCCAATTCGCAATAACAAAACGTTTAAATTTTACTACAAAAGTGTATTTATTTCTCTAGTTATGGCAGTTCATCATCAACGTCCCGACATAAAGTATCTTCGATTTAATAAAAATCTGGAAAATATAATTTGTACATAAAGTTTACCGCAAAACTTGTGCGCCTAGGTTAGACATATTATTAAGTACCACCTTAAGTACCTAAATCATTTTCCTTACAAATAGTTCAGAATGATGTTTGTTTACTAGGTGTTTCATTCATTGAATCGTTCAATACTGACTAGGTATACCTACCGAAGTAGTTCAATACTGACTAGGTAATAGGTATACCTACCAAAGTAGTGCTCTATGATAGTTGCGAATTCTCTGGTAGTTTCAATTTTGCAGCCCATTCATCTTACTTATAATATCCTTCTGTGGAAACCCCGGACGAAACAAATGACAAGCCTGGTGAATCAGTTGACTATTTACAACAATGCTTCTAGGAATTTTAAGTAAAATAAGCAACAATAAAATAGAAACTAATCTCATTATATAAAACCCGCGCGTTCTACTTATAACTATGCCAGCTTCCTCAAAGCTAAGATAATCAAACCAGCAGATTCGAGGTAATTACTAAATAAACAACGTTTTATGTCTGCATTTAACGAGTCTAGCCAAAGTTTGGTTTGAAGTTTTAAACGCATCACGCACATCGCTTCAAATCTTCATTTCGATTGTGATGAATCAATTTGTTTTATAGCTGTGCCAAGCGGTAGTGCCTAAGAAAACCGCTACCTCTTGTAAAATTTTATTACGGCACAGTAGCACTAGTTTTTACGTATCTACTACCTACCTAACCGACGTAATTGATCTTAGAACGCGCGTTTCATATTTTAATTTGAAAATGTACGAATGGTTTGAGATCGAGGAGCATGGTGAATCCCATAAAGAGTTAGGTCCGTATGCTGAATTTTGAAAAGTCGCACCCTGTAGGGTCTAGAACGCGAGCAACGCCGCGGGCGACGGCCAGTCTACATTATATTGGTCGAATATTTCTACGGGATCTAGTGAAAAACTGCGAGAAACTGCGAGAATTATAATAAAATGCAATACCATAATCTACGTAGAACTAATAACAAAACCACCAGAGTTTGCATTGGAGTAGTCACTGAATCAACACCAAAGAAAACGCATAAATAAATATGACGTAAATGCCTCAATTGCATTCCAAAGACATTTTTTTTAAAGGAGGAAAATAATTCAAGGAGTGACAGTGGGGCCAACAGCACGAACATTGAGGTCAAGGTACCAACCGATAGCGACCACATACGTTGACGCAATCCTATATCTGCAGCTTATACACTTATCTGTGGAAAATGTGTTAGATTGTCATTCTTATACTATATCTAGTAGCACACTTCTATTACTATCAATCAGATAGTAAATATATAGTTATATTATCGAGGAATTAAATTACTAACGCAATACATTAAAATTATAGTGAAAGCATTTTGTTACAAAAAAAAATTATCAATATAAGTACCTATATAAAACTCTTTTGAAGCTGACAAAGAATCAACGCACAGCCTAAACTAGGTATAAGTCCTAGAGGTATGAAATTTGGAGGATAGTATCCTTATATAGTGTAGGGGCGCACTAAGAAAGGAATTTTAAAAAGTCGCGCTAGGGTCTAGAACGCGAGCAACGCCGCGGGCTACGGCTAGCACAGTATAATTATACAATATTTACAAAATATACACATGAAACAGTTGAGCTATCTACAAACCGTTGCAAACGATTTATTAGACAGCTCAACTGGTCGAAATTATGAAAAAACTACAAACATTAGAATCTATTATCCAACAAATACTAGAAACATTTGCGACACAGCTATTAAGTCTAAACTCGAGGTGTAAAATACCTATAATACTTGTCAAATGTAGTCTCCGTATGCCGGAAATATTCTGATGTATGTGAGTATCCAACTGCCAAGTCGTATTTTCAAAGAAACTCTCTTACCTACCTACTTGGTTATTAATAAACTAGTGAGCTTGGAATATTTGTTTGTCGATCGAATTTGAATCTGCTTGTCAATTGCAAAAGACAAAACACGGTGTCACTACTCCAACTTGCATCGAGTTTTTTAAAAGGGATTTTTATAAATTCGCAATGACGATCGTCTTTAAATCACCTACTTGTCCTACCATGATCGAACCTTGTTTCTTCTCTTTCTCTCGTTTTAGGAGCATTCTTTATTTAGGTACCTACCTTACCTCGTATTCTTGCAGACATAGTACAACCTAGGATATTGTACTGAACGATAACTCTCATCGCAACATAACAATCAATAATTTTTATAGTAATATTAGAAGTTTGATTAGAAATACTTACGAACTTACATTAAATTATATTCCTGCTACATATTTCATAATCACAAAACTAATAAATCATCAGCCATATGTATAAGTAGGTAAGAAAATATTCAGTAGGTACCTACTTCTAATATTTTTACGACCATTCTATTTTAATATTTCCTATTGCGATATAAATAATATATAATGTTATTGCCTAATTTTATTATTAAAATACTGCAAGCAGTTATGACAATACAGATTGTCCTAATCTCGTGGGAGCAGAGTACTCCCACAATTGTTTAGCGCACTAATTACTATAATACACAAACCGTTGTATTATTCTTATTGCAGAACGATTCTTTGCATATCAATCTCGCTCTTCTATTTCACGAAGTACTTTTGGCTTTGTTTGTGTGCGTTAGCTCCAGACCACTCGGAAGCACCGAGGTACAAAGAGGGGGTGTACCAGCATGCACTAACATAAACATGGCTAAACCGCTTTCGTGAAATAGAACAACTGTAGGTACATCCATATTGCCTAGATACAAATTAATGTCTGGTTATACCAAACAACGCAAAACAATAACGATATTCTTTTATTAACCACTATATCACCTGACTGCTAACTGAATCTCTACTTTTTGCCTGCGGAAATAGATCTCCTTTGAAAGTGTATAAAACCTCACTAAAATGTTGTTTATGTTTGTTTCCAGTGAGCGGAGTGAGTGAGCGCGAGGCATACGGCTACGGGTACGGAGGCGGCGGCGCACACCACTTCGCGGCCCCCGCGCCGCCGCCACTGCCGCACGACGAGCTGCCCTACTCCGTGTTCGACTTCGGAGACTACTCGCGTCAGCCCTACCACAACAAGCTCAAGCCCAAGAAGAGGCCGCGCGCTGACGGGCCTCCCGCGCCCGGCGTCAAGCGCAAGTCACGCGAAGGCTCCACCACCTACCTCTGGGAGTTCCTCCTCAAACTCCTCCAGGACAGGGAGTACTGCCCGCGCTTCATCAAGTGGACGAACCGCGAGAAGGGCGTCTTCAAGCTGGTCGACTCGAAGGCGGTGTCTCGCCTTTGGGGAATGCACAAGAACAAGCCGGACATGAACTACGAGACGATGGGCCGCGCGCTGCGGTACTACTACCAGCGCGGCATCCTCGCCAAAGTGGACGGGCAGCGGCTCGTCTATCAGTTCGTAGACGTGCCCAAGGATATTATCGAGATCGATTGCTCGCTCGCGTAGAGCCACTACTCGAGCTCCGGCGGCGGGACCTCTAGTGTTGGTATTCGCGTGCCGCAGGACTATCGTATCGGCTCGAATCTCGTCAGTGTGCGGCCGCGATGTGACGGTGACGGTGACGACGACAAACTGTTCTATACGTAACTAAATGTAGAGTCGCGTATTCGTTTCGCTCTTGTCTTGCATTACATATTTCACTAATGGTAAAATCTACTTTTCAATCATCATGCATTACGTTTTCGAATCGCTTCTAATAATGTTATTAATATTTAAAATTATTATAATTGTTCTCAAATCGACGTAATACTAACCTATCATTGAATTTAATATTTATAAAAAAAATAGGAGAGACGAAATCGATTGCTCAAATGTTTATATAGATACCGATTTTTAGGGTATTTCAGAAAGAGTAACACTAAATTTGCTAGATGTTATATGGTACGGAGTGATTTTGTATAATGTTGAGATGAATTTTTAAATGTTTGTAATGAAGTTTCTATAAAGCTACTTATACTAGAGAATGTGTAGCGTCGACTCACGGTTCTAGAGAACGTGAAGCGTCGACGCCCGGTTCTAGAGAATTTGAAGCATCGACGCACGGTTCCTCGACTATACAAGCTCGATGGATCGAACCTTCCTACCTCAAAACTACGCAAGACAAATCCTTCATATGAATATACAATTTACGATATTAAAACAGTTTTTACATACAAATGAATACCTTTGCAATAAGAATATTAATATAGTCTTAAATAAGAGTTTATTATACAGAAATATTTACGTAAAAAGGTATAGTTACAAAAATATCGTATATTATGTTCAGATGAAATAAAGTTATTAACATGTTTGGTGCTTTTTATGGCCATTTTCATATTTACACGTTGTTACAAAACGGTACACCTCACAGCTGTTATCTTGTACTACATTATATTAATTATATACTTATTATAAATAATAGGCACTTCATTATTTACGTACATAAAGATCGTTTATATTACTTATACCTAGCTGTAATCTGTTCCTTCGTTGTGGCATAGTCTATCTGTTATCATATAGTTTGTGTATAGTCTTTGTCGTCTGTTGCAAACCGAATTTCGCAAATGATATTATATTTTGGGCGTTGACAATTTGTGGAATTAAATATAAATTCTACCGTGTACTGAACCTACTGCCAACCTCTCTAAAACTGACATAATTCATAGATAAGGAATATTTCGTGAGTTAATATTTGTGTTAATTATAAAATAGATGTTTACTATTAGGTGAGCTGTTGAATGTGAACATGTTCTAGTTTATTTATAATGTTCGTAGGCAAGTTGGACAGAGGTCGCGCGCACACAAACAACACCCTAGCAACATATCAACAAAATTAATTAATTATTTATTGTATACCTATGTCATACAAAATTACTTTCTCTGCATATCAGAGCCGCTCGTATTTATTCAAGAGGCGTGCGATCTCTATTTTTTGTTACCTGAATTAAATATAATAATAATTAATTACAATTTGTGGTCCAATGTTAATGAATCATAATACTTTATCTAGATAGTTTAAATAGAATGATCGAATAAGTATAGTCTAGTTCACTTCTACAGACAACAACCGAACAGAGAATGACAATCCCTCTAGCAACGAGTCTCGTCAGCAAACGTTCAAGTAGAAACCATCAGTTATGAAAGGTACCTACCTATAGGTACGGAAAGTTGTCGTGGAGTGTATTAAAATAAGATTTGGCGAAATGTTTACTCCATCAGCAAACAACAAAACATTTTCTAATTACATAGAATGCAATATTTTTATATTCTATAAAAGTTGTATCAAATTACTAGGAAATAAGAATATAATTATAGAAAACACAATAATTGCGGAAGGAGTAGGCGTTTCGCCGTGAAACTGAGAAGGGTCTGTGAAGCCTTAGGAGGAGAATGTGTGTGATGGGTGCTAGGTAGAGGGGCCTGAAGGCGATCCAGCGGTATAGAGTTAACACCCAGTGTTACTAATATATTCTTGTATAGATAAAAGATCTCAGTGTCCAAACTTCTTCGAACAAAACCAGTGCCCGTTTCATGTGATTTACAATATAAATTCACACGTGGATTTTAATATTTTTATATATACCTAGCTAGATGAAATTCTCATTGACTTTCGTTTCGGCACTATTTCTTTATGCTTTTGTAAATATAATTATGTAGGTACATAGGTTTAACTTATTTATTTTGTGTTCTATCGCGAGCGGTTGAACGCCGCGCGGTACATTTCTTTCCTTTTTAGGAAAATTTCGTTCTGTAGGTTACAAATTTTATTGTAATATAATAAATCTTTAAATTAAATTGGAATCAGTAGGTAATGAATGGACCACGTGATTGGGTGGGGTGGGAAATCGCTCTCAGAATTTATAATTCGGCTAGTGTGTGATGCTAATCGATGTGAGATACCTAATAGTTACCGGCTAGACGGCAAAATGTACGAGCAAGCATTTAAAATAATGCTCTGAAAGTTTAAAATAATTTTAGTCGAATTGATGTTGTTAAAAAATTTCTAATTAATAATGTACTTAAATTTTCAATGTAAATTTTAATGGCACCTCGAGAAATATTATTGTTAAAATTATTTTAATTTGAGCCTAGTCTTAGTATCATAATTTGATTAAATTAATGGAATTCGATGGTGTATTTGGTACGTTGAGTTAAGTTGAGAGTAAGAGGTGGGCCACGTGCGGTCTGCGCAAGCACCGCGCCGCGCGCATTGTAAAGCTCTGCTTCCATTGAAGCGCACCCCTTGCCCTCGCGCCATGCACGTTGGAGTCACTGCGCCAGATATACACAGGGTACGAGTACCTAGGCGATTAATATTTTGCATGGATGCAATGGGAAGGTTAGTGAGATGGGATTTGAGGCGCGGGCACCGCGATCGCTGCGCCGCGCCGCCGCGCTGCGGAAATGAACGAAAAATGTTCTAATATAATTCGGTGTTTTCTAATTCGTCGATAGGTAAATGTCCAATGTTTTAATACGTAATTCATTCCGAATAAATTGTTGTCGTTAATTTCTCACTTTCGCTAGCAACGAAATCGGGTTAGCTTTAGTTTTCGCTACTCGATAAGAGATGGCGCTCTACATTTGCTTTGAATTAAAATTATTGTCATTGTTCTGAGAGTGCAGTGCATACAAAATGCGCTAC